>OZ038489.1:118452835-118550335 GCA_964036315.1 Acanthosepion esculentum | reverse complement strand
TATACAAAATATATGAACATAAAACATTTTTAAAAGTATTCTATATTGAAATAAAATTAATAAATGGCTACTTGATTTCCAAGAAAGTAAAAGAAAGTAAAGACTTTTGTTTTTTACAAGTTATCAACCCTTTGTGGGTTATTTAAAACCAAAACATATTTTGGATTATACGAAAAATTCATTTTGTTTTTAACAAATAAATATTGCATTAACAATTTTTCGAGAATAATAATGATTTTTCCAGCTGCAAGTTCTACTATTTAACCAATAGCTGGAGGGGAAGAGATGGATAAATATCTTTCCCAAGAATATTTGCATATAAGTGAATGTAATAAACCCAACCAAAATTTGAACTCGAATCTCTCATTTCTCATTCAAAGCCACTATCCATTGCACCACCCACACATCCAGAGAAAGAGAAGAACCTACAAAAAATATTCACCTTCTTTAGTGGGGTTTGAACTCCTATTCTATTCAGAAAAGCAACTATATATCAAATGCTTCAATTTCCAACAAGAGGAAATTTTAAAACATTCAAAATTACATGCCTACTAATCAAAATGATTCATCAAGACACAGATTCCTTGAGATTCTATTAGGATGCAATGCATTGATAACTTGTACCGCCAGCTTCATGTCTCAAGCAAAAGAATAATCATACATGTAATTATTCATAAATATAATATCAAGTCTTTTAGGCATCAAGTAATTTTTCAGAGCTATATATATATATATAAATATATATATATAAATATAAATGAAATTATACTTATGTCTGTTTTTGTGTGTGTTGTTGCTTTGAAAACTGAAAAATCCATTCTAATTTCATTTAATATATATTGCTATATAAATTTCCTTTGATGGATAAACTATTTAATATAATTATTTCAAGATACATCCATTTACATTAAAATGTTGAGAAATTTAAAATGTATTTTACAAGCCTGGAAATGAAAAGTAGACATATATAATCGCTGCATGGATTTAAAAATGCTTCTTGATTCTTATGCATTGCTTTTTGTAGATTAAAATCTAATGGAAAATTGTTTATATTTAAAAATATATTGAAGGACACATTATCTTTCTACACAGAAAGAAAATTAAATGTATGCCATATGATTGTTAAAAGGAACTAATGAAATACATGTGGAATTTCTCTATAAAAATGTGTATGACATTTGCTCAATGAGTACAAAAATACATTTGTTCATTAGATGATAAGAGAGATTTTTTTAAATTCTAAGGAGAAACACTTTCATTTGTTTATAAAAACTATAGCAAGATTTACAAATTATTTTGAAGGCAATCATTGAATAATTACAATGTACTCATTTAGCTTATTAATCTGAAAAACGTTCCAAAGAATTTATATGGTTAAGTGGTAAGAACATAGATAGACTTTTACTCAGAAATTGTCACTTATTCTTTCATGGCTACATCATGGGGTTCAAAAGTTAAGTGGTGCTTATAAAATTCTTGTGCATATTAACTGTTCCTAAATTTTTACCCATGCCATCATATATCTGCAAACAATGGTTATAATTAAAAGATTGATTTTATAATCAAGAAAAATGTAATTATTACATTTTATAAACAAAATAAAAAGTTGAACTGAAATCAATTATTAGAATTATTTAAATATAATTATATAATATTAAAATATAAAAATTAAATTTAAAGAGAATATAAAACTTATTGTACCCTAATGGTTACAATATAAAAAAATAAGCTCCCTGAAAAAAACTTACCATAAGACCTAATTTTGAAACTAATTTGACTACAGTAAATAGATATATATAGTTTGGTCAACAGTGTAGCCAGAGCCAGCAGTACATAAGCTAATTTTATATCTTGTGTATGATGCAACCCCCTTAAAAATAGCTTCAAAATTTGGTCTTTAAAAGTTGCATGATACGTGAGTATATATGGTAAGCCATCCAGATTCAATTCTTTCAGAAATAATTAATCAGGTAAAGGTCATTTAAATTCTTTCTTAACTATTTTTTATCATAAAATGTAATTACTTAATCTATTTAATTAACACTTCAAAATGTTTCTCAGATGTACTGGGTTAGTATAAAATTGAATATATTTTGTGTTAGCTTTCCATTAACAAACTAAGAGAATCAATAGAAATGACTACCTATGTCCCATAACAGTTGCTGCATTTTATGTATGAAACATGCATAAAAATGTAACAAATATTATGGGACAGAGGTAGAATTAAATAATATTTATTTATAAAAAAATAATAAATTTGTCTACTTTTAAAATACAGAATGAAGAAATATTTCTTTAAAAATATTTCTAAACCAGATCTCAAAAATATATTGCACAAAGACCACAAATAAAAACAGAAAAATGATGATGTCAAGTTACCTCCTCCTAATTTTCGAAACTGCTCCTAGGAGACACTCTCAGGACTATAAATACTCTGCAATAATTTTTTATCACCCTCTTCTGATCTTATTCATCAACATGTAACCTATCATGGTTAATGTGTTACTTTGGGAAATGCATATTACATACATACACACACATACGTATGCATTTTCACTCATTACACATACTTTTGACATTATCATTTGTTTTATATATATATATTTGTTCTTGTCGATTCTTTTTCATATTTTTACATAGACTCACATCCCAAGTCTGCAGTGTTGTGGGCATTTCAGGAGACACACATGTTTATTTCTCAACTCAAACACTGATGTTACTAATGCTTGCAATAAGTTGGGAAATGCATACACCGACCCGCAACAATGGCTGAATTTAAAAAGTTTCACTTTTAATTAAAATAAATAAAAACTGATGTTCACTTTGACAATATAAGTATCAACAATTTTTTTTTTTTTTTAATTATGAGTAATTAATGTTACAAAACAAGCACAAAAGAGTGGCTAGTTGTTTTGGAAAATAAATTTGGTCCTCATTTGAAAAATAAAATAGATGACAATGAGAAAAACTCACACAGCATTACGCTTACTCCTTTTTTCATGATAACCAACATAACATACAAGTGATAAAACTATAGACAGAGCAAAGGGAATACTGGATTCATGACTTTTTCAAATATATGAATATAAATATACTGTATTTGATGACATATAACATATTCCCTGACCCTGTAATTTCATCAGGGAATATTAAGAAACGAAATTGCTAGATAGTACGTCAAATGTTATGGGGAACCTCAAGCATTTTTCCTATTTGGCCCAAGACAAAACAAGTCTTTTGTGTTTTTATGACAAATCTATTAAATTCTAACATTTGAGAAAAAAATATGATGAAATGCAGAAATATATGAGGGATGCTCGAAAAGTTCTAGAAGCTCTACCCAAAAATCTTGAGGTTTTGTCGTGTTGTCAGATTTTTAGAAAATAATCAAGCTGAGCACCCCCTCTTTATTACTAGCATTTTTTATTTTTATTTCTTCATCATTTTTTTGAAAGTTAATAACAATACTAATTGACTTTCTATTTCGATACAAATTATGCATTGTAGTTAATTATTAAAAATAAATATCTTTTCTTGAATCTCAGATGATGGACAAATAAGTTAATAAAGACATCAAAAAATGCTTTAGAACATTCACTGTGGATTATGAAAAATACTTTCATCATCATTTCACATCTACTTGTTTTGAAAAGTTGATATTTTAATTAAAGATTTGTAATTTAACAACCTGATTTTTTTTTTCATTAAATTAAATTTGAATTATTTAAATAATTTGAATCAAAACTTACATTGCTTATCGGTAAGCATCTAATTCAATACCAGTAGCACTTCAAAATGTTTTTGTATATCTACTTTCAAGAGTAAACATCTAATTTAGAGGTAAGCTTGAAATGATAAATAATGTTTAATGGCTGATGGGTAAAGTGGATGAAAAGACTGAAGTCCTATCGTCAGACCCTCCATAGTTCTAGAATCAGGTCAAATCATTAGCTGTCATGGGTCATAAAGGGTTATGGGAGTCAGATGAGGCTTTAACAAAGAACACTTCTAAAACAGTGGCTATAAATAAATGTTAAAAAAAAAAAAAAAAAAATCTGGGTAAGATTAAAAGGCTGGGCATCTCATGGTTTAACTCCAAAACTCATATATATATATATATATATATATATATATATATATATATATATACACATATATACACACACACACACACACACAGATGGTGCGATGGATAAATTGTCCCCTAATTCCACAAAAAGAAAAATGACACTGACATCTCATTTTAAATGATATATTTACCAAAATTACACAAAAATATCTTGAAATACTAAAGACAGAATTTATTCAATAAAATTGGCATTGGCTTCAACCATGGCTTCCATTCGGAATCTCCTGCAACTCTTCTGGGCAGTCTTCTTGTTTAAATTGGTGAATGCTGCCATAATCCTTGCCTTCAGTTCATCTATGATGTTACAAGGTGTTTTGTTGGTCTCTTGCTCAGCTGTGCTCCACACATAATAAAAAAGGAGGTCACAGTCTGCGAACTTAGGTAGTCAGATGTTAGGGGTAGTTGCAGAAATTGTCTAACAGCCATGACTGAGTTCTCCTGCTTGTGTGGCATGGTGCAGAGTCCTGTTTCATGACATAAGGTCTTTCAGCAACAACCCTCTTAACCCAGGGCAGCACTACCTCCTCAAGGCACTTGATGTAGGCCTCTGTGATGAGTCTGAGACCCTCACAAACAAATTTGGGAGTTTTTTCCCTATCAGAACAATCAGAGTGAATTTTCTGAGCTTGTTTTTGAATATGACCTTGTATTTTTAAATATAACTTTATTTATATATTTTAAAGTTCTTTTAAACCACTTTTTATTCCTTTCTTAGTTTTAAATTAACATTTAATTCTTCATATAACCCCAATTTAATATCTGGGCTTAATTTTATAAAACCTCTTTTTAAGACAAATACCTTCCACTCTCCTCTGACCACTGTCTCATGCCTTTCATATGACAAACACTGAAATGGATAAATTCTGTATTAGTTTTCAAATGCTTTTTTGTTTTGTTTTTTGTAGCTTTCACAGTTAAATTTCTGATTCCAACATGAACTCAGTCTATACCAGGGCTGATAAGACAGACAAATTATATTTCTGTCTGTCAAAATAAGCTTATTCTCCATGTGAGGTGATTTTGGATTTTATTGTTTATTATATATATATATATACACACACACACACACATTAAAATTTAACTAAAAATATTTAATACTTATCGAATGCCAACACATTATTTCATATTTGTATCATTCACCTGGACTTTCTACAAGAATCATTTATTTATTTTATTTTATATATATATATATATATATATATGTATGTAAGGACTCTGAATAAGTTCTTGGTGTATTCTAACAGATGGCATTCCCAGAACTGCATGCTTGTAGTTTCAGACGTTAACACATCTATAAGGAAGTACTATAATCAAGCTTGAAATTCTGTGTATGTCATTTCCCTGAAGTGTAAAATAATTTGTTTATCATAGTGTTAAACAAGTCAGATTTTGTGCCAAATAAAGTGTATTTGCAGGGAACTTTACTGCAGTACTTTATTCAAAAGAAATCTGCAGTTGAAGCACACAGAATTCTTATTAAGACTTATGGTGACGATGCTCTGTTGGAAACAACATGCAGAGATTGGTTTAGATGCTTCAAAAATAATGATTTTGATGTTGAAGATAAAGAATAGTCTGGCACACCAGAAAAGTTTGAAAACAAAGAATTGGACACATTACTTCATGAAGACTCATGTTAAGTGCAAGCTGAACTTGCAGAATCATTATGAGTTGATCACACAACAGTTTTGAAACATTTAAAAAGCATTATGAATGATTCAAAAGCAAGGGCATTGGGTGCCGTATGAGTCGAAGCTGAGAGATGTCAGACAGCATCTTGCCACTTGTGAACAGCTGCTTCAACGGCAGAAAAGGCAAGGTTTTTTGCATCGTATCATGACCAGTGATGAAAAATATACAATAATCCTAAGCATAGAAGATCATGAGGTAAGACTGGCTATGCATCAACATCAGTAGCAAAGCTGAATATCCATGGTCCAAAGCTTCTGCTCTGCATTTGGTGGGATCAGCTGGGTGTAGTTTATTATGAGCTGCTCAAACTGACTGAAACCATCACAGGAGATTGCTATCAACTACAATTGATGTGTTTGAGCCAAGCACTGAAGAAAAAAATGTCCACTATATGAGCAGAGACACAAGAAAGTGATTTTGCAGCATGACAATGCTAGGTCACATGTTGCAAAAAGGGTGAAAACCTACTTGGAAACATGCAAATGTGAAGTCCAACCCCACCGGCCATATTCACCAGACATTGCCCTGTCTGATTACCACTTGTTCCACTCGATAGTACGTGACCTGGCTGAGAAGCACTTTTATTCTTATGAAGATACCAAAAAATGGGTCAACTCGTGGTTAGCCTCAAAAGATGTGTCATTTTTCCGACATGGAATTCAAATGCTGCCAGAAAGATGGGAAAAAGTAGTGGCTAGCGATGACCAATACTTTCAGTGACATGTTTCTTATTAATTTTTGTAAATAAAACATTACTTTTCATGAAAAGTCATTCAAGGTCCTTACATATACATTTGAGAACACACCTTTAGCTATCCATAAAAAGAAAACAAAGTAATGCTATATAAGTTGCAAAAATGTTAATATTTTCATTTCTCTTTCAGATGTAACAAAGAAGTACTAATATGTGAAATGAAAAAGCATGCTGTGTCGATGGCTCTAACCACAAAGCACAATAGAGATAACCAGTTTCTTGAAATTGGCCAGGTAAACAGGAAGAATATCAAGTAGCTCTGTGCAGACCCCACAGAGTTATTCACAGTGATGCATACAAAGTTCACATTGTCTGCCACTGAAGGTAATTGTGGTGGCCAATATGAATAAGAACCATCTAATCCAGGCATGCAATCACTTTCAAAGTTGTATTGAGGTGTTCTTCAAAGCTAAAACAGATTATTCAATAGATATTTCCAGTCTTTCTAAAGTTTACATATGTACAATTCTTTTTGTAAATATATTGACCTTTATCTACTCAGTATCTTTGTTTTCCCCTATAATTTTGTTCTCAATTTCCTGGCAAACCCTGTTTATCTCAAAGATATTACATCTGTAATGATGTTCAACATTTTCTTTTCTCATTCTGACTTACATTTCTTTTTTTCGCTTTTCTTAAACTCTCCTCATCACAAACAATCACGACCAGAGGAATTGTTCCAAAATGGACAGGAACAGCAGACAGTGAATTATTAATGGTATTTACTAAGCTTAGCTGACTTTGGTAGAAGATACAGACATAGTGTACCAAGTGAAGACTAAATTTATTTTACTGGTGAATCACTGTTGATGAACAGATCTTGCTGACCATCACATTGTGTACGACAGTCAAGAACAAATAACAAATGATTAAAGTTCTTTTGAGTTTCTTGAATTTTAAAAGCGATTTTCTTTCCCTTCATTTGAATTTTTCAGTATTTTCATGCCTGTATAGAATAATAAGTATGACTTTTATTTTTATTACTCCAACAATATTTTGAGTAGATGCTCCATTTACTATAAACAGTAATTATTTTGTTTACTGGCCTGCATAATAAAAAAAAAACAATAAAGAAAATATGCCCTGGGGCAGGATTCACACCTGTGTCCCCCTTTATTTTTTAAGAAATTTGATTGATTGTAAAACAGGAACCTTGTTTGATTGGAAAGCTCTTTGTAACTGAACAGTCAAAAAATGCTGTATCAGGCAGTGGTTCCTCTTGCAAAGGGGGACACAGGTTCAAATCCTGCAGAGGACACATTTTCTTGAGTACGCAAGCTAGCAGACAAAATAAATACTGTTTATAATAAGTGTAGTATCTACTCAAATACCCACTAAAAATAAGGTTTGAAGTAATAAAAATGTCAGATTAAAATATAAAATTCATTAATTCTTTCGAAATGACATTGATATATAGATAAATATTCAGTACTGGGTGACTAATAAAGAGAAATGGTTTGTAAGCATATAGAAACCATTGCTAGTGTAGTGAATTCAGTTTTCACTAGGTGCTCTACTTCTTTGACCTTGTGCCAACCAAAGTGAATATTCACAAATATTGTAACTAAAATAAAGAATAATTCTTGCATTTTGACTTTATAATAGCTTTTTCTTTTCTGTCATTTAACTTTTTAGTATTCAACATGATAAAATCTGCCACATAAATATTGCTTCTTCATAAATACAAATCATATGATGATAATTTTTTTACAAAAAGGTGGGTTGGCTGATACTGAGTCTGTATATTTATTTAGTTTGCTGTTAATTATTGTAGTGTTTTAGTCGGACAAATACACGTAAACTGACAACTGTCTTTATATATATATATATAGTTATTAATGAGTGAACATACATTTTTTTTTACAATACTTTGTGTATATTTGCAAGGATGTGCTGAAAAGTTGTCAGCCTGACCAAGAAGTTCTAACAAAAAAAATAAATAAATAAAAGCTCTGATGTTTGATCATCTGATCTGATTTTAGGAAATTAGTTCAGCCAAGAATATTTTAGCCCCCTTTTGACATGCTCATAAAAAGTGTTCCTCAAATGCATACAGACTTTGGTCAATGACTTCTACAAGAAATATCAGACATAAAAGCATTATGTATTTTAGATTCTAAACTAGCTGTTTGCTTAACCAGGAATAGTATGTCTGTAATTTACTAAACAGATGCATCTAAACTTTTATTTACTCTAATGACTATATATCACAAAATGCATCAAATTCTTATAGAAGTTGAGAATCAACTATTATTCATGACTGTATTCTACAGTTTTGATATAATTTTTTATAGCAAGTTGTAGTAACGTAAATACTTGTATATAAGCCAACTTCATGTATAGTGCAATCCCTGAATTTTTTGCCTGAATTTTAACCCTTCTAGAAAAAGTTTACCTGTATATAATGCAACTGGCCATCAAAAATACATGATTTTTAACCTCTTCAAAAGCAAACAAATTTTCAGTATATAGTGTGACCTACTATTTTCTGCTTAAAAAACTGATTGTAAAACCCTACACTATATTCAAGTAGATACAATATACAATCTCTGATATACATTAGAGAAGAAAAAAGTGAAATTGATTTGCAGTTGTCAGTAATGAAGATAAATATTATTAACACATAGAATATTCTTATTATATATTATGTATGATATTATATGTAGAATATTTTAAAATATACATGAGCATATTTGGTGAGTACATTGTGTACTGCATACAGTTTTCATTTTAGTCTGAAAATAACATTGTATGCCTTTGAATTTCTTAGCAGCTAGAAATGCACTCATCTCTTACAGAAACAGTCGTTCAAACATATAAAGCTTCTTTTCTAATTATCTCTCCTTTTGTATCTTCATGTTATCTTGTTAAAAGGCTGATATGGCATATTTTATTCTTTCCCATTTGTAAAGGAATATTTGACAAGACAGGAGGAAGATTTCTGCAATGAAATCAAAGAGTATAGAAACAGAAAAAAATGTCAACTTCCAAAGAAATCAAATTTAATATTCACCACCACAAAGAAGTTTACTCGACTTTATAACAGGATTCAAAAACATTCTTTGAGATCAGAATAGTTCTTTGTTGCTCTGGAAGACAGTGTATAAGTAAACAGATGGACTTCATTTAGTCTGTGACAGATAGATAACAGGGGGTTTTATATGTATTTTTTTTAATGATGATTTTGTTGAAGATCAAACTAAATTTAAATTTACTGAATGCTGAGTTCTTCTTTTGTTTTTTTTACTAATGTTCACCAAATACAAGGTCCAAGAGCCACTCAATGTAGAGGTTAGTGTGTGGAGTTATATTAGCATAGTAAAGAGCCAGCATTAGGAATAGAGTGCTGAAGCAGACTTTAGAGGGAAACGGAAACCCAATCCTAAACAGAAAAGACAGGATAAACCTCTACTCCTGCTCAAAAGATCAGGGTGGAGTGTGAACCAATGTTGCTGATGTTACATAATGGGATATATTTAAAAAAAAACAAAAATGAAAAAAAAAAGCAGGCAAATGTTTCCACTGCTGATGAGTTCCAAATATAGGACGAAACAGCCGTCCAGTGCTTTCTGCATTCGGTTGAGGTTTCTTTCAGACTCAATGAATTATATATATATATATATATATATATATATATTAATGTTTATATCTTCTTCTGTATCATAATTACTTTTGGTATATTTCTTAGAATTAAATATTTCATAATTATTCTTAGCATTTTCTTGTATACACCGTTTTCTGCTAGTGTCATATAAATCAATACTTATTTTGCTTTACATTTTTAACAATGGTCCTTACGTGTGAGTAGACATTGTTGCCATTGTTGAAAGTCCACTTGAAAAAAGCACTGATACAGAACAGCAATGCTTTGAAAATGATTATCAGAACAGAAGAGACATTCTCGCCTCTTTATCCAGATTAATGGGTGTTCTATGAAAATAAAGAGTTGAAAATCTTAACCACACAAAAATGTACAGAAATAAATGTTTAAATGCTTTATGTGGATATTTTTCTGTCACTTATCAGATCAAAGAAACATTATGTTAATAATGCCCAGAGAAGACAAAGGTTTTTCAACAAGAAATCTTGTACTTATATAAAATAACATTGGACATAAACAAGCATATCTATACATGTTTCTGCATATATAAATATACAGACATAATATGTCAGAATATAAAGCATTAAAATACACACATGCATATTTATGTATAACTAAAAGGTTAAATATATGAAAAAAGTAAATTATAATATATATATATATATATATATATATATATATAAAATCATTTATTTAAATATTATAACATAAATATGTTATAAAATCACTACAAAAATAGCCATTTTGTTTCGACACATCCAGTGACTTATCAAGTGATGATGTTGAATATCTATATACAGGATGACCCAAAAAAACGGGAACTTTTTAACAATCCAATAAAACCAAGAGTGACGGAAGAAAAATATTTAATTCATATTAATTGAAACCTTAAAACATACCATTTAAGAAACAATGATGGAATTTTCATTTATTAAAAATTATGTCCTGTAGATGGCGTCTTCCTGTACGAATGCATTCTTGAAATCTGCTGTTGAGATTCCTCATTGACTGCTGCAACATCTCAGCTGGGATACTGTGAATTTCATCTTGAATTCTCTGTTTTAACTCATCCAGAGTTCTTGGTTGAGTTGTGTAAACTTTATTCTTGAGATAGCCCCACAAGAAAAAATCACAAACGGATAAATCTGGCGATCTAGGGGGCCAGGCAACGTTACCGAATCTTGAGATCACATGGTTACCGAACAATTCTCGTTACTAAAATGGTGAAATGTTTACTTGCTCAAGGTCACTGTCTCGCAATGTTGCCACTTGCTCATGTCTGGCAATACGCACTTCAAAAATTCCCGTTTTTTGGGGGTCACCCCATATAACTAAAAGGTTAAATATATGAGGCTCTCTTTTCACAAAATACAAATATAGAATTATTCCACTGCATCCATTCTGTGAGTATTATGAATGGCAGAATGAACAGAGAAGACAAAAATCTTGAAAATAAATTATATGCTATACAAATTCCTTTCTTCCTTTAAAAAAAGAGAAGCTTGTAAAACAATATCAAATGTTATATGGGCTTTATATATGCTGCTAAAAACAGTATATACACATACACAAAAGATACAAGGACATAAATACACACAAGTTTGTTTATATATATATATATACAAGTGGGCATCCATAGATCTACAATCTGACATACACTGATTAGGTAAACTTTGAACTGAAACTTTCACTGTATAATATTTGATCTATGAGAGGCATCCATCATAGAATTGAGTACACTAATATTGAGGGCAGTTAGGTTGAAATTTAATATTTTTTTGCAAAATAAATGTTTTTTCTCATTAGGTTGCAAACTTACTGATTCACTCATACATAAGACTTACTACCACATCATATTGAAACACAGGTTTTTGTATAATACTCTAAGTTAAGCAATGTCAAGCTTGGTTAGTACCTTGATAGGTGACTGCTTAAGAATACCAGGTGCTCTGAATGTGCAGGTGGTATAATGGATAATGGCTCAGAATTGTTGATTCGAGAGTTGAGTTCCAATTCCAGATGGATTTGTTATCTCAACTCCTGTCAATTTCTCACAGATATGATGTGGCTTCCCTCTGTCTTTTCTACAAATATTTTCATGGCAACTATTCTGATGAGCTATTTTCCCTGGCACTCCAACTACATGAATTTAAGTGTGCTATTAGGTTGGCATCTAAATCCCACCCATTTACTGTTGAAATAGTTAAATGTAACTGCCACTTCTAATCCAACAGCTTTTTCTCTCGCACTTCCCAAAAGTGGAACTCCCTACCTCTTACTTGCTTTCAAGTAAGAGGAAGGGAGACTCTCATAATAATTTTGATTTCCCTGCATTTCATAAGATGACTATTTCACCAAACAGCTCAAAATTATTTAATATGTTCCCTTGAAAATGTGGGGCTTGTAGTACTTCCTACTAGGTTAATCCTGCACTGTACACAGTATTTTGTGGCATATAGGAGGTATTTTCTCTTTCAATATCTGACCCTCAAAAATGACCTTGTGGTCAACATAGTGAAGGTCATTCCTGAGGTCTAAGAATGTTTCCCAGTAGCATCTAGCACATGATTGAGAGGATTTCTCTCAATTTTATTTCAACAATTTATTTCATGATCACTTTTACTGCTAAATGTATATACGATAAAATATAGCATATTGATTTCTAAAAGTTATGCTCAAAGATAATATATAGGTTTGTGTGAATGTATCGTTAACTCTGTGTGTGTGTGTGTTTGTGTGTGCACCCCAGCAAAAGGAGAGTGAGTTTCCTACTGACATTCAGAATTAAAATTTCGGTATGAGTAAAGTCCAGGCATCAAAACTCTGATTTCTTAAATAAAAGAGAAAAGAGTAATCAGGAGGACAGTAGATAGCAATTGGCATTGCATTTAAATTTTTGTAGATTGAAGTTGACTGGAAAGCATGGAGGTGGAAGGGAGTTCCACAAGCGAGAAACGAAACTGTTAGCATAGAATTTATGGTTACATCTAGCCAGCTCAACTGTAAATTGATGAGATCTTGATGCCAGTCTTTGGAAATGTTTAGCTACTTGATATTTCAATCCACCGAAAAGCTCATTCATGTTCTGATAAAATCTATAATATCCAATTGGTAGAAACATCTATTAATATATAGCAGATATTTATTTACTTAAGTTGACATAGACACTTATAATTTTATTTCAAAAAGCAATGACAATTTTTTGTAACCACTTTAAACTCCAACAAAACAATAAAGCTCTCACATGCAGCAGAAAGTCATTTGAAACAACTGTCTTTTTTATCTGAAAGTTTTATGAGACTCATAATAATTTTAATTTCCCTGCATTTCATCTTGACTTTTAACTGCACCGTTTCACTGGCACAGGAGGCGGTTCTTTACTTATTCCTCTCTACTTGTTACACACCCACTTAATAAGTGAGATTAAGTCACTCAACTTGACAAGTGGATTTCCAATGGGTGCCAACTCACTATTATCAGAGCTTATCAAGTTTCTGATCCGCATGATTCTAAGTTGTACTCTTTAATGTTTCCTCAATCACTTCACACTTGGCAAAGTGCTCAGTATGGAACAGATGAAAAAGTTTAGTTTGACAACAAATTTGATCAAGTGACTTTCTTCTCTCCCCAACCAATACAGCCAAGCAACAAAAAAGCAAACAAAATCCTAACTTATGAGAATGGATTTTTGAAAAAACAAACTAAGTCAAAAGCTAGACTCAGTTATTTTGATGCATTTAGTAATATCTAAAAAGCATTTTTATTAATATTATCAGCAATATCTAAGACACTTTATAAATATGGAAAAATGTTCAGATAAAGTAAAAAAGTGATATAATTTACACCATATATTTCATTCTTTCTTTCATTTTTGTCCTTTTTCTCAAACTAATATTATTTACACTATTTACATTTGGACTATTCTGCTCATCTTTGTTGTTATTGTCACAACATTTCAGCTGAAATACAATAATCCAAATGTAAATAGTGTAAATGATGCTAACTTTTCATCCCAGAAATTCAAATAGAAATGCCTCATTATTCTTAATTTCTTTTCTCTTGTCTTTTTTTTTTGTGATTCATCTCTTTCACTTTATTTTTCATTACTTATCTACTTTTTATCATTCTCTCTTACATAGTGGACAACAAATCTAGTAGAATAATATCCAAAATACTTTATTTATTTATACCTACCCTTTTTCTATCAGGAAATGAACTTTTAAATATTAAGGACTCCACTATCTTTGACTGAACACCAAAGAAAGAAATTAAGAAGCAAAAAGATAACTAAAACACTTTATATTCAAAATATACAAACTACATTACTACAAATGTCTACAGATAAAAAATACTTTACTCATGTTCATGAAGAAATACATAATTAAAAAATTAATTATACTATCACAGTGCTGTGTCTATAAAAAATAAATAAAAATTAATTATAATGTCAAAAATAATTATAATAAAATAATTATAACAATTATAATTATGATTAATTCACTCATTCTAAACCAATGAGAATTGACCCCACATTTCTCCGCCACACATACAAATGTGACATTCTCATTATTAGATGAGCAGTTCACACAGACTGGTCATTAACACATGCATCAATGTAAATTTCATCTCCTTTTCCTTTTTCAGGCCACAATAGTAACATTCATCTTTTAGCACTCAACAAAAATTCAAGGTAAGAAAACCCAAGGCACTTCTTGCATTTTCTTTTCTAACTAAATTCTCTGGATACTCATTACACACATCTGAAGAAAAGAAAAACAAAAAAAAACACATATAAAAACTGTATACACATTACTTATTCTTTATCTAATCATTCTGTTGGATTCTGCTCCATATTTGAACGAACTACATTTGACCCTAATTTTACTCACTATTACTCTCTCTTCTTTCTCCAACAGATAATAAATGATACACGTCTTGCTGTTTCTCATTTTTATGAATATTTTTTGTATATATATTGGGGGCTTATACTTACTACACTATTTACATTATTCAGACTATTGTCCTTATCTTTGTTGCCATATTTATCACAACATTTTGGATGTTGTGCACTCCAGCCTTCTTCAGGTGGTTGGAATGTCGCACTAAACCTTTTATTTTGCTCACTGGGGTAGACTGTTCTAGTTCCATGTCTAATTATCAGTTCCATGTGCCATGTCAGTTATTTCCTGTTAATTCACCTCTCCAAGTTCTCCACTGCCATAACCAGGTATTGAACTCACACTGTCACTGGATCTAACCAATGCCTTTATGCACAATACCATGTGTCCTTAAGGACATCTGTGTGTGAATTTCTGGGACTTATAAACTTAATGTCTTCAGCAATCATTTTTACCAGTGCTCATATTGCAATTTTTGCTGCTATCATTGCATGTTTTTTACCAGAGACATTAGATAAAGAATTGGTCAGTATAAGCAGTACCCTACAACATAACAACTACCCAATAAACTGGGATAGGTGGGTACAAGAGGTGGACAACAACACTCAGAAAACTGTCTGCCTGCCTTATGTGAAGGGGTTATTAGAGAAAATACAAAGGATCTGCAGTCCATATAACATCAGGACAACCTTCAAAAGCTGGACAACACTTCGCAGATACCTTTCCCGAGTAACCCCCCCCCCCCCCAATAGAGGGGAACATGACTAAAGACTGAGTGTACACCATCCCGTGCAGCTGCGGAAAGAAATATAATGGGGAGACAGGCCACCCCCTTAACATAAGGCTTCAAGAACATCAAAAACCTGTAACACGAGAGGAAGTTGAAAAATCAGGTGTGGCTGACTACATATGGAGAGAAAAAGGAGATCCTCACTTTCTATGAGATCAGGTTGAAATCATAGACAAAGAACATCATTGGAAAATTCATAAACTTAAGGAATCAGCACATATGCTAGGCCAAAAAAACTCCTGAGCTGACCAAGCATAGAAATGAATACAATATGGGAACCAGTAATAAGGAGTGCCAGAGAAAAGCGATAATAACAACAAAAATTGCAATATGAGCTCTGGTAAAAAATGATTGCTGAAGACATTAAGTTTATAAGTCCCAGAAATTCATACACAGATGTCCTCAAGGACACAAGGCACAGTGGATAAAGGTGTTGGTTAGATCCAGTGACAGTGTCAGTTCAGTACCTGGTTAAGGCAGTGGAAATAACTGATAACTGACATCCACTAGACATGGCACATGGAACTAGTACAGTCTACCCCAGCGAGTGAAATAAAGGGTTCAGTTCGACATTCCAACCACCTGAAGAAGGCCGGAGTGTGCAACAGCCAAAACATTGTGATAAACATAGCAACAAAGATGAGGACAATAGTCCAAATAATGTAAATAGTGTACATAATACCTCATCTCAGAAATATAGATGGCTTATACTTATTTACTCAGAGTTATAACTCCTCAACACTTTTAAAATTTGCAAATGTCACTTTTGTTACTGACAGATTCTGGAAATTAAAAATATTTACATCTTCAGATTTCTCTTTTCTATTTTTTTATTTTTAAATATTTTTTTTAATATAAATATTTTTTTAAACTTATTCATTACCTGTAACAATATTAAATAATCAATTTATGGCTTGTTAAAATTGCTTTGAAGGCAACATTCATTTTTTTAACATGCCTGAAAGAATTGATTTTTAAAGCCGACCAACTGAAGTTTTGCATTTCAAATTGACACCCACACTACCTTAGATGGCATATAAAGACTGTATATCTGTAGTAATCACATTAAAAATAAAAAGTTTATTAAAAAGTTTTGTAGAGAACTTTTGTTGAAGTTGCTATTAGTTCTAACTTGACAATGGTCAGTAGCAATCCACTTGAGAATGTTGTCAATCTTTGTGGCAGCCGGAAACACTTGGCAGACATTACTTAGTTAATTTTAAGAGTAAGCTTTAAGTCTGAGAGCGTGGCCTGATCTGGTGGATGGTACACGTTGGTATCTGCTCATCTGCTCAACCACTTAACAAAAAGCCAGTGACTATAACGACTATCACCAGAGCTGCCATCATGGTACCACAAGTAAGTAATGATGTGACACTATCAGTGCCTTCATTTTATGCATCAGTCTGAATTCTACCCTCTTAAAGTACTTAGGCTATTCCTCTTCTCACTTAATCACCAAAGTGTAGAGTCCTTGTAACAGTAGACCTTGCAGTTGTAATAATAGTTGTTGTAATTGTTGAAGTAGGAGGTGTGATGTCATAACAGTTAATAGGACCAAATGGAATTTTCAAAGAGAGTTCAAACTCTAGCTGGAGCAGTTGTGTTTACGCAGTAGAAAGACTCTTAAAAAAAGAAAACTAGCTCTAAAAATGCTATAGGAAACAAAGCGGCATCACTTGGTTGAGTTGCAACCTAATATTATTCTAAAAAAAGGTTCAACTGTCTTGAGAGTAATATTAGAAGTACCAAATATTAGTAGAAGTACCAAATGAAGATATTTTGATGTGGGGGGGAGGTAGCAAAAGGAATTGGTTTTGGTTTTATTTTGATTTTTACTTCACCAAACTGTTTTACTTTGAAATTTAGTGATGTTTTTTATTGCTTTATAAATTAAAAGACATCACCAAACATAAACAAAGTTTTTGAGAAGTTGAAATAAAAAAATATCAAAGTGGTTGTTTATTAGTCCCAAAATTAATGACTGTTTGTAAGCAGAAAATTATACAAATATTAAAGTAATAAAACAGTACAAGTATCAATGGAATCATTGTTATTGCTATTATCATAGTAGTAGTAATATACCACTATTATTACTTCTTATGTGCCTTGACTATTCAGGATGTGAGCAATCATGGCTCTCCACTACTTCTTGTCTTTTGTTGTTCTAAATAACATTTGCTTTATTATTCTTTGTCCTTGTTTTCCTATCCATTCACCCAGACATGTTGTTAAGTAGGTTACTCATTGTACCCCCTTCTTCTCGTCTTCAGTTTATCCAATAAGTGTTATAAATGTTAAATTCTCCAGGCCCTCTTTCCTAACTATGCATCCTAGAAATTTCAAGTTTTTCTTTCTGATTGTAAGTATACATATCTTTTTAGTTCCTCTTTTCCTCACTGCACACAAGTACTAAATGTAATAGTTATTGGTCAAACGCAGTATTATATGCAATGTAAGAGTAAACAAATTTAATGTTTATCTCTCATACCTAGCCAATCAGCCTTGTAGAAAAACTGATATTAGCAACAGCTAACATAATTTCCAAGTAAAAGTTTAAAATTCAGATTTCAGTTTAGAAGTGTAAAATATAGTGCAGGATTTTTAGAGTGAAAGATCAATAAGAGAATAACTTTTACTTATATAAGAGCTGTTATAGTTTTTAATAGCATGAAAATGTTTATGTTAGTCACTTTGATATGAGCCTTCCACATCTTACTGCTTAAATTTAATAAAAAAGAAATAATAAGTGATGAAAATTTGATACTTTATAACATCATGGAATACAAGAGAGTGTGATGCAATGATCTGCACAAATTATACAAGTCCAATCTTCATCCAAAGAAAGTAATGATGCTGTGTATTTGGTGAAATTATAACAGAATCCTGCTTTTTGAATTTCTATTGGACATTATTGATTCAAAATCAATTGCTAGGTCTGCTGCTAGAAAAGTTGGTTCACTGTGTCATCATGCTAAACAATTCTTTCTCTCCATAATTTATCTTATATATTTATAAGTCTTCCATTCATCCATGCTTTGAATATTGCTGCCACATATGGTTTGGTGCTCCTGCTATATATTTAAAGATTCTTGATAAAATCCAAAGAAGAACTGCAATGTTATTGGTCCTGACCTTCCATTTCAGTTTCAGTCACTTTCCCATTATCGTAATGAAGCTTCCCTGTGACTTTTCTATAAATACTTTCATGATAATTGTTCTGATGAGCTTTCTTCTTTGGTACCTAGACTTTAAGTGCAGTACTAAATTGGCAACAAGGTTTCATCATTTTACTGTTGAATTGACTATAGATGTAAGTAGGTTTTTTTTCTTGCACTTTTCATCTCGCCTCTTCTGACTTCTTGCTTTCCACACAACTTTGATCTTTAAAAATTTAAATGCAATGTCAATCATTATTTTCTGTCTTCTTTATGCCTCTTCTTTTATTGTTCTTGCTCCTTAATAATGTTTTTCTTTCTCTTTTTTTTTCACTCAGTAACCCCGGATGTCATAATGGCTTTATTGCCTTGTTTGGCGTGAAATGATTTAACAAAAACAAACAACTATTCGTACTAATTAGATAGAGTTAAAAACAATTCAGTAGAATGTTTTGATGACTATCTATTCTAGTCTTTATATAATTCACTTTAAAACTTAAATTAAACACTGATTATTATTATTATTTTCATCTCTTGATATAAGTAAAAAAATAAAACTCATATTTTATTTTTATATTTAAATATTCTTGCAATAAAATTTAATGAAAATACTGTCAAAATTTGCCATATTTTTGCAAAGTAAACTTTGGATCAATGGAAAAATTTATCAAAAGTTAACTTATATTAAAATAAAAAGTTAGTGGCTTTTAATCAGATATAAGTACTTACATATATAATAAAAGCATTTGATAAAGCATACTCTTTTTTAATTTAATATAAAAATATTTGATTATATATATATATATATATATATATATATGATGAATGTTGGAATGCATTTAATTTACCAGGATTGGCAAAAGACTATATTTCTAAAACATTTTTTTATTAATGGCTGATGAGCTATCACAAATTTATTATCGTCAAACAAATAGGAAAGACTACATTATGATTTCAATCATTTTTTTTCTCACCCCTCAATTTTAACTTTGTATTTCATAAAGCAGAAAGAGATGAGGTTTTCATCTGGATTTTAGAATCATTCATTATTGTAAAATAATAAAATTGTAAATAATTTCTTGGTGATTTGGGAAACAAAACCTTTATTTTGGCTTTGAGTTGAAATAACTTCACATTAAATCCTTCTGGTAGCAAGCAGATTAATTCATGAAAGAAGGAGTTCTTTACTGTATATTTCATACACTGCTTTTTTGTATTAATTTCAATGTTCAATGTTTTGTTTATATATGTAACTTGAAATATTGATTGATTTATTTTTTTATGGCTAACCCTTTGTGGGTTAAGGCCAAAACATATTTTGGATTATAAGAATAATTCTTCTTTTGCAAGTGAATATTACATTAAAAATTCTTTTTCCAATAACAATGATTTTCCAGATACAAATCCTACTATTTAACCCATAACTGGGTTCGTTACATTCACTTACATACAAATACCTTTAGGAATTTGCACGCAATATAACAAACCCAAATGGAATTCAAACACAGTTCTCTGATTTCTCAATCCAAACTGCTATCCATTGCACCTACCACACATCCACTTGAAATAAAGTCAGGTAAAGATAGCATATGACTGTATACATTTTTAATCATTATGAATTTGTAAGAAATTTTTATCATTTTTAATGTTATCAAAAAATAGTTGTTCAAATTATGATAAACTTAAGAATTACATTTTTTATTTTTAAAAGAATAATGCCTATGAAAAATGTTTCTTCATATAATTTATAATCTTGTAATGAAACACTCAGAAGGATAATATCATTATATGTTTAATTTCATTTATATTGCAAAATTAAAATAATAATACCAGTGGAAAGAGTAATAACTAATCAAACAAAAAACAAAGACTAAAACTAAGTCCCTGAATTATTATTATCCAAAAGAACACATTTTTTTTTCATTTTTTTTAATCAATTCACCCCAAGCAAGTCAACAATGCCACCAAGATGCAAAGAGCTACCGAGAGTGAAAGAAAATGGAAAGATTTTAGAAGGAACCGAAAATCGATTCCTAAACAGGGAAAAATGGATAAACCCCTACTCCTGTTCAAAAGATTAGGTCAGAGTGAGAATTGGATGATAGGCGAACTTGTTTGTCTTCTGTTAATGATATTTTAAAAATACAATTATTCATTAATTTACAGCTTCCATAAAATTTTAGATGATAATTAATCTTTAATGTGTTTACAAGTTGCTGTTGTGTCCTTGTGAACTTATCACCTCATGATGAAGTACATGACAAAAATGAGACGAATATCGAACTAGAATTGATTTCTCATGGGAAAGCTTTGTGTTTACTTCACGGAAAGTAAAAAGAATAGAGTCTATTACAATTTATCTTACAAATACTTCAAACCACAAGCATAACCAAAGAAATATTTAGCCTTCCGTAACTGTTTGTTTCATTCTTTTTTTTTCCAACCTCAATAGACACTAATCTTAAAATATTTCAAGTTCTTTCTATTATTGAAAGAACACTAAATAAAACAACACCTGGAGAGAAATTACACAGAACTTTTAATATCACTTTTCAATATAATGTTTATGCAAGGGTGTTTCTCTGCTGAAAATGTATTGAAACCAAAAGGCCTTCAGACTATTCAACCCAAAGGCTAACACAACAACATTCAAGGAAATGTTTTTTTACTTCTTTTTTTTTTTAATTCAATAGACTCAGTAAACAATCAAACCTTGAGAAAAATTTTGGTACCAGGTGCAGAGAATAAAATAAAGGAAAAGAAAAAAATTGAATAAATAAGTGTTTTTTCTTTTAATTCTTTTTTTTTAACTAATGAATTTGAACAGAAAAAAATCGAAGCACAGTTATTACTTGCATTATTTCATATTTTTTCTTCTATTTTTTACTAAATGTTTACCTAGTACAAGGCCCAAGAGCCACTCAAGATATAGAGTTACTGAATGAGGTTTTTCTATGGACATAAGAGAAGGAAGTAAGTGTAGATTATTAAGATATGTAGGAGAGAAAACAGTCGACTCTAGACTTGAGAAGGTTCGAAATATATTTTGTTAGAAGCCAAACATAGATGTAAACAAATAAATAATAGAAACAAATTTAAATTTAGGAAATTCTTTGATGATTATGAAAAATCTATCTATGAAATGAACTTTTGGCGAAGATCTCACATAATCTATTCAACCAGATCATTTCCAAGAGATTTGAATAGATTCTGTTTAATAAACTTGTTCTAAAAATTTATATCTTAATTTCTGGAATGAAAGGTGATAACTTTTTTTTTTTAACAATAAGGTTCACCCTGTACAAATACCGGGGGTGGGGGGTTGCACTCGAGGTAGAGGGTTATGTTCAGGGGTTTGTTTATATGGATATAAAGGGAAGATAACCATTAACTCTAGACTTGAACAGGTTAAGTTTGTAGTAATCAGGGAAACATAGTCTTGATTTACATTATTTACATTTGGACTCATATTTGTTGTCATCATAATGTTTAGTCGTTCTGGACTCTGGCCTTTTTTCAGACATTTTAAGAAATAGAGAGAATCCAAGAGATATTTTCCACACTTCTTCAAAGAATTCATCTGAGGTGCTTCTTTTTTGCTTTTTAATTGCAACACAATGCTATCAAATGTTTATAAAAGAACTTTTTTTAATTATATATTTATAAAAAAAAAAAATGAGAGAAAACTGTAAATGAATTTGCTTAATAACTCTCAGGATAAAATCTTCTTCTTTTTCTATGTGCTGTGTCACTTCAGGACAGTGGCAATCATGGCTCTCCACAATTTCCCTTGTAGCTCTTAATAAATTTTGTCTTTTTATCTCATCTAAACCTTGTTCCACCATCCATTTACTCAAGCTCACTTGCATTGTTTTCCTGTTTTCCTCTTACTTTTTTCCTGTGAGTATCAGATTATCCAAGCCCTCTTTCCTCATTATCTTCCTGATGTTTAGTATTCGTGTCATTTTTGTTTCCATTTTCTTTGTGCTGTTAAGTTTTACAATTTTAAAATAGCTAAACTGTTATGTGATATATGTCTGCCTGTATGACAGTGAATGCTGGACAATCTCCATGAAGATGAAGAAGAGAGCTGAAGCAACAGAAATGTAGTTCTACAGAAAGATGCTGGGGATAACATGGACTGAACATGTGAGCAATGATGAGGTCTTGGGAGAAAATGAAAACAAAAAGGAAACTTATACTTAACACCAGGAAGAGGCAGTTGAAGTTTCTGTGACACATAGTGAGAAAGGAGGGCTTGGAAAATCTGATACACACAGGACAGATTGAAGGAAAGAGGGACAAAGAAAAGAAGCATGAAACTTAGTAAGCTTGAGTAAATGGATGGTAGAACAATGTTTACGAAAAATAACAAAAAAACAAAACTTGTTCAGAGCGACAGGAAGATGTGGAAGACCATGATCGCCTACATCCTGAAAGGACATGGCACATAAAAGAAAAAAAAATTTTATAGAGTAAAATAGGACACATTTTGACCATTACTTTCTTTAAGCAGCAAGGTTAAAAGAATCCGTAACAAATTCTGCTTTTATTGTGCATGTGTGTGTGTTGTACAATTAAGATTATTTAATTATAGCTTTCTAAATTTAAAAGAATTATTTTAAAAGTTTACAATTAAGTTTGTAAGTTTGTTTTGTCTTTTTTCACTGCTACTGATTTAAAAAACTTTAAAGTAAAAATTGTGGATGTTGTCAGTTTTCTTATCAAAGGAAGCAATGATTGCTTCAAGATTTATCATGTAAAAAAGTAATTAAGAATCAATCAGACAGTCCTATCACTGCAAAGTAAATGTGACTCAAAACATTCTCATCAATTAACAGACTTTTGCTTCAATGAAATCAGATACAGTCAAGTGAAAATGTAACAAAACTTTTCTAACATCATCTCTGGACTTTGAAATATTTAAATCTGTTTCAATTATTTCTATTTTCTGAAGTAAAATCTTCAGATGAAAAGGATTTATTTGCCATTTGAAAACTTCAATTGCATAACATCTTATATGAGTATCAAAGACAACAATAAAATAATTATTCAAACCAACAGCTAAAGCAGTTACTTTATTAATACAGGTTGAGAGTCCTTTATCCCAAATCCTTGGGACTGGAAGTACTTCGGCTTTCAGATTTTGGAGTACAGGCTACTTGCCTCTATAAAAGGGGACATCTTGGGAAGGGAACACAAACATACGCATGATATCCCTTTACATTTCATAACACAAATGTATATACATAAATGCAGGACTTTTTCAATATTTTGAATAATATCTTGACTGAACACGAAACACATAGTAAATGATCCACAAATGAAGATGTTGCTGTGACAATCACTAACAAAAACTAGCACCAGTGCAGGCTATGTAGCTGAGCTAGGGAACCTGCACCCAGGGCAGATGACATCACTTACAACAGCTGCACATCACCTAGGAACATTCCCAGTGTTTCCATTTGTGGCAAGTTATGTCAGCATCTGAAAAAATTTTGGATATTAGAGGTTATCGGATTTTGGAATTTCAGTTACAGGATACACAACTTGTACAAAGTTTTAATGATGAAATTTCTTCTATCAACTACTCTGGCAACTTTTAAACAAATGCAATCAAACTAAAACCGATATTTAAAAAAAAAAAGGAAAAGAAACTATTATTTACTTCAAACAAGTATTTCTTTCATCTTAATTTACTTTTCATCTCAACTACATTTAGTAGAATTGGTATTTAGTCATAGTCACAATTACTATGCTAAATAAACTTTTAATAATTTTGGTCAAACCTAAAACTCCAATTTAGTTATATTTTACAACAAAATTTTAATATGTTTGAAAATTGATTTTTAGGGAAGTATTTTTTCACATTAAACACCTTAGGTGAAATGTTCTCTGAAATGGACATGGGCTTGATATCAAGAAAAGCCATACAGTTTATTAAATGTCATTACTTGCAGAGTAGAAAAGAAAGTATAAACATACTGACTTAGTGAAAATGACACATGGTTACAGTAGTCAATGTGTTTTTTTTTAAATCTCCAGCCATTTCACTTTACTTATCTCTTGACACAAAGATAGTTGCTTAGCATAAACATATGCAAACAATTTGGTACTTTGGACTTGACTGACCACAACCTGCTGCAAAGTCATGTATTTATCTAATTTTAACAGAGACAAAGTGATAGTTGTTTTTTTAATTTATTCAAAACAGATTATCAAAAATGATTGGTTGAATATACTCTTTTTATACCTTGTAATGTGTTTTCTATGAAATCTGCCAATTTTTAATCTTATTTCATTTTTTTACAGTTTTTTCTTGGATCTTGCCATTTACATTGATGATGCATATCTTTTAAACATGCCTCTAAATCACACTAATTATTTTTAATCATTACATTATGAATATTACTGCATCGTCAGGACTTAATTGAGCAGCTGTTAACAAACAACACAGAACATAATACCTTGTCAAGACTATCCTCAGGAATCCTGTCTTCCTGTAATAGCTGTTCCAAGTATTTGAGCGACATGAGTTAACACTTGACAAAAAATTAAATCTAATCATATAAATATAGTATTTTTTATTGCCCACCCAATCACATGGTGCTGCTATATTTAATGTTATTTCTTTGTTGGGGGGGGGGGTACTAATGATCAGAGAATCAAGGAAAAGCAACTGAAATTAAAATATACTAATCAAAAATTAATAATAGTGGGCAATGTTTGATCTAATAAAAATCCAATATTACTACTAATACTGCTAGAAGGAGTTAAAGCTTTTTTTTAAATTACTAAAATTTTTTTGTAACCCTCTGACGTGTGTTGAAACCCTCACAGTATTTAGTATTGTCGAAGTTATCACTAACATTTTTTGTCAAGATTTACAAACTCTACGTTTCATTCAATTTTGCGAACCAATCAATGAAATTTGAATAAGCTGATTTGTTTGGATAAATACTTTGACAAAAACACTACATCTGTGGTTTTCACACAACCTAGTAAAACGAACTGTACTTTGTACCCACTTACCTGTTTGCACTTCACCCCAAAATTTGCTTTTTGAGTGGTCAATGTATGACTATTTTAGAGGGTGTGATGGACAGACTAACAGAAGTCACAGAATTTTTTATGTAGATAACCTAGCTTTTTAAATTTTTAATTGGATATAAAATTTAAATCTTATTTCTTCAAATCATAATCTATCAAAACCAAAAGTAACAACATTGCATTTGATAATTGTTAAGACAAAGAATTTTTAATATATTTGTACAAATGTATATCCATTCATTGAGGCTTATAGAAGTCAGTTTTTGTAACAGAGTATCAGGTCAGCCCAATAAAAGACCCCGGGGTTGGTTGTATGTGGTGCTGTAAGCACCAGGAGTTGTGTCCCCTTCCACAATGGGCTGTTGAGAGAAGACCTTCTACTTAGAGTAGGTGGTACTGACTATTTGCATATGAATGTTACTGGGTAGGTATTAGCCAATAGTCACCATGGGTCTGGGGCTGGGAGAGCTATATAACACCAGTGTTTTTCTCACTCAAAAGAAGTGCTTTTGGCATGCAGATGTGCAAAAACCAGATAAGATGAACACAGTTTTAGATTGTAATTAATTTACTAATGGATTGAACTGATCAGTCAACAATTGAGCAAATCTGTCCACTTCCGATATAAGCACAGGAGTTCTTGGCAAGAATTCCAGTGGCCAGTCGATAATGGACGAAGCAACATTTTTTCAAATCTGGTTACTCTAATTTCATGGGACTCATTCACTTAACCCAAGCAATATCAAGTGAACATTTTTCCCCAAAGTTTTTTAAATGATATGCTTGCCTGCATACAACATAATTTGAATTTACTATTCTTCTCAGTTTTTTAAACTTGTTCGTGAACATAGATAACCATACTCATATAGAGACATTATGATAGGATGTCTATTGCTTGTGAGTTCAATCCCTGGGCTGGGCAGTGTGTACTTGGACTCAGTGGAAACAGGGTCAACAATAACTAAGCAATACTAAAAATAAGAATTCAACGAGATATACCTAGACATGGGCAGTGGAACGAGAACAATCAAACCCCATAGATTTCCTGTAGGTTAGCTGGACCAACATACACCTGATGAAGGCCAGCTAAGACATTGTGATAATAACAACAAAGATGAGGACAACAGTCTGCATGTAAATAGTATTAACTATTGCTTACAATTTATAATAGAATATCAGTTGTTTACAAGTCAACTAAACTGTAATGTGTAAAGAATACACTTTTCAATTTTGTTACGATGTGAAACATTCATTTAAATTTTATTTCATTATTGCAAATCAAACTTTTATTGTTATTTCAGTTAATATGTCCATCATTTTTACAATCAACTTTAATTGTTTCATCAAACATTTTATTTAATAACAGGAAGGAAACTCCACAGATCCAAATTACAAACTTAAAAGTTATCAAAGCACATACATAAATGGTTTCAAAATTTGCATAAATGAATAGCCATGGGACATTCACTGTTTTGTAGAAGTAAAGAGATATTAGCTGTGACTGATAGTAAAATACTTATAGCTACAATATGATGAGAAAGTTTCATACACAGAAAATCTGTCACTGACAGAAAAAGGCTTTTGGATCAGAAGACCAGCATTCTGTTTTTCTTTTTCTGTATTAAGATGACAATCATAATGTTCACATATCATTTGCATTATTTTGTATTATCATTTCTATTTATTATCTGTACAGAGACAATATGTGCTTATGTGGTAAAATTCAATTAGTCAAACAAGTATTCTAAACAATACTTATCTAACTGTAATAGTGAAAATTGAACTTAGTATAGTCTGCCATTATTTTTTTACAGTAAGGTTCACCCTGTACAAGGTAGAGGGTTACGTTAAGGAGCAGTTTATATGGATAGGTGACGAAGATAACAGTTAACTTTAGACATGAACAGGTTAAGATTACAGGGATTGGGGAAACATCCTCTTGGGAGTCTCTTCCACAGAGCAGTGGTTCGCAGGAAGAAGCTGTTTGAGTGGCACTTATTTCTCACTGGTAGAATACAGAGGGAATCTGAGTGATTTTGTTACAATGTAAGTGATATGGTAGATTCTAAGCATGAATGTTAAACCTGCCAGTACCAAGGAATGTACTTCTTTTGAGCACTTTCCGTGGAAGAAGTGATACAGCAGTGAAAGGCTCACCTCATTCAGCTTGTGAGCGTGACGTTGGCGGGCAGAAAATAATTTGCCATCCACAGGGATTCAGAGATGCTTTTCAACTCTATTGAGACTGGAAAGTGAAGGCTGAGTAGCTTCCACCCAAATATGGCAGCACTACTCCATTTTCAGCCTTATCCGACTCTTGTAAAAGGTAGAGGATAGCATTTAGAAAGGATAAATGGTATTGTCAAATAACATTCATTTGATAGGTGTTTGTCATTTATAGTATTAAATATGCTTATAAAATCTGCATAGCATAATGGATTAAAGTTGTCTTTCTGTCCCTGTATAATTTAAACTGAGAAAGTCAAGCTAGAGAACAGGATATTCAGATGAAGGACAAACAGGCAGCTAGAGACTGGGTAGCCCTTCTTGATTTTATCAAATGAAAACATTAGGTTCTGAAAAAATATTTAATTACTTAAAATTATTTAAATTAAATTTTTACAAAACTGTTTAATTTGTTCTGCTTATTTGTTAATTTGTTCTGTTAAACAAAAGAAATAATTGGAAAAGTTAAAAAGTAAAAAAAAAGTCTACATTATTATGTAAATACATATGCAAGACCAATGAAAGTCCCAGACACGGATCATAAAAACTTTTTAATTAAGGAGCAAGTAATTGTCTTTATGAAAATTAACACCAAAGCATTTATTGTCTCTCCTCTTCAGTAATTCATTTATACCATTTTGCAGTCTTAAATATTACAAGCACGTGAGGAGTAGAAAGACAATGTAAATGATTGTCTACCTAAAAAATTAAAACCCAACCAACATTAGTTGAAGATTTAGTTGATCTGTTGATTCTATATTCAGGATCATGTTTTGACAGATTAACTGCTGACTGAAGTGATATTGCCTTTACTGCTACATTGTAATGAGTGAGTTTCATACACAGAAAATCTGTTACTGACAGAAAGGCTATTGGATTAAAAGACCAGAATTCTGTTTTTCTTTTTCTGTATTGAGATGACAATCATAATATTCTGATATCATTTGCATTTATTATCTGTACTGAGACAATAGTTATTGCCAAAAGTTGGGCCTAGATGCTAGCAGTAGAAAGAAGAAAGAGAAAACATGAAGTCATCATCCTGATATATTCCAAAACAATTAAAAGGGAGATAACCATGTATCCATAAACAAGGAAATAACCAGAATATCAACAGTTAATAACATTCAGATATAACTTGTACGATTTTGTCTTATGATCGGTAATTAGATGGCAGTTATGACATTTAGATATCATTATTCTTTTTCAGGGTGTGAGCATTCATGGTTCTCCACAACTTCTTATCTTTTTACACTATTTACATTGTTCAGACTGTTATACTCATCTTTATTGTTATATTCACAGCGTTTTGGCCACTGTATGTTCTGGCCTTCTTCAGGTGATATAGATTGGAATTTTAAACTGAAACCTTTATTTACTGGAGTAGATGGTTTTAGTTCTACATGTCCTGCCTTTTCTGGGTATCTCAGTGTCAGTTGTTTTACCTTAAGAAACTCAACTCTTCAAGTTTTTTTGTTCATCTCTGAAGGTATTGAACTTACAACTCTTTGGGTCAAGTCACTGGATTATTTCAACCACTGCTTTTATCCACTGGGCCATGTGTCCTTGGAGACAAAGTATGACATGTGGAATGAGAAGAATCTACCCCAATGGACTAAATAAGTTTCAGTTCAAAATTCCAACATATATCACCTGAAGAAGGCTGGCGTGTATATCCAAAATGTCGTGAATATGTCAATAAAGATGAGAACAACAGTTCGAACAATGTAAAAAGTTTAACTAGTTACAATCCGTCACATCAGAAATATAGAGAGATTCCTATCTTTTGTAGACCTTAGTAAAGTCTGCCTTATTCCTATCCCTTAGGGTGCCTATTCTGCCAATCCATTTACTCAAGCTCATTTGGTTGGTCATTGTCTACTTTCCTCTCTTCCTGTTGCCTTCAATATGTTCTCCAAGTGTTAAATTCTCCAAACCCTCTTTCCTCATTATATACCAGAGAAATTTCTTTTCTGTCTGTCTGATTCTAATGTCCTTTTTGTTTCCATTTTTCCTAAAACTTCCTTGTTACTAACATGTTCAGTCTATGGTATTCTAAACATTTTTCTGTAGAACTAATTGTTTATTGAGGCTAGAGAGCCAATAATTTTGTAAGGAACTATCAAAAATGATTAAAGGCAATAATCAAGAATAAAGGTTACAAAATTGATTATTGAGGCTAGAGAGCCAATAATTTTGTAAGGAACTATCAAAAATGATTAAAGGCAATAATCAAGAATAAAGGTTACACAATTGATTATTGAGGCTAGAGAGCCAATAATTTTGTAAGGAACTATCAAAAATGATTAAAGGCAATAATCAAGAATAAAGGTTACACAATTGTTTATTGAGGCTAGAGAGCCAATAATTTTGTAAGGAACTATCAAAAATGATTAAAGGCAATAATCAAGAATAAAGGTAACACAATTGATTATTGAGGCTAGAGAGCCAATAATTTTGTAAGGAACTATCAAAAATGATTAAAGGCAATAATCAAGAATAAAGGTAACACAATTGATTATTGAGGCTAGAGAGCCAATAATTTTGTAAGGAACTATCAAAAATGATTAAAGGCAATAATCAAGAATAAAGGTATCACAATTAATTATTGAGGCTAGAGAGCCAATAATTTTGTAAGGAACTATCAAAAATGATTAAAGGCAATAATCAAGAATAAAGGTTACACAATTGTTTATTGAGGCTAGAGAGCCAATAATTTTGTAAGGAACTATCAAAAATGATTAAAGGCAATAATCAAGAATAAAGGTAACACAATTGATTATTGAGGCTAGAGAGCCAATAATTTTGTAAGGAACTATCAAAAATGATTAAAGGCAATAATCAAGAATAAAGGTAACACAATTGATTATTGAGGCTAGAGAGCCAATAATTTTCTAAGGAACTATCCAAAATGATTAAAGGCAATAATCAAGAATAAAGGTAACACAATTGATTATTGAGGCTAGAGAGCCAATAATTTTGTAAGGAACTATCAAAAATGATTAAAGGCAATAATCAAGAATAAAGGTTACAAAATTGATTATTGAGGCTAGAGAGCCAATAATTTTGTAAGGAACTACCAAAAATGATTAAAGGCAATAATCAAGAATAAAGGTTACAAAATTGATTATTGAGGCTAGAGAGCCAATAATTTTGTAAGGAACTATCAAAAATGATTAAAGGCAAATAATCAAGAATAAAGGTAACACAATTGATTATTGAGGCTAGAGAGCCAATAATTTTGTAAGGAACTATCAAAAATGATTAAAGGCAATAATCAAGAATAAAGGTAACACAATTGATTATTGAGGCTAGAGAGCCAATAATTTTCTAAGGAACTATCCAAAATGATTAAAGGCAATAATCAAGAATAAAGGTTACACAATTGTTTATTGAGGCTAGAGAGCCAATAATTTTGTAAGGAACTATCAAAAATGATTAAAGGCAATAATCAAGAATAAAGGTAACACAATTGATTATTGAGGCTAGAGAGCCAATAATTTTCTAAGGAACTATCCAAAATGATTAAAGGCAATAATCAAGAATAAAGGTTACACAATTGTTTACTGAGGCTAGAGAGCCAATAATTTTGTAAGGAACTATCAAAAATGATTAAAGGCAATAATCAAGAATAAAGGTAACACAATTGATTATTGAGGCTAGAGAGCCAATAATTTTGTAAGGAACTATCCAAAATGATTAAAGGCAATAATCAAGAATAAAGGTTACACAATTGTTTATTGAGGCTAGAGAGCCAATATTTTTGTAAGGAACTATCAAAAATGATTAAAGGCAATGATCAAGAATAAAGGTTACACAATTGTTTATTGAGGCTAGAGAGCCAATAATTTTGTAAGGAACTATCAAAAATGATTAAAGGCAATAATCAAGAATAAAGGTAACACAATTGATTATTGAGGCTAGAGAGCCAATAATTTTGTAAGGAACTATCCAAAATGATTAAAGGCAATAATCAAGAATAAAGGTTACACAATTGTTTATTGAGGCTAGAGAGCCAATATTTTTGTAAGGAACTATCAAAAATGATTAAAGGCAATGATCAAGAATAAAGGTTACACAATTGTTTATTGAGGCTAGAGAGCCAATAATTTTGTAAGGAACTATCAAAAATGATTAAAGGCAATAATCAAGAATAAAGGTAACACAATTGATTATTGAGGCTAGAGAGCCAATAATTTTGTAAGGAACTATCCAAAATGATTAAAGGCAATAATCAAGAATAAAGGTTACACAATTGTTTATTGAGGCTAGAGAGCCAATATTTTTGTAAGGAACTATCAAAAATGATTAAAGGCAATGATCAAGAATAAAGGTTACACAATTGTTTATTGAGGCTAGAGAGCCAATAATTTTGTAAGGAACTATCAAAAATGATTAAAGGCAATAATCAAGAATAAAGGTAACACAATTGATTATTGAGGCTAGAGAGCCAATAATTTTGTAAGGAACTATCCAAAATGATTAAAGGCAATAATCAAGAATAAAGGTTACACAATTGTTTATTGAGGCTAGAGAGCCAATATTTTTGTAAGGAACTATCAAAAATGATTAAAGGCAATGATCAAGAATAAAGGTTACACAATTGTTTATTGAGGCTAGAGAGCCAATAATTTTGTAAGGAACTATCAAAAATGATTAAAGGCAATAATCAAGAATAAAGGTAACACAATTGATTATTGAGGCTAGAGAGCCAATAATTTTGTAAGGAACTATCAAAAATGATTAAAGGCAATGATCAAGAATAAAGGTTACACAATTGATTATTGAGGCTAGAGAGCCCATAATTTTGTAAGGAACTATCAAAAATGATTAAAGGCAATAATCAAGAATAAAGGTTACACAATTGATTATTGAGGCTAGAGAGCCAATAATTTTGTAAGGAACTATCAAAAATGATTAAAGGCAATAATCAAGAATAAAGGTATCACAATTGATTATTCAGGCTAGAGAGCCAATAATATTGTAAGGAACTCTCAAAAATGATTTAAGGCAATAATCAAGAATAAAGGTTACACAATTGTTTATTGAGTCTAGAGAGCCAATAATTTTACCCTATGTTACATATTTTACTGATGTTTTTTTTTTGTATTATTTTCTGACATTAAAATAACAATTTTGTTGTGGTTATCATTGCACATCTTTCAAATCCATTATTTCTTCATTTGTGAAAAAATGGACATAAATTTTCCATGAAAATTTGATGTTTTACAGATTTATTTTTAATTATGAAAGTGGGGAAAAATAATTCTATCCACAACTGTGTATGTATATATATATATATATTATATATAAAATGACTGAATACTCTTGTTTTCCGAGTACACCTGTCTGTTATGGCAGCTAGCAAATCCTTGTTGCAGACACCTGTTCAGCCACATTTGTGTTTGTTCAACACCCAGAGAGCAAACCTATGGTTTATACTGCAATTATACTGAGCAGTTACAGTTTCTAGGAGAGAGTACATAATCTGCCCTGATCAGCAGTTTTGAACAACATCAGTATTCTGAAACCTTCAGTCATGATGACTTGTGACTTCATGCTAGCATAACCATCAACGACATCCATACAGTTCTCTCTACCCAATTTCACTCACAAATCTTGGGTCAACCTGTGAATTTCAGACACTTTCAAAAATGCTGCATGCTGTGACCAATCCCTAGACCAATAACTTCAAGAAGGCTCCTTCCTAACAAATCAACCATGGCGAGATTCAAACCTAGGTGTCATGGTGAAAAAGCAAATATTCTAATCACTTGTCCATGTGCCCATACACACAAACACATGTGTAAATATATATATATATATATATATATATATATATATATATATATAGAGAGAGAGAGAGAGAGAGAGAGAGATAGAGAGAGAGAAATAAAGAGAGATAAGCATAATATTTAAACACAGGATTTTTCTCCCACCATATGATGATTAATAAACCCCTATCTTAGCCAGGCACTTGTGTTTGAGCCTTTAACCTGGAGGTCATAAGTTCTGTGACCTCTCTACTGAACTACACTGCCCTTGATTAATCAACGCAGATAGTCATTAAGATCTGTTTGTATTAAATGAATTCATTAGAGTCAAGTGAAATTTGTTAGGGCAAGTATTAACTCAGTTATTATCTATGGCTTTAGACTTGAGAAACGGTCACAATTCAATGCAAGTGCCTACTAATCTGATTAGTGTGTCAAATTCTAACAAAATTTTAAACACTATGCAGAAACTTAATTAAAAGTTGTTAATTATACTTCTTAGTCAAGAAGTCAACTTTGAAATATAACAAAAGACTTTGGTGATTTGTATCGTAAAACAGCTTTTATGATGAGTGCAGCAAAACTATTCCAGATTGATCACAGGTGATTCACTCGCCTGTAATTAGGTTCTATCATTTATCTAGATAGAATTGTATTTGTTGTAATTTCATAATTTTCAAGTTGTTGCCCTCATCTGTTACTGATGCATTACAAACACAAGTAGCAGCATCATCTGTTGGTATGAAATTAAAATGATTTCTCTTCTTCTTCAAGTCATCATTGCGATCAATAGTTCCATGTACTGTAAAGGGTCAGCATCAATGACCATTTCTGAAGGTTTATAAAACTCAGCATTTTTTTCTAAAATATAAACTTTCAACAAAGATGTCAACTGTGTCTTATATGTGAAGTTGATATATATGGTAGACTAATATGTACACAGATACCATAGACCAGTATTTTCCAAAAATACGCCATGGTAAATTTCAGGTTGGCCACAAAAATGGTTAATATATGGCCCACAGTTTATAGAGCTTTCATTGACTGCTAGTCCTTAAATTAATGAAATTAAATGTATGTAAATAATTTTAATATATTCAGATTATGAAAATTAATTAATTATTGTTTGAATCATTTTTAATTAGTCAGGCATTGTAAATACTGATTTTTGTTTATAGGAAAAATTGTAAAAATAAATATTAATAAATAGTCATTTCATTGGGGATGCAAAATATTTTAGATGCTTGTGTAATTGTGTGTGTCCAACAAAATATTGTATCTTTATTGGATATATTCTACATAAAATGTAAGCCAATTCTCTTACTATAATAATTTCATGGGCCACTGAATAATTCTGGGTTCAAAATTGGCCATGAACTAAAAAAGGTGAGGAACCACTGCCACAGACTATCAATATTCACTTTCTTCCTTCTTTATGTGTCATGTCCCCTCAGGACATAGGTGATCATGGCCCACCACAAATCCCTGCCCTTTGTAGCTATCAATAAATCCTGTTCTGCCATCCATTTATTCAAGCCAATCAATTATGTAACATGCTGCTTTCCTGTCCCACTTTTCCTCAATCTGCCCTCTGAGTATCAGACTTTCCAAGCCCTCCTTCCTGAAAACTGCCTCTTCCTGATTTAAGTATAAGTTTACATTTTGTCTATATTTCTGAGATGAGGTATTATGTACAGTATTTACATTATTCGGACTATTGTCCTCATCTTTGTCGCCATATTTGTCACAACGTTTCGGCCGTTGTACGCTCCGGCCTTCTTCAGGTGGTTGGAATTTCGAACCGAACCCTTTATTTCGAAATAAAGGGTTCGGTTCGAAATTCCAACCACCTGAAGAAGGCCGGAGCGTACAACGGCCGGAGCGTACAACGGCCGAAACGTTGTGACAAATATGGCGACAAAGATGAGGACAATAGTCCGAATAATGTAAATACAGTTTACTTTTTGTTTCTATTTTCTTTAAAACTTCTTTGTTGCTGACATGTTCAGTTCATGGTATCCTCAGCATCCTTCTGTAGAACCACATTTCTGTTGCTTCAAGTCTCTTCTTCATCTTTGAGGAGATTGTCCAGCATTCACTGGCATATAAGAGGACAGATATCACATAAGTTTTTTCTGTCTCTTAATATTCTGCTTAGCTTTTGGAATGCATCTTTGGATACCTCAATGCATCTTCGGATTCCAGTACCACACTTTTCTCAAAGTTTTGAAATCTTGCTTCTTTCAAGTGGGATTTAATTTTTGGAAAGGAGAAAAAGTTGCAAGGTGCAAATATCTAGAGAATATAGTGTTTGTTGTACCTGGGGAATGTTGTTCTTGGCCAAAAACGTATTTGTTGCAGTTTTGCTGCTCAATTTTCTTTGCCATGGTCACTGACTGAACCTATGTGGTGTGAGGGTGGGACAGTACACTCTACACACTTTCCTTCCAAGCACTGTGCTATAAACAATGAAAGTGAATGAAAACATAACTTAGTATGCATGCACAACATAGTTCAAGATCAATCAGGCAGCTTCACTCTGTGCACTTTAACGCTCCATTACCAGAGCAACAGTTCCAACCCTTTTTGATCAGACCATGTATGTAGTGTTTTATCCCACTATCTTCTATCTTTCAACCAAGTGAATAATTTCCATCCATCCAGAACTTATTTCTTTTTTTTCTGGGAGACTGACTTTTTTTCCCCCCATTTAAAAACTTCTGTAAAAACTGGAACTAATGTTAATCTGAAAGTTCAATATTTGCAGATGAGTGAAAGCTCCCCAACCAAGCTGTAACAAATTTTACCTGATCTCCAAAGAAACCTGCAATCAATCTTGATGTAATATTATGCCTATAAAACTAATTCTGTAAACTTTTTCAGCTACTATTTTCACATAGTCTATTACATTCACTTATGCACTAATACCCTTGGGAAAGGTATGAATCCATATTCTCCCCAACTATGAGTTAAATAGTATAAAATATTTATTTATTCTCAAAAAACTTGTTAATGCAAAACAATCATAAAGAAAGAATTATTTTTATGATCTAAAATAGGTTTTGTCTTTAAATAACCCACAAAGGATCAATAACCTGTAAAAAAAAACCCAAATCAATCAACAAATTTCATTTAGTCTAATTAAGAACTGTATTTCTTTGAACTAAATGTTGCTTATTTACACTATTTAAATCATTTGGACTGTTGTCCACATTTTTAGGGCCATATTCATTACGTTTTGGCAGTTGTATGCTCCCGTCTCAGGTGATATATGTTGGAATTTTATACACATGGCTCAATGGATAAAAATAAAGATGAGGACAACAGTTCAAATGATGTAAATTGTATAAATAGTTACAATACAGACAGATGTTGCTTTTTGCTTTTCAAGTTGAATCTAGATATGGAGGAACCTCTTCCAATCCCAACCTATAAACACTATCATCTTTGGATGAAAATTAATCTTTGGTGTAGTTAGTGCTGATTCATTTCCCTTGCTCTAGAATCTCTTTAATTCTATATTATTGGAAAATATCTGTTTTTCATTGCTTCTGAAAATTTGTTTTAAAAAAATGGAACATTTCCATTGGTCTAGTATTTCTTTTCATTCATATGGAAGCCACACATCAAAAAGACTTACATAACCAAATGATTTTTCATGTTTGATTTGGATATTTTGAGTTTAGTGGTTATCTTCTATATTGTCTAACATAGTTTATTCTCAAGCGATGTTTTTATTGAACTGCTCTCACCTTTATCTGGTCTACTTGTGGAGCATGATTCAGAAAGAAATCTAGAGTATAAAATTTTCAATTAACTTCAAAAAACAACTCAAAATACATTTGATCATTCCCAGTATCTTCCACAGTAACTGCTGCATTTTTACCTTTCTTAAAAGAAAAATAGCATAATGTACTGAAAATGCTCCTTGTTTTCTGTCATCTTCAGTGTTAGAACCAATCAAGAAAATATGCTAATTTTGACAATTTCTAAAACAAAATGTACACCGATATTATATTTGTCGCAATACAAAGAAAAGTGGTCTTTTTACTGCAATTAACTAAAATTAAATATTACTCATGTAATCGCACAAGAAAAAAAATCTTTCTGGCTAAACCAATATAAAAGTACTGTCTTCAATTTATAAAGTTCACATGAAAACATGCCCCCACACACAAACAAAATGGAATCAAAAGTAATAAATATAGTCATTTATGTATTATCACATAAGTACACACATGTACGTGTGTGTGTGTGTGTGAATACTCAGAGAGCCAATTTCATGCATATATATATATATATATATATATATATATATATATATATATATAAAGAGGCAACCATTAGTCATATCATAAGCCATTTTGGGAAATAAGTGACATAAGGTCAAAGGTGAGGATTGCTCAGTGCCCTTCTTTGGAACTGATGTAACTTGACCCTAAAAAAATCTACCCATCATCTAAGGATATGCAAACTAAAATAAAGTCTGTAGAAACAGCTATCAGTTAACCAGTGTAACAGACACTCACCAAGGAAGGAGTTATTAGGAAGATTGTGGTTGAAAGTGGGGGGGGGGTGAATATCTGGCCAGGCACTTGAGACTCTACAGGCACTTATAAAATAACTGCTGTGCAATGTTAAAGCAGTCGCTTGATGATCCTCTTCTTCTGCCTTGGAAGCCATAAAAAACAGTAGAGAACAAAAGGGTAGATCTTCAACACAATTCTAGAGTATCAAAGATATACAGTAATTGGACTCTCTTGGATTTCAGGGTTGGTCAGATAGTTTACCAGTCAGTGATGGGGAAATAACTACCTCACCACCACCAATCCCACTTAAAAAAAAAATGAATCTTGTAACCAAGAACTGTTATTAAGCAAAGGGCAGAAGGTTAACAATGTAGATCATATGATGTTCTAAAAGTGTAAAAACTTATGTGGCTAGTGATGATGGCTGATTTGGAGTGGAGAGATAATTTTGAAGGAAGTGACGTAGATGAGAAAAAGACACTAATTTTGACCTATTCTGTTATGGACAACATATGACCACTGTGCTGGTGGCCTCTGTGTAAGGAAACATATTAGACAATAAGAGGTCAGTACTTATAATGTGGGTCAATAGGTCAAACTCCTAAAATTTTGGGGCACTGGGTCAGTTTTACTGCTTTTTATCTACATTATCAGAGACATGTAGTTAAAATGTAATAAAGAAATCCTTTAAAAAGAAAGGATTTATTCTGTCTGAATTTCTGGATGAGGAATTATCATTGTTTATATGTGGACTATTGTCCTTGTCTTTTCTGTTATTATCACAATGTTCCTGTTATTGTGTCTTCCAATGTTCAACAGGTGTATTTCCATTACAAATAAATAATCTGAACTGTTTGAGATCAATCTATCCTCTATTGATTAAATAACATGGTTCGGTTAAGAATTCCCTGTAGGTTACTCAGATCGACATACACCTGATGAAGGCACAATGGTCGAAATAGTATGATAATAACAAGTATGAGGACAATAGTCTACATATAAATAATGTAAATAATATCTTATTTGTCTATTCCATCTACCTCATTCAATTAAGGTATTTCAGGACCTGTTTGATGGCTAAGATAGTTGTATATTTTCCTTCGGTAATTGGCTTGGTTTAATCTGGAACAAGGCTAGAAGTGTGGGCTACATATTTATGAGTCTACAATTCACCCAGGCTTAAAATATTGCTGCTACATATGGTCTGTTGCTCCTACTAAATATCTAGAGATCCTTGATAAAATCCAAAGAAGAATCAGCAATATTACTGGTCCTGATCTGGCATCTCAGCTTCAGTCACTTTCCTACCAACATAAAGTTACCTTCCTGTGCCTATTCTATAAATACTTTCATTGCAAATGTTCAGATGAGCACTTCGCTACAGTGCCTAGATTTTTTAATTTAGGTGCAGTATTAGACTGGCAACAAGGACTCATGAATTTACAGTTAAGTTGGCTAGATGTAACTATAAATTCTATGCTAACAGTTTCTTTTCTTGCACTTCTTGCTTGTGAAACACTCTTCTTGCACTATGCTTTCCAGTCAACTATATATGTGCGTGTCTTTCATGTTTTTACTTCCATATTAAGAAAAATTAATGTCTAAGTTAAGCCTAATTTTTTTTAATCAAGTTTAACCTAAATTTAAATACAATGTCAATCACCGTCTCCTGTCCTCCTCATTACACTTCTTTTGTTCTTGCTCCTTAGTAATGTTTGTGTTTTCCACACCCAGTAACCACTTATGTCTTAGTGTCTTTACTGCCTTGCTTGGGGTGAACTCGATTAAAAAAAAAATATGCTTAACTTTGATACTAATTTTTCTTAATATGGAAGTCAAAACATGGAAACACACACCCATGTATATTACTAAGAAGAATGCTTTGGTACCTTACTTTTATGCAAGTCAAGTATGTTTACTACTTATATATGCTTTGGGAAATTATTTGCCATCTTTTTATCTGTCTTATATCTCTTGGTATTTTGTAAGAGTGAAGACTGATATAAAATACGCAAAACATTTTTTAAATACCATTTCTACTCAGGATTTAAGTTATCATTCCACAAATTCCCTTTTTCCTTTCTTATCAGTGAATTTTTATGCCTTCTTGGAAAAGATAATGGGGTGTTTTCCCATTCCCTTCCCTATGGTTTCAAATTTACAATTTTCCTTTTCCTACACTGGTTGACAACAAGCTATATGATATAACACAGCCAAAGCCAGCAGTAAAACATAGAATCTCAATAAAGAAAAAATATAGAAAATCAACAAGATTAATGCTTGCTACACAAGTAAACATTATGAGAAAATCTCAGAAACATATTAATTCAGGTACATACATCGTAATGTAATATTAGCCTTTTCCTTATAAGGAAACATTTGACATTTATGACCGAACAATCAGTGCCACTGTTGGTTGAAATTTATAGACTCTTTCTCTTGACACAATTTTTCAAAAACAGGTTTCTCAATTCCATTAACTGTTATCACTCTTTTCAGTATTGATGGGGGTTTCCTTTCAAACCTTTTATTTGAAGTAGGTGTGTAATGTCAACATCTTAAGCATTTTCTTTTTAGAGTTACATGTGCTATCCATTTTAATTGTTGCTGATGTTGAAAGTCCTCAAGTGCTGTAGTTTCTGTTCTTTGTTTGTGATACTGTAGTGCCAGTCCACAAGGTTTGAAAAAGGATGTATACAGCTGACAGTTTAGATATTTCTGAACAAGTTTGGTAACAAGAATGATATCCATATAAAAGTCTCGATCTGATGAGCATGTTTAAGAACATGGCTCACACTTTTAGTTTAATGTAATCTTGGTTGAAACTACCACGAGTACAGCCTATTCTATCTTCAACTTCCTTATCTCCTCTACTAAATTTGTTATAATAATAATAATATTTATCTTTAGTTTAGTGTGGTCAGGGTTGAAATGTAACTCAAAGTGTTTTTTGAGATCAGGACATTTCTTTTGTGATGGTTTTGTTTTCTTTGTTAATTGTTTAGTATTTTCCCTTCTGTTTTGTGTCAATTTTTTCAACTCAGAATTGTTGTCACACAAGAGTATCTTTTTCCTTCTAAATATTCTTGGAATGGTTTCACAAGCTTCAGATAATGAAAACATATATATTTTTTTTTTTTATAATAATTCTTACCCAAAATGAAGCCCAAGAGCTACTCAATGTATAGGGTTACAGAGTAAGAGATACAGTTTATGGGGACATATGGGATGAATAACAGTTAACCCTAGACATGAACAGGTTAAGATTGTAGTGATCAGGGAAGCAGCCTCTTGAGAGTCACTTCCATTCAAAAGCAGCAATTTATGGGAAGAAATTGCTTGAGTGGCACTTACATCTCACCAACAGAATACAAGGGTAATGAGGGTGGTTCACTACAATGTTCAGGGTGGGTCTTAGCCATGAAGGTTAGAACTGGTGGAACTAAGGAATGTACACCATCTGAACACTTTCCAAAGAAGTGGCAACAGAGCAGCAACTTTTCATGACAGAAATAATTCATCACCCACAAAGACGTGGAGATGCTTTTGCACTTTAGGAAAACTGGAAAGTGAAGAGTGGGCAATTCCATTTTCTTCCTGACCTGGTGCTTGTGAATGTAGAGGGAAGCAGGGGGAATCAGGTACTTACTGGAGCAGGACAGACAGGGAACTGACCATTTTTTCAGCATCTTTAGTGATTGTTTGATGTACGAATTTCGCTTGGGGTCTGGAATGATATAGGCCCTACCTGAAAGTACATCCATTCATCATGAAAGGTGAAAATCCAAAATCAACTCGATGATGTTAACATTATTTGATTCCTCAGTTAAGTCAATCTGCTAAGGGTGATAGATAAGATCATTTTTAAGCAAATGTGATATTAAAGTAATGTAGACTGGATTTTTACAAATGTTCATTTTAGTTCCATTTTTAGAATTCCACTTTCAAGACTAGTATCTCGGTGATGATCAATTCTTTTAATTTTAACCTTAAAAAATAAATGTTGATAAAAAATATAAATTTTACGCAGGTATATTCGGTGTGCCTATATGTAATGGGAAGAGATCAAAAGATATCAATAGCAAATAAGCTCATAATCCAGTTTATGATTCCTTTTTTAATATTACCTGAATTTATATCTATTTAGATGTGTATCCGCATCAATGTTTTTTTTGTTAGCATTGTAACAAAAAACAGCCACATTAGAAAAATAAACATTTTTTTGGCATTTACTTTACTTTTCCTTAATGTCTTATTTATTTATTTATTTTGGTAGGTTCCTCTGAAGACAGCAAAAACATTTGTTCTTTTGTGTGCAGCACTTGAAAAGATTTGTTAAGTCCTTCCTAAAAGAGGTTCTATCAAGAAACGTTTTCAAAGATTATCACCTAAAAAAAATAAAATAGATAGTCAGGTGACATGCAAAACAATGCCCATAGCAATGGAATGTAGAGAAGAAACAAGTTCCATCTTTGAAACATGGCTGTGAGGAGAAAGGGCAACAGAGTAACAATATGAAAGAGCATTCCAAGAGAAACCCCCATCTGAGACGTGTCTCTTTCGCCATAGAAACAGTAACGGATTTATTAAGCTTAGCCAACAGACCCATTAACTGTTCCTGGGTGGCACTCGACAAAAGCGAAAAGTTCAAGGCCCTCATTTAAGTTTTTCACCCCATGGAATATTCCTGAGTCTAGAGAAGGTTTACATTGCCATGGGATAGTTCTATCTGTTTTTTATTTTTTTGTTTTATCATTATAATTTTTTTATTTGTTTGTCTTAAGGTACATTTGATAAGGTGATTGAAGGATTGAAATAAGAGTCACAAGATACATTAGACCAAAATACAAACATATATATATATATATATATATATATAAAGAAAAAAAATCAAGAGGAATTAGTTTTCAGATGTATAATAAGTCAGCTTTTAAGCCCATCAATGACAATGGCAAGTAGCACTGCGTGTCGAAATAGCTTTTGACTCAACTGTCAGCAGCAACAGACTTAAGCTCTACTGATACACAGACCCCTGGCAGACAAAGCTGTCACTTGTGTTTCTCAAGCCCAGGCTCAAACAGAGGAAGATGCAGGCAGCCACACTTCCTGACAAGCAGTGACAACGGCCGGCCAGCGACAGACAGCAGTCAGGGAAAAGGGCAGAATAGATTTACATCTATCTGTAGCCTCCTGTCTTTATGTGTGATTTGATGTGGATGCAGAGGTTTATTTTGTAAGGAATTCCCAAATAAGAAAGGAGAGTCGGCTGGGCAGGAGAGCTGCACTGAGTTGGAAAGGGAGGAATTTGCCCAAGCAGTTTAGGCATTCCAAGAATGCACTCCACTTGATGTATTAGGGCTGACACGAGAAAGAGATCCTGCTGTGAAGCCATCTTGGGCACCCTGCCATCTTCAAAAGGAATAAATACAAAAAAAGAAAACCATCTAAAAAAAAAAAAAATTAAAAAAATGTTTAAGTTTGACTGACCTGAGCTAATCGACATTAACAAATAAAATTTGAGCATTTTAGGCGTCTTAAGCACACTTTTTTGATTCTTCAGCAAGTGTCATTAAAATTTGTGAATCAGAGATTACTTGTGGTTGCTGTTTGCTTCTCAGTAAATTCCAGCAAAAAAAGGAGGTTTTTATTGTAGACCTCCCAGCCCCACAAAAAGAATTATTTAGTGTAGAACCATACTCATTTAAAGCGAAAGTGCATATTTTAATATGAGGTGAGAACAAAAGATGAAAGAAATTAAAAAAAATGAAAAATTCTTTCTTTTTAGAAATAAATAAAAATAATAGTCAAACAGAAAATAATTCATCTTTATAGTTACATATCTTTTATATTTTTTCTATTGACAAACACCAAATTATTTAGCATATTTGGATGCCTATATGCATTGTTAATATTTGATATGTCTAAGCTATATATATACATATACATATATATAGTAACATAACAACATTAATATATTAAAGTATCAATTTATTTATATAAAAAGTATGGTGTTGAAAAGTCCTCAGTCCAACCAAGAAACGGAATTTAATAATAGATTTATATGATAATTGTAGTATATAAAATATGAAATTGTTTGTTTGTTATCATATAAATGAAAATGTTCATTTATAATTTACAATTTAATAATTTTAATACATAATTAAAAATATAGAACATATAGTCATAATTTTATATAATACCATTATATAATGTAATAATACAATAATGATATTAAAGAAAATATAGAATTATACATATGTGTGGATAATCTAACAAGTGAACATAGTTCTTTTAGCTGTCTGTGCTTAAGCAGACATCAGGATGTGACTTTTATGGCATGTAAAAGAAGTATTTAGTCATTTGTATTGATATACTAAGGAGACAAAACATTACTTCACATTACAAAATATAGGCAGTTATGGAGAGTCATGATCACCCATGTCTTGAAGGCATATAGCAAATAAAAGACAAACTGATATGCTCAAATTCAAACAACTTCAGTGTTACTCTCTATTTCTCCTTATGCGTCTTATATGTTGACAATATTTTGTGTATATATTCTTTTAAGTTACACATTATTCACACTCAATTTGTTTCTAATTTTTAATTAATATAAATCTTATAAATTTAAATAAGTTTAATATGAAATATTTTTTATGTATGGATATAAAATTAAAAGGTTTTTCAACAAGAAAAATAATCGTAATTAATGAGCTAAGTAAGTCACTCCCTTTCTTTATTATATATATATATATATATATCAGTAGGCAACTCTAGGTCATCAATGTTTGTCGGGCTCATTACAATCTTTAACAAAATATACTACTGGTATAACTTAGATGCTAAAATGATTCCTTTAACTAAAATAAATAATTTTTTAAAATCTCTGTGCATGAAATTAAAAAAAACACATTTTGGTATTTTAATATTAATTGTAATAATTCTATAAAAATAAACATTAATTTAAAGAAAAAATTCCAGACATGTAAGAAAAAAAAGTGAAAACAAAGTCATTGATATATTTGTCTGTTTATTGCCTCCTTTTAATTTTTTTATTGTTTTATAGTCTGTCAAATCATTGATGGTAGAGATAGGAATAGTTGATTGATATCATATTTCCTCAACACTACTCCAGTCACAATCAACCCTTCAATCAATGAGTTAAAGCTGCTACTTTATTTGATTTTCACTTGAAAGAAATACATAGCCTATTAAGTATGTCTTCAGCCTGATAAGGCTCAGTTCTACACAGCCCGACTAGCCACATTAATTTTATTTCATTCTTTTTTACTTACATTCTTTGTTTTTTTTCTTTCTTTCTTCTTTATTATGAACATATCAACAAAATGTATTTCAGTCAATATTTTGAGGCACAAAGTTAAAACAATTAATTTTGGATCCAACTGAAGTCAAAAATGAAAACAATGCATTATGAAAGATTTTTGTTGCTTTGAAATAGAGATACTTAAATGTTGACCACTCAGGCTAAGCTTGACAAGCCTGACCACCAAAGTTGCCACTCATATATATATATATATATATATATATATATATATGTAGGTAGGTAGGTAGGTAGGTAGCAAGAATTCATTTAAACAAATTTAGTTAATTCCAACTAACAAGCTTTCTCAGTTTAATATTTTACTACATTTTTCCAATTTTCTAAGTAATTGCACATTCAAATTAGGAGCATTTTTGTGACTTTCATTTAACTCTTGACTATTGGTTTATTTCTTTCATTAAAACATGTGTTAATAATTATAATAATAATAATAATAATAATAATGCAGAAACTGTTCTGTTCTTCAGATCTTTGGTAGCCATTGGGGAATTTCAAAGGCTAAGGGAGATAACTCATATCAAGTTCTTTCATCCATGTGATGTTACTTGTCTTTACAACTTAACCAAAATATATAACTTTTTCTGCACTACCCACCTCAGGGATTGAACTCACAACTACCACATGACTAGATATGCTTTTATCCATCAGGCCGTGTGTTTTCTAGGACATTCAGTAGTCTTTAAAACTTAATGTCATTTGTTATATACATTAGAGAGAGACAAGCAAAGATCACAAGGATGGAAGAATTAAATGACCCAAGATATCTCATAAGCATGGACAGTATAGAATGAGAACCAACCTACCTGTTGATTAAATAAATGGTTCAGTCTGAAATTCCTGGAAGGTTACCAACTACAACATACACCTGAAGATGGTTGGAGAATATAACAGCTGAAATGGTGTGACTATAACAATCAAAATGGGAACATTAGTTTGAGTATATCAATATTTAATCATAAATGATTCCTCATCTCAAAAATTCTGACTAAAGTGAAAAAAAATCAATGCTACAATTTCAAGCAACATTATACCTTTTACTTGCATTATTCATATTACTCAGACTGTTATCCTTATCTTCATTGCCATATTCACATTTTATGCTCCGGCCTTCTTCGAGTGATTGGAATTTTGAACTGAACCATTTATTTTGTCCACCAGGGTAGATTGTTCTAGTTCCATGTGCCATGCCTCTTCCAGATGTCTCAGTTATTTTGAAATTCCAATCACCTGAAGAAGGCTGGAGCGTACGTCCAAAACAATGTGAATATGGCAATGAAGATGAGGATAACGGTCCAAGTAATGTAAATACTACAAGTAATCATAATATCTCATCTCAGATATTATACCTTTTATATTTCATTACATCTAGACCTGTTATGTTTCAGTCATTCTACAAACTCAAAGAGCATTGAGAAATTTCTGTCTCAAGAACAAAACTTGAAATAATAAATAAAATATTATTTAAATAATGTTTTATACTTTTTTACTTCATAATTTTGATAAAATTATTATTAGATTTTAATTTTCAACTTCACAAAATATAATATTTCTTGTGAAAAGATATTCTTCTTTCTCTAATTTACCATTCTTTTCTGTTCACTTTATTAATTTTACTCTTATATTTTACAATGGTTGGTTTTGAAAACAAAAGCAAAGATTTATTTTTTGTTTTGTTTCAATATAATCATTAATAGATCTGCAGATAATAAGGTAACTTGTGACAGCAGAATCAGTGATTTAAAGGACTGTTGAAAAGATAAAAAGAAAACTTGTATAACATAAATATTTATAAATTTATAACAAGTGAATGTTATTAAGAAAAGAAAATTTAGTTTTTATTTCTATATGAAGACTTTGTTACTAACTAAACCTGTTATTTAATCAATGGGGAGTTACAGTTATTCTTGTTTGGCTGATCATATTTCGGGATAGCTTGGTGGATTAGTGTCGATTCATGAATTTGGTGACATCGTAATTGTGTGTGCAATCACTAGTCCAGGCAGCGTGTACTTAGATTCAGTGGAAATGGGGTGAGTAATAACCAAACAGTACTTAAAATAAAAACTAGACAAGATACATCCATAGAAATGAATAGTGAATTGAGAACAATCTACCCCATAGATTGAATAAAGGGTTCAGTTTGAAATTCCCTAACGGCTACCCAGATTGAACCTGATGAAAGCTGGAAAGCACTACAGATAAAACACTGTGCTAATAAAACAAAGATTAGGACAATAGTCCAGATGTCGTCATCATCATCATCATTATCAACAACAACAATAACAACAACTCCTCCTCGAAATTCAGATAAAAATTATTTTTTTAATATTTGTCTGCATGCTTTTTTTCATGATCTTATGACTCATTGTTCTGCATGTAAAAAAAATAAAGTTTATTAATAAACTTCCAAATAAATGTTGTGTGTATGTAAGAGAACAAGGAAGAAAATGTTTGATTACAGAGTTTGATGCATCTTTAGTACTACAAATACTATTTTATTTCTTTTATATTCTGCTACCAATTAGCTCTAATTGAACTTTTGAAACAATTTAACAGTGATTTGTTATTTAGACTGTTAAGCTTTCTTTATTTGCTAAATCTTAAATAATATTAAATTTTAAGTCTTCAGAAATCCACTTAGATGATGACCTGGGTCTTTTTTCACTTCCCTTTCATTAAAAAGAGAAAAAAGTACCAAAATGTTGTTGGGTTAGTGCTATTATTGTTATGAACTATAAAAGACTTCACTTATATCAAGCAATACAATAGAATCAAAGAGAAAGAACAATTTTAATAATGGCAGGTTATAGTTTATCACAAATAGTTCTGAAGAAATTAAAAAACATTTAAATGAAATTCTATTTATTTTGTTGATATCAAGATTTTTTTTTGTTAAATTCACTTAAATTCTTATCTTACTAAACATAGTTGAAAATTACACAGATAAAAAAATGTTGAAAGATATAATTACAAAATGTAAAAATAAAAATAAAACTTTTTTCATCCCATGTTGCTAAAAATGTGTTTTTCTTTTACTTTAATTTTTGTCATTTTAATATTGTAGAAAATAAATATGAAAACAAAACAAAACCTTTTAAGAAATAATTGAAAATTGGTAAAGAAACTACTTTTCAGCAGCATTTCTGATGATGACATATAATTTAACCCCCTTTTCTCAGTAGGTATTTATTTATTTCACCATTCTACATTATGCAAATTCTAAAACAAGGTCAGATTGTTTTTTTTTAATCATTTCAGCCCAAGCAAGGCAATAAAGCCACTAAGACACAAGAGGATACTGAGTGAGAAAGAATATAAGAAAAATGGAAGATTAGAAGAGGAATCAAGAAGACAGTAGATAACGGCTGACATTGCATTTAAATTTTTGAAGTTGGCTGGAAAGCAAGGAGCCAGAAGAGAGTTCCACAGGTGAGAAATGCAAGAAAAGTAACTTAGTAAAGCACTTACGGTTACATGTAGCCAATCTAGTACTGCACTTAAATTCATAAAGTCTACGTACCATAGAGGAGAGTTCATCAGAATTATTATTTATAGAAAATGCACAGGAAAGTAACATTACAGTGATGGGGAATTGATTGAAGCTGGGATATGAGGTCAGGACCAATAACATTGCAGATTCTTTTTTTATCAAAAATCTCTAAATATATAGCAGTAGCACCAGACCATATGTGGCAGCAACAGTCTAAAGCATGGATGATTGGTAGATTTATAAATATGTAAGATAGATTCTGTAGAGAAAAAAACATCTAGAACAACACAGTGAACCAATTCATAACAGCAGATCTAGCAACTGATTCAATATAATCTTTCCACTTCATGTCAGCAGAGAATGTTAACTCAAGAAGATGCAACAAGTCATTCTCTTGGAGGTTAGCATCAGCCAGGCTAAGAGAAGGCAAGCCTCTCAGATGATTAATAGAAAGCAATTTTGTTTTGGAGGTGTTAAAATTAACAAGCTATTTCTTATTCCATTTAACAGCAGATTTTAGGTCACTTTTGAGATCAGCTGCAAATTTGACCTTATCAAACCAAACAGTTTACCTTTAAGTTTAAAATAGCTGAAGCTTCTTCGCTAAACCAGACATCAGTAAATTTACCTTCCCATTCAGTTCAATGGGAAAAGTTTTGTATATATATATATATATATATATATATATATATATATATATATATATATTGTCTAAAATTAAGAAAATAATTTAATCAATTATTTAAAGTCAGATCTTTACAGCTTAGATCACTATATTTGCATCAGTACATTCTTTGACCCTCTGTAATTTTTTTTTTCTTATTTATTTTTAATTTTCATCTCTCCTCAAATCTGAACAAAATTACAAAATCTGAGGTAGGCTGAAATTTAGTGATGAAAACAATAGTAACAAAAGTTTCTATTCTTGTTTATGAGATTTCAGTTCCCCATCTTAGAACTTCAGATTACACTTGTAAAATCAAATTAATTTCAGTTATAAGCTAAATTTTCTTTGTCAATCTTTTGAAAATTCATTTTTGTCTATGTTTTTTTTTTTTAATTGGTATCACCACATGCAAGACCACTAAAACACAAGGGGTTACAGGGTGTGGAATAATTAGGACAGCAACATTGATAATGCATGGGAAAAGAAAGGAGTAATCAGGAAAACAGTAGATAGCAATTGACATTGCATTTAAATTTTTAGAGATTAAAGTTGGCTGGAAAGCATGGAGCTGGAAGGGAGTTCTACAAGCAAGAAGTGCAAGAAAAGAAAGTGTTAGCATAGAATTTACAGTTATATCTAGCCAGCTCAACTCTAAATTGCTTGACATTAGTCTAGTACTGCATTTAAAATCAAAAAGTCTAGGTACCATAGCGACAAGCTCATCTGAACAATTACCATAAAAGTATTTGTAGAAAAGGCACATAAGGGCAACTTTACTGTGGTGGGAAAGTAACTGAAGCTGAGATGACAGATCAGGACTAATAATATTGCTGATTCTTCTTGGGAGTTTATCAAGGAGCCCAAGGTAAATAGTAGGGGCACCATCAGCAATATTCTAAAGATGGATGAATGGTAGACTTATTGATATTTAAGATAGATTCTGGAGAGAAAAATTGTCTCAAAAAGAAAAAGAAGAAAAAAAAGAAAAAAGTATGTGTGTTTCAGTATTTGTTTACTTCAACTGCAGATTCTAGTAAAGAGACATTTTGTTTGTTTTCCTTTTGACCTTACAAAGGTGCTGACATTAAGTGGGAACCCCCAGCCATGAAACAAGACAGAAAATAAGACCATTTTATCAATGAAAAATATTTGCAGCTAAAATATGTTGTGTGTGTTTGCGTTTTTCTGACAAAAACATTCCCTATTGTAAAATTTCTATCCAGTGTTAATGGGGTTTTTCAAAGTAAGATATAATGCAGGCACGTTGAGGCTGGCGTGATTTGCCACCTGCCAAGAGGAAAACGTCATTAAAATAGAAAGGAAATGAAAGCAGCAGGAATACCTCTCATATTCATCTTATTCCAAAGAGAATGGTTCCTGCTTAAACATTGGAAATGTGACCTATGTGCCAACCTAGTGTATAGGTCAATACTTTGTATATAAGTCGGTCCTCCCTTAGCACTGTATTGATAATCCCAAACAACTAACACTCACTGTGCACTAGTTAACGTTACCAAACTCATTTGGACAGAAACTTTAGGGGAAGAAAAAAAAAAGTGAAAAGGAAATTTACTAATTTTTATTAAAATCGTATGCATTTAATTATTTATTAACTTATTATAATGGTGAGTGAAGATTACTGTTCAGATGTTTGGTCATTGCAATATCGATTCTGGGAAGTGGGTTGGGGGTGAAAAGGGAAACAACAACTATTATTAATTCATCATCATTATAGAATAAATATTATGACTGACTAAAATATTATTTACATATAATTTAAATATTAACAAAATAATTATATATATATATATATATATATATATATATATAAATAATAAAAATAAATAATGTAAATATGTATTATTATTATTATTATTATCATCATCATTTGCTTAATATATAACCAAATTCATTTTAAGAGAAACTTAAGAATTATATAGTGAAAATTAAAAAATAAATAAAGACAAAAAAAATTCAGAAAAAATTGCAATATGAGCACTGGTAAAAATGGTTTCTGAAGACATTAGGTTTATAATACCCAGAAATTCATCCTCAAGGACACATGGCACAGTGGATAAAGGCATGGTTAGATCCAGTGACAGGACCCAAAGAGTGTGAGTTCAATACCCAGTTAAGGCAGAGGAGAACTTTCAGAGGGAAAAATTAACAGGAGATAACTGACATCCATTAAACATGGAACCAGTGAGAGAAATAAAGGGTTCAGTTCGACATTCCAACCACCTGATAAAGGCCGGAGCGTATAACGGCCGAAACGTTGTAATAAATATGGCGACAAAGATGAAGACAATAGTCCGAATAATGTAAATAATGTACATATACCTCATGACAGAAATATAAACAGATACAAAAAAAGCTGATACAACACAAAGGAAAGCGTTTGTCAGTTACATAGAGATGCAGATCAATTGTTTTGTTTCGGCCTTATTTTCAGTTAAGTATAACATGTGGTATAATATTCATTTATTTATGCTACATTTTTATTGTCACAAAATCCATATTTCAATAGAGTTTAATCACTCTACAAACAAAAATCAGTTTTAGTTTGAAATATATGTTGAAATCTGTTAGTCTAATGCTGAATCGATGAAGACTTCATTTTCATGTTCTTCACTCTGTGATAAACACAAAGAAATTTCATATCTGAATTTTTCTTCAAAAACTTTTCCAAAAGAGAAAAATAATCAATGTCATATATAGAAACTAATAAGCAAAGAAAAAATTTACATTCTCTTTTTTTTAATGACATATCTCTTTGGGACTTAGGCAATCATAGATCTCCAGATTCTATTTTTCATCTGCAAATTGCTATGGCTTCTTGGGAAAGATAATGGAGTTATTCTGAATTCAGAGTTATTCTTCTCCTCAACTGTTTGGCACTCAAGTCTGAAATCAAGTCTACCATACAATTTAACCTATAGATGGAGGAATAAGAAATGGATTCATGCCTTTCCCAAGGCAAAGTGAATGCAACTGACTAGGCCAGAATTTGAACTCTGATTGCTAATTCCACTTTCTGTGCTAGTAACCATAATGATATCCACTGATTGACAACTAAACAAAAATCTTTATTTTTACAATGCACAACAGCTGTTCAGGTATACTTATGTGACTCCCACTAGACTTGCATGCGGGGGGGGGGGATGACAAGTGCCACACTGCCTACCTGTAGTGTTTCCAAATTTCTCTCTGCATTGATTTAAAAGTCCTTGGCTCAAAACTCAGCAGGAATATTTGAAGGGGGAAAGAGGAGGGTGAAAATGGACGTAGACATTCCTTCCCTTGTTGATTGTCCCTTGATGGAAAGGAAATTGTTTTGAAAGTGAAACAAATGAAGATGTTTGTCTTTGCTGACATTCTCTAATGAAATATGCCAACAGCAGGTGCATTCAATACTATCCTTCACAACACTCTGCTAATTACATTGTTTTCTTGCCGTGCACACACACACACACACACACACACACACGCTCATATCAAGAACAAATAAACAACATTTTCCAGTCTAATTAGTTTCATATGTTATACAAAGTCAGCAAAATTCCTTATCCATCTTCTCATTCTCTATCTCTCTCACACACACAATTTCTCTTTCCATTATTTTCTCTCTCTCTCCAGTTTAGTCTCAGTTGTATAGAGTCCTGAAAATTTCTAATTCTAACCTAGAAGTCCTTCCCCACCAAAATCTGAGCTTTGGTCATTTTGGTTATATTTTTGGGATGTGAATCAGGATGAAAACTTTTCAACAAACTGTTGTAGACAGATCTCTATTTTCTTCTCTTTTATTTAAACTATTTTCCTCTGTTTCCATCTTATTCTCTTTTCATTGTCATTTTTCTTGTATTTTCACTTAGTCACCCAATCTTCTTCTATCTTTGCTTCACTGTGTTGTCAATCTCTGTTTAAACTTTTGAATATATGATTTTTATCAAAGAAATGCCAAATTTTTAATGTTCCAACATCTATTTCCATTTAGAGAGAATTACATGGATTTTTTTTTTGTACTCACTATCAGAAGTCAAACAGAATTTACCAATTCTAGATAAATCTCAAGTGTGAGTTGGTGGGGTAGTCTTTCATAAAAAGTAACAGAAGTTACAGAATTTTTTTAATAACGGCATTACAGATAATTTCAAAAGCAGACACTTACTCAATTTTTTGCCATCATCTATTTTGCAAAATCTTTCTGCAAATTTGAATAGAATTATTAACTGAGGAATTAGAATCAGCAAATATTCATAGAGAAATATGACTGGTAACAAAATTGCCAAAAGATCCAACTTGGAAGAACTCTGTCAACAGTTTAAGTATTCAAATGATCAGCAGTTCTTTATTTATTAACAGGAAGAAATCTTTTTTCTTCATGATAAGGAAAAAACAGATTTTCTTTTTTTACTTACAGGCATTATGCATTTATTAGTTAATTTACAGGATGAGATATACAAGTTTTGTCATTCATTTTCAGTTGAACATTTCTTGATCTTGAACCAAACACAACAGTTTAGATAATGTTCAAATGAACTGTCTCCTTTTTGTTTGGAGTTAGTTTTTTATTTCTTTCAGTATAAGATAAAATGATACTTGGCATTACATGACTCACATCAATTTCTATGTACCAAAAAGAGTATATTTTTATGAACTGGAATTTGAAAAGAGGTACATGTCTTTGGTGATAGCAACAGAAGAAAAATGACAAAGTTTATAGTTCAAGGAATATTTGACATGAAAATTCATCCAGAAATATATGGTTTGTACAAATTGACAGCAAGAAAACTAAGATTATTGGAACAAAAAATAAGTTATTAATAAAAAAAAAAGTGAATATTTAAAGATTTCTAAGAAAATAAAACTTTAATATTTTACATTTTAGCTAAAAATAAAAGTCAAGCAATGTGACGTGGCTGTTATAATCAGCATGCAATATGTGAAAGGCTGAGAGAAAAATTTATTTGGAATAGTTAAGAAAAACTTAGAGAAATTTGCATTTAACATTTACAGCTTAATTCTATGCAGCTAATTTTAAATTTTTTCCCTGCATGTGCAATTATTATATGCAAATAAACTCTCCTTCAATTGATACCTATCAAAGTCGTTTTATTTTCAAGATGAAGCATTCTTATCTGAAGAGACTGTAAATATTTTAAAAAATAATCAAATTACCTTGGTTTTTCATCCCCATCATAAAATCATTCTTAATAAAACCTTTCAAAACCTTTACTCAAATTAATAGCAAGAAAAATAATGTTATTTATTTGGAGACATCACTTTTTCTTTTCACTCGAAATCTTCATTTTTGTACATCAGCCAAATTTCCTGTCTGTAAAACATGTGAAAACCTTTGCCTTCATTAGTTATTCCATAAGTGGAATTAATGCATTTTTTCTCTTTAATTAAATTCAGTTCCCATTGTTTATTTCTAGAGATAAAGAACAAAATGCCTAAAAAAGAACAAAACGCCTAAAAGTGAATAAGAACTTTTTTCTTTGTATTAAAAATAAATTAAAATCCTTGTCTGAAGAAAAACATCTGGCAAAAATCTCAACAAATCACTTTTGTTCTGTATTGGTTGGTCGTATTCAAAAGGTCACAGTATGCAAAAAAAAGCCAAAAATTTGAAACAAGAACTGATAAGCTTTTTGGCTCCAAGCCAATCAGTTGTTGGGTGGGGAACAGATCAGTTCATTTTTAGATGGTTACTGTTGATCAAAGTTAAGTACAAGACTATATTTAATGAGCATCTAAAAGTTAAACTGACATCAAAGATCAGAATGCTAACCATAACCTTCTGGTAGATGTTCATTCACTTTATATTGTCACAAACTGAATATAATTATTATACATATTTTATGATTAGTTTTAATTTAACTTATTTTTTCAAATTTCCTTGTTAAAATACTATGAATTACTATCAATTTTCAATTATTATTTCTTTCATCTTAATTTTCATAGCTTTTAATCTCAACACTCACACCATCACAAAATGACTGCTTATAAGCAAGACAGATCAGAAATAACTACTGTTATATTGGGAGTTGTGGCGGAAAGCAAATGAAATGAAAAAGAATGCAGTACAATGTTTCGCCTAAGAAATTGAAAAAATGGAATTACTTAGAGCATTGTTCTAATTATATCAGCCCAAATGTTACAGAAATTAGTTGAACATTTCTGTGTTTAAGAATATTTTCAAGCAACAAAACAAATTATAGAAATTGTAAATTTCAAATTCATTGGTTTCCAATAGAACTCTACTTGGAATCACAGGAAAGGACTTCCATTTGTAAAGTTTACTAAACCTCAAATGGCAAAATCAAAAAGATATTTGACAATGTGGGTAAACATAAGATTCATATGCTTTGATAATGTAGATAATCATAAAGATTTTCATGATGTACAGGTGTTATGGGGAACTTAAAAAATTAATGATAACATGAAAATTGTTAAATTTTGTCATCTTTGCTAAATTAATTCAACATGGCTTACAGCTTCAGGCATTTGACTTTTGCTTTTAGTTCAGTGGGGAGATCTACTATGAAACTAATAAAGCTTAAGCTTCAGTACTCCTGATTCCAGAGGGGTCTCTGAAGCAACTTTTTTTAACGAGTGAATTTTTTTTTTTTATTGAAATAAGGCTATTTTAGTGATTAGAATCATAAGCCAATAAACTAAAGTAGCTAATGTTAGCCTTAGAATATGCTCTAATATCCAATTTCATATGGCCTGAAAATTTTCCTGTCACTGGTCAAATTTCAAAATTCTCTTGGGGGTTTGCAGTGTCCATACCCCCGTATCTATGGTTGCATTGAGCTCACCAAAATATATTAATAGCCTACATTTTGGCAGATGGATTCTTGAATCTACTGTTGCTGGTTGCAAAGCAGCTCACATATCTGTTCAAGCTTTAGAGCCCCCCCAAATTTGTCCACCTCTGTTTAGGTTAGAAAAAAATTCAACTGAACATAGTTGAAAAAGACTAAAACTAAATATCTGTGAAGCTTTCCAAAAATAAAACTTTACCATGTGCTGAGCATGATGCTGAAGACATGTAACTGAAGTGATGCCTTGCAGCTTCTGACAATTTCACCCTCCCTCCCTCCCTCTCTCCCTCTCTCTCTCTCAAACACAATGGTCTTTGACAATTGTCTCACTCACATCTTCTCAAATGTCTTGTGGATGTTTTTTCCCAAAAAATTGAAAAAAAAATTAATTATTAAGTTTTGAAAATTTTAATAAAATCTAATAATTAGTTGATTTTTGGTAGAATTTTAAAACTGATGTTTTTTTTTAAACAATTTTATATCAAAGATTATTACAATTCTATTTTTTGCTTAGAGGTAAACAACTTTTCACACTGTCACTTTTCACAAACACAAATAAGTTTTATATATCTTTCTTCTTACTAATGGCATAAAGGCTTCATTTTTATACAAGTTTGATTTTCTTTTCCTTGGTTGTCAATTTCCTGCTGAAATATTTTGCTCATACCTACAATTTAACAATGATTTATATAGCATTTACATTGTGTTAAGTATTATAAGTAATCTGGAGATGATTTGAAGTATATGGGAGAATGTGGGTTGCTTAGGGATAAATCTTATACTATTTTATATAAGGGACTCACAGTGTGTGTTGGTGGGGAAGGTCCTGAAGATTCCAAGGAAGAACAGAACTTATTGAGAATGACTAAATTTACTATAAAAATGCAAGAGCAATAACAGCATTTCACAATGCCTCATACTCCAGTAGTATGAGAATAGCAGATTTCAAAATGGGACATACCACTTCTCAATTTGAATTTAGAAGCAGAGACTGACATCAAATTACAAATTACACTTTCAGTTGTGAACCACAAGATCCTACAATTCACTAATACGAAAAAAGGAAACCAATGTATCTCATTCCTGTTGACCAAAGCTATCAAGAAATTTTCTTTATCAATAGATGCTAAGAATTTTGACTCAATGTTATCTTTTCACATGAATATTACATGGGCATGAATGTAGAGATTACCTTAGCAAACACATATTTCTAGTTATGACTATGTCTTATAGATTAAGCAAAAGCATTTGACAAGGTACAGTGCAAAAATCTATTTGAACTGTTAGGAAAAATAGATCTGTTTGGAAAAAACATTAGAATAATCCAGAACTTATACTGTGTGCAAACCACCTGCATATAGATAGAAAATATGTAGGAAAAAATGGTGATGAGGCGGGGGGGGGGGGAAGTGCAGTGCAGTGCTCCCCGTTCACTCGTGCTGCTGGCACCCCATTTTTTATGCTATTCTAATATGGCCAAAATTTGCATGTGTGCAAATATTGTCTCGTTTTGGACAAGATCGGCACGCATAAATTGCATCTTCAATAGCGGCCATATTTTTTTTTGTTATCACTTTTCAGGCAAGACACGTTTGCACTCGTTTTGAATTCTGAGGTAAGTCATGTCTTTTGTCACAAAATTCAGTAACTACACAAAAATAGAAAGGGGCATGAGCTAACCTAAGAGAACTGGGCACCCTAACAGGATTTATTATTAGCGGGTATAATCTTAATAATATAAGATATGCAGATCACACAGTGTTGATGGCCAACTTAGAAAGAAACTACAGGACATCCTAGACAAGGTAGGAGAAGAAAGCAAGAAAAATGGACTATCAATTGCAAGAAGACAAAAAGTATGGTCATCAGCAAAATCACAAAATAGGAGTTACAGATGTCGACATCAAGCAGGTGCAGAAGTTTAAATATCTGGAAAGTGTTTTAAGAGAGGATAGAAAATGCGACACTGAGATCCAAACACCCATTGAATTAGCAAAAGAAGCAATCCAAAAGCTAAGCAAGGTGCTGAGAAAGGGAAAAACTTCATTAGAAACAAAGAAAGGATCACTGAATTGCTTTGTGATAGCCATTCCCCTTATATGGTAGTGAATGTTGTATGATCTCCTTAAGGATGAGGAGAGAACTAGAGGCAGTAGAAATATGGTTCTACAGAAGAAGAAGTTGTTCAAAGCTTCAGGATTGTGTGAGGAATACCAGTTCAGAAAATATAGATTTATTCTACAGGTGAAATATCTTCCAATATTCACTAATTGTTATTTGCAATAGCAAGATTCCTGTCATCAAGGATAGAATTCCTTGTCATACATCAAAAGTCTTCTGACTTAAATTTTAAGATGTCTAAGCTGTTTTAAAATTAAGCAACAAAAATATCCAGAAAACTTTCAACATGTTTACTTCATGTTTTTTTTAATACAACATAGTTTGATATACAAGAAAATATAGGAAATCTGATAAATTCAATGTCTTAATTAGTAAAACATTCAAAATCTGAAATCACTAGTGCACTAAATTCTACTTTTTGCCTAAATTTTGTTGTGCCCTGTCCCTTCAGGACATGTAAAATCTTGACTTTTCATAAATTTCCACAAATTTCTTTATTATCTGTGAATTTCAATGACTTCTTGGGGAAAATAGAGAAGCATTTTTTCATTGCCTTCTCTATGGTTTTGAAATAAGATTTGTTCTTCTCCTAAATTGATTACCATCCCAAACTCAAGAGCCAGTCAACTCTGCTATTTAACCTATAGCTGGAGGGAGAACAGATGGATTCATGCCTTTCCTGAGGACAAATGGACAAAAGTAAATGCAACAAGACTAAGTCAGAATTTGAACCAGGCTCAACAGGTTCACTTCCCATGCTAATAACCATATGCTATTCACACATTAGTTGTTTGAAAATCAAATGTTTATTTCATGTGCAATTTACAAATAAAACAAAGGAATTCATCTATTCTAATGTTATAGAAAGATATCTGTGTTTGTTGATGAAAAAAGAAAATGAATCACTTGCAAGCCATTGAATGTTACTAGTCTTGGATCAGCTGATGAGATATTTCACTGATTGATCATGTCATTATTTGTGTTATACTGAAAATAGTGAAATTGCATTTTGCTGCTTTTGTAATAGAATCTAGTCCTATACAAGTTTACCAAATGGTAATATTATATGTGTTCTCCTGATGAATGTGATTCAGAGACCACCAGAGAAACAACATCCTGGCATTTAAAAAGGGCAGCTTCCATGAAGAAATTTTGGGCATGCACATTTTGAGGAACTTTGCAATATTTTAGCAAGTTCTGGGGTTTTTTTTGCTTTTCATTGCATAGTGATTCAAGACAATTTGTATATGGTGATGCAAGCAGTTATAGTAATGATTTTTTGGCAGCAGCTGATGAGATATTTTACCAATAAAGATTTTCAAAAATAATCCTAACTGAGATTGGGGGAACCAAAAGAATAAATATATATATATATATATATATATATATATATATATATATATATATAGATATATATAGATATATATTAATGTTAACCCAATACAAGGCCCAAGAACTACTCAAGGTAGAGGCTTACAGTATGATATCATATGAGCATAAGAAAGGGCATGAAGTGAAGTTCTTATGGGCTATACAGGAAAGATAATGGCTAACTCTAGTCTTGAAGAGGTCAAGATTTAATTGGTGAATAATATTTCAGAGTTCAATTGGAGATGTTAGCAGTGTTGAAGTAGACTTTGGAAGGAACCTGAAAGCCAATTTTAAACAGGAAACAAGGGATAAACCCCTACTCCTGTTCAAAAATACCCGGGAGGAGTGTGGATATATATATATATATATATATATATATATTAAACAGACATTATCAAGAACTAAATGTTGTCACTATGGTAGACAAGATTTTGTCAGCTACATCCTTGCATTTTTTGGAATGACACAATTCAAATTCAAATATGTGTTTTTCCTGAAAAATTGTTTTAAGAGAAAGATTTTATAAATCTTAATCAAAAGCAGTAGTGGCCATTCAGAAACGGCTAGTACTACAATTACCATTACCATTCGACGTCACATATTGAATGGTTTAAAAAAAAATTGACATTGATCTTGGAATGCTGTATTGTTGTGCTGACTTGTAAATTGTCCAAACTAGAAGAGGATGAAAGTTAAAAAGAAAAAGGAAAGACTAAAAAGCTAAAGGATTCTGTTGCAAAAATGACATCCACATGAGAAGACTAGCGAGTACATTGGTCAATACACAGTAATCAAAACAATGAATATGAAGCTAATTGTCTAACTAATGTATGGATTAATAAAAATATTTCATCTCAGAATTTGGACTAAGTCAGGCCGGAGAACATGTATTGATCAAAAAAACAAAGATACTCATCTGAAATAATAGCAAAATATATAATATAAAAACTTCTGACAACTTTATGAAAAGTAAAATATGCACTATCAACAAAACAACAAAGATGAAGATGTTGGAATGTCAATATTAGCTGTTTCCTTATAAGGAAGCATTTGGCATTTATTGATCAAACAGTCAGTTGAAATTTATAAAATCTTTCTCTTAAGACTTTTTTTCAGAAAAATAGTTTTCTCAAATCCAGTAGCTGTTATTGCTCTTTCCAGTATTGATGGGGGAGGGGGGTCCTTTCTAATCTTTTGCTTGGACGAGTGTAGTTAGTAGTTCATTGAAGTATAACACCGTAATCTCATTTCCTAACTTCCATATTATTTTTAAACAATTCATTTACTTAGAATGAAAAGAATAACGATAAAAAAACCTTTTTATTTGAATCTAAAGAAAACATTAGTGATTAAAAATATTTTATATTTTTTCCCATTTGATTTTAATCATTTTATTTAGTTTCAACTTCTCAAAAATATAAATATATTTGTCCAGATTTTATCATCAGTTCAAGAAATCCAATTCAAGGAGACTTCCATTGTACAAACTTTAAAATATTTAAAAGGAGGGGAAAAATAAATATGACTGGCATATTTCAAATGAAATGTCTTTACATTGCTACATGTTAAATTTAATGAAAACTGACCAGACAGTTTGATAACTTTTAGTGACGTGAGCTATTCAGATGTGGCTGAGAACATTCACTTTTAAAATTAATTATGAAAACCAAGCCAGAAAGATACTATTTCCATGTTAAGATTTTTGTTCAGACACATAATCTAAAACGCAACGGAAGATAAGGCTGCAAACAACATTCTTTTCCCATTAGTTAGTTGCATATTAAACCCTTCAAATAAACTTTCTTTTCTTCTTTTTTTTTCTCTTTTGAACAATTAAAGCTAGCAATAACTTTTGTCTTGTTTCAATGATTTTTTAAGTGAAATTGTTAAAACTTTGACAATGTGGAGAGTTCTACAAAAACTGTCTGCCCCCACCTACCTTTTTAAATAGATTTCTGTCTTCATTATTTCTCACAAAAATTAATTTTAATCTTCATCCTGCTGCATTTAAAACTAATTACAATGTCTTTCTTGCATTTTGAATCTAATCAGGAACACGAATTGGCCGCTTGGTTAAACCAAATTAATTTTGTTCACTTTTGTCAAATTTTAACCCAAATTGTCACAGGATTGTGCAAATTGTCATGACTAGAGAAACACAACCAACAGGAATTACATCTATATAACCAAAGACTATCACAAAGCATTGTGGAATTGTAAGAACGTTTTTTTTTTTTTGATTAGGCAGGGTGGGGGAGATTCAAGGCTCAATTGAAATTAATTGTATTTTGTATTATTTTGCTTTGATATTTTTTAAACCTTCTTTTGTTCCTTTGTGTTTTGTGGCTGTGAATATCAGGCGAGTTATTATTTGGGGAAACTTTTCGATTGTATAATAGGCTGTCTTGTGGGACTCCAACACAGTCAGTTTCATTTCCTGTTTTGAACACATGGATTGCTTTCTATTGTACATAATAAACCAGGCTGCAAATAGATATTAATTCCAAATACCAATTCCTCAACATACAACAAAGCCAGTCCTGACAGACTGATTATCAATGTCCACAATAACCCTTCCCTCCTTCCATGAAAATTATCTGTTTTATAAAAACAAAGGCAAAGTTTGATTTTTTTATAATGTATCATATTCTAAACATGCTTTATTTCATTATTTTGGCAGCATCAACAAACTCTGAAAGAGAGTGTTGAAAGAAAATATGAAAATTATATTCACAAAAACCAAAAATGTCAAAAACCTCTTTGACATTTGTATCTCTATTTGTACAGTTGTATAAAGTTGTTATTAACTGTGGAATAAGAGGGTTCCTTATTTATATGAACATTTTACCATACACACTCTCTCTCTCTCTCTCTCTATATATATATATATATATATATACACACAAACACACACACACACTTTCTTATCAACCTACAGTGCATAACACATTTACCTAACTATTCATAGATCACAAGGAGATTAACTCTTACTTAGAAACATTGATCTGTTCAGTGTTTGTATTTAATAATAGTGTTTCTATTCACAAAATGTTTATAAATTATGGAGAAGTAATTGTTTAAAAGTTAACAGAATGAAAAATGAAATTGTTGAGTAGAGTTCACTTTGCACTGATGCTCTTGGAAAAGGCATGGAACCAATCTTTTCTTCTCTATGGTTTAAATAACAGGGCTATTTCCCTTTGTTTATCAACCAGTTTAGGAGGAGAATGGAATTCAAAACTATGGAAGAAGCAATGGGAAACATCTGCACTATCTCAGCCAAGAATAATTAGAAGTATATCTTTGTGTTTTATTTCTATATTGCAAAGCTATATCATGAAATATCTATTGGTGTTGCACATATTTGAAGGTGGTATTTTTTTAAATAATACCCCAAAACTATAGTTACAATAAAAAAAAGTAAATATATGACACAATAGGGAATTGTTAACAATTAATAATAATTTTTCCAGAAAAATGTCCTCCTGCCTAACTTGCAATAAAATTCTATTTACAGCATTCCATATTCTATACTGTTGCCAACAATTAGATATCTGTAAAGACAATATAAATAAAATAAAAAACAAGAGGAAAAATTTTTATACCAAAACATTTTGTTCGTTGAGGAACTGTATAAATGCAAGTGTAGAAATTTTATGTAGTAACCTGTATTTTGTACACAGAAGTATTTATATATTTTTTTTTATTGTTCTCCACATCACTTTTGGGAACAATTACCAAGAAAATATTTATAGAAAAGGCACAGGAAAATTACATTATGGTCGTGGGAAAGTGATTGAAATTGAGATGCCAGGTAAGGACCCATTTTTTATCAAGAGTAAATATATAGTAAAAGCACTAGACCAGATGTGGCAGCAATATTCAATGCATGGATGAATGGTAGACTTATAAATATGTAAGATAGATTTGGACAAGAAAAATTATCTAACATGACACAGTGAACCAACTTACAGCAGACCTAGCAATTGATTCAATATAATCACTCAATTTTATGTGACCATTAGCCATGCTAATGGAAGGCAAAATGGATGTCTAAGATGATTAAAAAGAGCAGTTTCATTTTGGAGGTGTTAAAATTAAAAAAATAAAATTTCTTGTCTCAGTTGAAGGTCATTTTTTTAGATCATTTGTCAATTTGACTTTATTAAATAGACCAAAATTATCTTTAAGGCAGGACTTATCATCATCATCATCATCATCATCATCAGAATATATATCATCAGAAACATTGTTGATGACAATTAGGACCAACATGGTTCAAGGTCATATCCCTGGAAGGCACCCACATTAATGAAAAAAGATCCATAAGAGATGACATTCAAGATAATTTTCATTTCATGATTTGATATGAAAGATTCAATCAGATCCAAAATTTATCTAGAAATACCATAACCTTTCAACTTTCAAGACCAGCATGCCAAACCCTGTCAAATGCCTTTGAGATGTGTCCAAAACAGCATCCTAAGCTTCACCATTCTTATCTAAAGCTTATTTATATATATTGTTGTACCATACCAATGGATGATAATGGGTATGTCCCAATTCCTATAAATACAGTGGAATATACTGTATGCTGTCTTCCACTTGGGATTCGCCTTGATTCACTTCTAGCTCAACACTAGCATTTGATTACTTACTAGACATGACTGGCAAGTCTTGTATGTTGTTCCTGTTATAAATATTATCATTCATTTCCAACTTTCAATTTGGTTATTCTTATTCAGTAACTTTTTCCGAGGTTACAACATATATATATGTGTGTGTGTGTGTGTGTAAATTATTTTCAGATAGAGTGTATCTATAAAGGAACAAAATGAATAAAAAGACAAGAGGAAAAACTATCCTTCGCCGACATGTTTTCTCCTCTGAGGGACTTTATCAAGCCAAATGTAAGATTTATTTTGTTGCATGTGTTTATATACAAAAGTAAGAATGTCAAAGAAAGAATTACTACTTTCACAAGCCAACATACATGACCACAATTATGTTGAAAAGTCAAAAGCAAATGGTTAAATCCATTATGTCATGGTTTTGAAGAAGTACAACACATACATCCATCTCAAACCATAACAATCTGTTCACAATTTAAGCAATATTCATTTATAAAAAAATAATTTCTTGAATATTACTCACTTTTGCCTTACCAGAATTATGGCACTTTTCATTGTCCACATGTTTTGACTGACTTTTCCATCACCTGATGAATATTCAAGAATGTTCTCAAATTTAAAAACCTTGATAAACTAATGACATCCCTGTCTTTGTATATAAACATGTGAGGTTAAAATGCATCGGCTAAGAATAGTTTTCTTCATCTTTTTATTCACACATACACACATATATATATATATATATATATATATATATATTATAGATAGATTATTTGACAGATACCATGCAAAATTTAAACACTGTCATTTCTCTTGCAGACATATCAAGAGCATTAGCATTGCAGCTTCCTTATGTGACTCAAGAAATGAAAAGGCACACTATGCACGGTAGCTGTGCAGACCCCACAAAGGTATATATATGATGATGCACACCAAGTGCACATTGTCTATAATAGTCATGGTGTTCATAAACAACAATTGCCATGTCATGTTGTCCCACTTTTGTTGCACCGGGCCTCAATTTCTTTGCTTATATGAAGATGCTGAATATGAAGGTCAAGTCTTGAATTGAGGGAATATGTGTCCTTTTTACAGAAAGCAGCACATGTGATACAGGAAGGGCTGGATAAAAACATTTTATGATCTTATAAATCCCAAAATGGGACCTCCAAACTCTCCTAATTTGAATTGAGAGGGAGACTAAGAAGTGGTCTCAAAATAACAAGTATTCACTGAAAGTCACCATCATGGATATGACATCCAACATGAATGAGAACCACGTGATCTTGGCATGCAGTCACATCAAAGCCACCTTAGGAGTGTTTTCATTTAATTTCCTTTTCTGTTTATCTAAGTTGAACATATACACAAATTTATTTTGAAAAATATATTGATTTTTTCTTTTCCATTAAATAAATTTCCTTTATGTAATACTTTGTTCTCAGTTACCTAACACACTCTCTGTGTGTGTATATATATATATATATATATATATATATATATATATATATATATTATAAATTAATAGATTTAAAATATGGTTTTACCGCTACACAGTGATGACCATGTTTCAGAAATGGAAGCTAAAGCCCCTGAATTTAATTTTGTTATTAAACCAAAGACATTAGTTCCATTTCCTCATCAAGCGAATTTTGGAGTAACTTACTTTTTAAAATTTACGGTTGTTAACGGCACAGGAAAGATTCATAGTTTGAGGGTTTCCAAGGTTACCGATAAATCCATTCATCTAGACAAGGGGTGGTAGAGGGTTCAATTTTTAATTTTCGTTGTCTCAGTTAATAGTTACATTTGAAAGCGGGGTTATGTTTAGGGATGGGTAGGGATGTATCTTTTAACAAATTCTGACATCCGCTAAATTCATGTCATCTGGGTTTATTTCTAACGGCAAAAATTCTTATGGTATTATTTCTATTTGTATATTTAAAGATTTTTTAAGTTAGAATATGTTTTATCCACCTTTCTAAAAAGTTATTTTTAATATTTGATATACTATACTTCTAGTTAAAAACCAAGTAAATGTATTAGGATTACTTACAGTATTTAAAATTATTTATTCCTATCGAGTATTATTTTATTTTATTTTATTTTATGTAAACTTTATGACAATGACGGCAAAGGTGGTTAAAATTATTTCACTAATTTAATAAACTTAGTATTATAAATGTATATATGTATGTATAAAGGACATTTAATGTTCAATATTATATTCTAACTTATTAATTTCACATGACTTTCGGTGTTCACTTGGATTCTTTCCAGTGTTTGAATTGCTTTGAGAGAGGTGTTATGGTTAGAGTACGTTTTATTTAATTACAATTTTAAAATATATTTAGGTTAGAATCTGTTTTATTTAATTTCAATTTTAAAACATTTTTAAAATTCTACTTTCAAATTTAACTTTTTAATTTTAATCGGCTATATTTCTTTATAAACCAAGTAAATGTAATATAATTATCTACATTATTTAAAATTATTTATACCCATCAAATATGAGTATGTATAATAATCAGGTAATTTTTTTTTTTTTTTTTTTTTTTTTTTTTTTTATAGATTATTTAAAGATTATTTAAAGAAAACTTTTGGCAATGACGACAAAAAATAGCTATTTCATTTCTCTGATTCAGTAAATTTTTATTTTTTATAAACTTAGTAATATATAAATTTAAATTTACATAGAGCACTATTGTGTAAAAATAAAAATATCTATAAGAACACCGGATTTTATATCTTACTGTTCTTTCCTTTTTATTTATATATACATATATATATATATATATATATATGAGAGTGGATCAACAGATTTGTAGTCTAATATGTTGTCAAAGGGTGATATGAATTATTTTGCACTAATAAAAAAAAAAATTGTTCAATCTATGTGATTAAAATCCAACCCTGAATTAAGTGCATTGACAAGAAAGAAAAATATGTTCAAAAATAAATATTTGTTGTAAAAAATAAATACTTTTTGATCATTAAGCTTTGAACTTATTGATACATACACATAGACTATATATGTGTGTGTGTGTGTGTGTGTGTAGCTGGAAATTCTATGCTAACAGTTTCTTCTCTCACACTTCTCGCTTGTGGAACTCCCTTCCAGCTCCATGCTTTCCAGCCAACTTTAATCTGCAAAAATTGAAATGCAATGTCAATCACTATCTACTGTCCTCCTGATTATTCTCTTCTCTTTCTGCTCATCATTAATGTTTCTGTTCCTAATTTTTCCACACCCTGTAACCCCCAGTGTTTTAGTAGCATTATATATATGACTTTTGAACAGGTGTAGATGTTTATCCCTTGTTTCTTATTTAGCATTGGGTTTCCATTTCCCCCTAAAGTCAACCTTGACTTTATACTTCTAAGATCTCTGCAATTTCTGAAATTTTATGTACTATTTATTTTTTCCTCACTACTAGTGTAGATAGGTAGATTTGCCTATCATCCAGTTTACTCTCCTTTCCAGTTTTTTGAACAAGAGTAAAAGTTTTTTTCCTGTTCAGGATTGGGTTTCTAGTTCCTTCTAAAATCTTTTTCATTCTCTTTCGCTCACAGTAGACCCTTGCATCTTAGTAACATTATCACCTTGCTTGGGGTGAATTAAATTAATATCTATATAAACACACACACACACACCCACATACATACATATGTATATATATGCATACACAGAGAAATATATATTTGTATATGTGTGTGTATATTTCAAAACTTTCTTGTTGAAAAGTCCAAAACTTTTTTCTTTTGGCAACATGAAAAGCAATCAACATTTTGAAAGCCATTTGTCTACCAGCAAAAATCAATACAAATTTTTCTAGTGAATGTTATCAAAATTCTACATACTCTGCAGAACATTCTGATTCTGGTAACATTCAAGATACAATCAAGAGCCGGCACTTAAGAGATATCAGATAATCTATTATCTATGGCCGTTAAATGAGATAGGAGGGTAAAGACAAAGGATGACTGGCTGTAATCGCATTATGGAAATCCAAGAATTGGTGAACTGTCAAATGCCAGTGAGTATTTGCATGAAAATGCAAAGACAGACTAAAAGGTGATGCCAAATGTTCTTCCTTAAGGATTCATTATAAACTGATATCACTAACCATATTGATATCAGTATGAACTGATATCACTGACCACACCCCAACTACTACCACCATGACTGGGCAAAGGTGGATCTAAAAGGAAAAGTAATCCAAATAATTATTTTAAGAGCATGTATTACAAAAAGGAAATGTTTTAAATAACTTTCATTTTATCTATAAATAAATTATTTTCCGTCAGAGCTTAAAAGAACTTATTGTCTTCTTGCATATCAGGAATTTTACTTCAAATAGGCAAACAAAAATATTTACAAGGACCAGCAATAACTTTTGGATGAGTCAAAAAAAAAAAGAAAGTACTTCTGGCACAGCGGATTTATCATTTGATTCTAACTTGTGTTGCACTAAATGTGACTCGTCAAAAAACTGGTTTATAATCAAAATGCTCCAAGGTATCTGTGGAGAAATCCAACCCTCAAAAAATTGTACAGCACTTCTTTAGTGACATCTTTAAGTCAATTAACACCAAACTACCACTGGGGTAAAGTCTTACTCACAGCTACTTTTACCCTACCACTCTATTTATGCTCATGCTGGAAATTACTATTTTACAGATATTATGCAGGAAGTTGGGGAGAGCCATGAAAAGACAATGGGTATAAAAGAATAAGATCTCTACTTCAAAGCATTAGTATAAAACAACTGTTGCATATATATATATATATATATATATATATATATATTCATACATGTTTCATTAAATAATATAGATAAGTGTTGTCGATATATTTTATGTAAGTTCTTTTCATATCGTCTGATAAGCTTAATAACATTATCATTAAACGAAGAAAGAAAATCACAATATTGATACATACACACACATATATATTTGCATAATATACATTACACACATACACACATCTAAATGTATTTGCATAAATATACATTACACACACATATGTGTACACAGTGTGTAGTAGAAATACCTTCCACATAATGGTAAGAAGACATTAGCTATATGAAGACACCATTACCACAAATGTCTCACCATTATGTAGGAGGTATTGCTACCACATGAAAGAAGCTTTCTTACTGAAAAGTACCAAATTTCTTTCTTTTGGTAGCATGGAAAAACAGTCAACATTTTGAGAGCCATTTGTTTTTGTATTTTACAAATATTATACAGGAAGTTGGGGAGAGCCATAAAAAGACGGATGTGCATAAAAAATAAGATCTCTACTTCAATGCATTAATATAAAACCACTATTGCTTTCTATTGAGTGGATAAATCAAGAACAGACAAAAGGTTATCAAGATAATGTGAACTTTTTATGGCTGTGAAAAGGAATGAAATATCTAATTTCAGATCTGACAAGAATATGTTCTTTTCAAAAACAACCTGTCAAATGCTCAATACAATTACAAGTAGAAATGTTTATTCAACAGACTCATAATGGTTGTTTTTCATAATAGAAAAATTGTTTAAAAAACATTTAGTCTTTATTGTAGTTGAAGAGTAACTAGTCTAAGTAATCTACTACTTTTAATGTAATCTTTCTTGTCTATTTGCTTCTACATATTTATATAATGTAATATTTCCAATTACAGTGTAACCCGGATATAAGAGAAACCCGGATATAAGAGAGATTTTCTCTGGTCCCAAATTAGAGCCTGTGTTAATGTATATATAATAGACCAAACCCGGATATAAGAGAAACCCGGATATAAGAGACTTCTTATCCAGTCCCAACAACTCTCTTATATCCGGGTTACACTATATTTTACACAAACGGAAAAGTCACAGTCCCCACACTACTTTATCACTATTTCCATGAAAAGTGCTCAGCCAAACTATATTCCTTAGTTCCATCAGTTCTAACTTTCATGGCTAAGACCCACCATGTCACGCACACTGTAGTGAACCACCCTTATTCCATTTCTGAGATGCAAGTTCCACTAGAGCAGCTTCTTCCTGCAAACTGCTGCTCTTTGGAATCGACTTCCAATAGGGTGTTTTTCCAATTACTACAGTCTTAACCCATTCAAGTCTAGGGTTAATCATTATCTTCCCCACATATCTGCCTAAACTGTGCCTGTTACTCTGTAACTCTCTCTACCTCGAGTGGCTCCCATGCCTTACACAGTGTAAACATCACTGTATTAAAAAAACTAACATCTCAGAGGAACAATAAACAAGTGGTTTAATGTTTCATGAAAAAATTTGGGTTTTCAGAAATTTTAAAATGATTCTTTAAAATATGAATGACAATAAAAAAATTTTTAAAAAAGAAAATGCTTTTTTTTTAATTTATAAATATTGGTATTAATCTACTTAAAGGCATCATTAATATATCAGAAATGTTTGTTTATTCTTTTGATTTTTAATTATTTTTGTTTCATACATTGTTTCTTGTGATTAAAATTCATTCTCTCTCTCTCTCTCTCTCTCTCTCCCCATCTATTTCCAACCAAATTAATGCAACAGAATTACTTGTATATCAAGCTTAAAATAGAATAAATGATTCTTGAGATATTATGATTCTTCCTTGAGTAAATCTTAGTTCAGTTGGCACAAGGCACAGTTGGAGAAAGTAAAGAGTGGGAGCAGGTAATGTGTGTATTACCAAATCTACATTTTTTCCAAATAATAAGCACCATGTGAACTTTTGACCTAACCTCTGTTACCTTTGAGAAATCCATCAAGATTTCAGTAACGAAGCAAACTGAAAATAATTAAACCCAGCTTAGTCTGGTTCAAGGCCACAATAACAGGATATTCATGAGATTTTAATTCACTATGAGAGTGGATTGGTATTCAAGACTAGTTTGATAATAATCATACTATTGCAGATAATTATTCTGAAAATGAAAGAAGAAAAGATTAGTCCAGGTATACAGGTGAATCCAGATCAGTATCTCATTTTTAAATTTATTACAATGATAATGCATTTTGTTTTTTGTGACTGATACTAAAAATATAGCAGTGCCAACGAACTAATGGTCAACTGAATGGAAAAGAGAATTACTAACTTGGGTCCAAGTTTCAGTTGAAACAATTTGTGTTCTCTTTCAATTGATGCTCTTGAAAAAGGCATGAATCCATTCAATTATCTCTACACACACACAGAGTTATAGTTTACTATGGTAGAGTGGAGAATGACAACTTTGAATTCAAAACCATAGAGAAGGCAACAGGAAACCACTCTACTATCTTTCTCAAAAACTGTCATGATTATGAACAGTTTATCGATATTAAAGAAAAGGAAGCTGTAGAGAGTCATGATCACCTATGTTCTAAAGTGACATGGCAATTGAAATATGAACACCTGTCTGTTGCTTTTATGAACTTGTGGGAGGGCCAAGAGGGAGGTATTTTACTTATATTTCCCATAGGAAATGGGAGAAAGAGGGTTTTTTTTAACATACAAACTACAAAGTAAACTAAAATACATTGGAAGGAAAAGAAAATAGTGAACCAAAGAGAAGAAGATAAAACAAAAAACAAAAGCATCTGCGTCAAAGTTGTACAAAGTACAAAGTTAAAAGCCTTGATATTTTTTCAAATATCCAGAAACAAATTTTAAAGAGACTAAAAAAACAATAATAATAAAATGTGAAAGAGAGAGAGAGTGTATGTGAGAGAGACTGAGTGTGTGTATGAGAGAGAGAGTGAGTTTGTGTATGTGAGAGAGAGAGAGTAAGTGTATGCATGAGAGAGAGAGAAAGAGAGAGTGTATGCATGAGAAAGAGAGTGTGTGTATGAAAAGAGAGAGAGTGTGTGTGTGTGTATGAGAAAGAGAGTGTGTGTGTGTATGAGAAAGAGAGAGAGTGTGTGTGTATGAGAAAGAGAGAGAGTGTGTGTATGAGAAAGAGAGAGAGTGTGTGTATGAGAAAGAGAGAGAGTGCGTATGAGAAAGAGGGAGTGAGTGTGTGTTTGAGAGAGAGGGAGTGAATGTGTGTATGAGAGAGAGGGAGTGAGTGTGTGTATGTGTGAGAGAGAGTGAGTGTGTGTGTGAGAGAGAGAAAGTGAGTGTGTGTGTGAGAGAGAAAGTGAGTGTGTGTATGTGAGAGAGAAAGTGAGTGTGTGTATGTGAGAGAGAGAAATGTCGAAGAGAATGAAAATAATCCATTTGAAATGTACACAAAAATGGTATGCATGGATCTTCGAGTTGAAGATGGAATCGAAGAAACTGGTAATTCGGATTTGGTCAGAGAGATAAGGTGGCATCTGCAGGGATAGAGGGATTTCAAGAAACTAGGAACAGGGGTCGGGGCGTCTGTTGAGTTCGTGCATGGATGAAAGAAGAAGAGCGACAATGATCCTATCAACGAGTGGATGGGGACAGAACTGGGTTCGATGTCGAGTACTGTGGAGTGGATGGGAAGTAATAGTAGTATTAGTAGTAGTTTGGAAAGAGACAAGTCCTGTTCTGACCCTGATACTAAACCTAGTTTGTATCCCCTTGTAACTTGCCTGTCCCACATAAAGGCAAAACTCCTCCTTCAGTTCCTAAAATCGGCTTTAGTTGAATAGAAACTGATTACTGGGCCTGTGTTGCCAGCTTTGATCAAGGTGATCCAGCTCGTCTCTTGTTGGCAGTCTTATGTTATACAAATCCAACCAAGTGTGGGCAAGCCGCTCATCCAAGATGTATGAATGGTAAATGACAGCCAATAGGGAGCGAGTAGAACCCACACTTTCCTCTACCGTTCAACTTGAAAGGCTCAACCCCCGTATTACGATTGCGGTATTGGTGTCAATTGAACCCCACCGCCTCCGTCTCCGTCATTCAAGTAGTTTCTCCCCCTTTTCTCTCTCTCTCTCTCTCTCTCTCTCTTCCTCGTCGTTAATTACTCTCTATTTCGTCCGCTTTTCTTCACAACCATCACCTAATGTTCTCTGTTTGTTCTGAAACCCGCGCCCCTCTAATCATGCAGGCTCAAGACTCTTTCCTTGTCGCTCTCCATCCTGTCCCTCTTTCCCGCTGCCGCTTCACCTTACTGAAAAAAAAAAATCCCTCCCCGTCTCGTCCGTACCCCGATCACTTTGTTCCTCCCCGCCATCCGCCATAAACGAACCCTCATGCAATCCCTTGGGGTAAGCAAAGAGAAGTTAGAGTTGATTCCTTCCGACATGATCTCCAATTTATCGTGGTGGTTCTCTCGTAAGGAAGGAAACATGAGATAGATATTCAACCCTAAAAGAGGTCTTTATGGATAGAATAAATGAAACTCCACAGACAATAACAGCCCCGACGGTTTTTGCGATTGTCTTTCAGGGAGTTCTCATTAAAGGAAAAGAAATGTGCGTCTCTTTCCTTTTGACAAGCAGGTGCTTTTTTTTTCTCTTCGAATTTCAGATTTGTTAAGGCTTTTTTCGTTTTTTTTTTAATACTGAGTTTCCTTCAGTATTTCTGAAACTTTATTTTCTCTCACTTTGTTGCTTTTTACTTCTCTCCCTCTCTCTTAAAATTTTCTTCTTTTTTTTTTCTAACCATTTTTCTTTCTTTCTCATAATAATGACGATGAACACCTTTCCCAATTCCCATACCGCTCCCTTATTTCCTCTCTTCTTATTTTCAATGTTCATCATCCAACAACAACATCGTTTTTATAGTCCTTTTTCAAATCTTTTTCTTTTAATTCAACAATAAATATTCACTTCCTTTCTACAATTTTTCTTTCGAAATAATCAGAAATTATTTTATCTTTTTTTTTTTTTTGCATCGATTCGATGTTCCTGACTGATTTGATAATTCTAAGGGTGAACCGTGAACGTAAGGAAACTATCTATCGGGAAGCAATCAGTGGTGAGCTTATTTGTCTAATCAGTTCGATCCTTTCATTAATTACTATAGCATAGTTTGACACGAGGCCAGGAAGAATGCAAATAATCTAGAAAGATTGTATTGTCAAAGTATATAGATAGAAGCACTACCTATCTACTTTGAAGTAGATACCGCCATCCACGGACTTCCTAAAAAATAAACAGTTAAAAATGCCTTCTTTGAACTTAAATTTCGGTTTTATTTGAAATATGTTAGTTAGTCTATATAGCTAATCCGAATGAAAAGAAAAAAATTCCGTATGAATAAAGTTTTTAAGCAAGTTTTCTCGTCACTCATCGACACATCATAGGCGAAAAATGTAAACAACAAATTTAAAAATCCAATATTTATTTATCCTAGCTATGTTTCGAAGTCATAAAAATTAACTGGATTTTGGAAAAATAATCTTTATTTATACTTAGAAATTAATGAAAATAACATTTATTTACGTGGGGTGATAGATTGAAATAAAAAAGGGTCTACTAAATCCTAACACTTATTAAAAAAACGCGCGAAAAATTAAAATTCAAGAAGTACGGAACACCAGTAACACAATATTGGTAATTTTATGTTTAAAATATATTATCTTTAACGGTCTTACATAACTAATAGTTTAAGAATATAATTTTTTATTCTATACGATTTTATGAAACTTAGAAGACAGAATAATTTTATTTTTTATACGACATTAGAAGTAGACTTTTTTCGTTGATACTTACAATTTTTTTTTATCTCCGTACATACTTGATGTCTTAAAATATCTAATTTAATTGCACCGTGTTTTTTTTCATAATTATTCTGAATTTAAGAGTTATTATATTATTATAAGTCTTCCGATAAAGAAAAGTAGTCAAAAGCGGTAATTCAGAATTATTTTTTAACATCCATACCGAAAGTAACCTCGTTGCTAAAATGAAAAAAATAAAATAAAATTCTTTGAAAAAAAGGTTCACACTTGATGATAGCATTAAACTTCACATTTTTCGATTCTTCAAACATGTTTTTATTTAATAAAAAATGAAACAATCTCCAGAAGAGCAACTGTATGAATTTCAAAATAGCACTGAAAAATTACAAGTCATTTTTTAGAAAAAATAAAAACTTTAGTTTTTTTCTCTACAATCTGAAAGAAAATAACGTGTCTTATCAAATTTACACAAGTACCAATTGTCAGAAAAATTAATTTTTGAGCTTCATTGAATTATTTTTGGTAAAATTCGGGACTAATGTTCCGTTATGTTCACACTCGACTTGATATTGCATAAATATTTTGACTAAAATAACATCTTCAGAGATTTTTCTTTATGAGTGTAAAACAAAACAAAAAAAATATGACAAACATCACCCCCGAAATTAAAAAGTACACACAAGATATCGAAAACGGCGGGTGAAACAAACCCCCAAATTTCCACAAAGATTTCTAAACCTTCCTTATAACATTTCATTTCATTCATTAATAGATAAGTACTGAAAATTCCGTTTGATGCGAATAATTTCCTGATTTTTGTCCAAAATATTTTCAACCGGGGGTAACGATATTTTTCTTTCATTTCAAAAAAAAAAAAAAAAAAAAAAAAAAAAGCATCTAATTTTTGGTGGTACCTCAAAAAAATTCATAATCCCAGCGTTTTTTTTTTGTTTTTGTTTTTTTACGCAGGTTCTACAACTGGCACTGGTCTGAGATACTCAACTATCTCAACCACCAAACAGGCATATTCTTTCTCTTTTATATTGTTTACATATTTTCTATCAAAGGGTGATTTTTTTTTGTCTCTTTAAATTTAATTCTTCCCCCTTTCCTCCAAATGATCGTAGAATTTAAAAAAGTAAAAACAAAAAAATTCTTTCTCTTTATTCCAGGTTTACAATTTCCTCTCCCTTTTTCATTTTTTTTTATTATTATTCAGCCCTTTTTTCCCCTTAACAATAAAATTTCTTCTAACTTTTTTTTTCCTATCCTGTCTTTCTTTCCTTCTCTCCCATTTCTTTTTCATATCCTCCCAAACTTTATTTTCAAATATTTTTTTACTCCATCGTCTACTCAGGTTCTTCGCTTTTTTTCACCCATTCATTCATTTATTCTTTCCTTTTTCCTTCCTGTTCGTCTTTTCTTTTCTTTCATTGTATTTCTCTAAAAACCCCACCCACCCCCATCGCCGCCGCGACACCTTCCTCCCACCCCTCAATCCAAATCTTTGATTTCATTTTTGACTCCTTGGTTTTTTCCCCCTAAACTAAACTAATAAAAGAGGCTTTAAAATAACACCCTATTTGGGAAGGTAGTGTGGGAGGCGGAGAGGATATAAAAGAAAATCCATTCGAACAAAACAGTACTTTATAATAAAAGACAAGAAAGAAAGAAAGAGGAGAAAAGAAAGACCAGATACAAAAGAGAAGACGAGGAGACCAATTGTCATTAGAACATATAATGTCATTGCCCATTAAGTCGTCTGACTGAGAATTGAGCAAATGAGATTGTTTTTCAAATTTGGCAAATCAGAAAAAACAAAAACAAAAAAAAACAAAAAAACAAATAAAATATTTAAAAAAAAAAATACTCCTTTTAAAGTGCCCCCTGCAATTCAACCAACGTTTTTTCTTTTGTTTGTTTTTTTTTATACAATTTTTCAAACTGTTTCGTTTCTCGTCATTTTCTTCAACGATAACCTTTTGCCTCCTCTCTGCTTTTTGATTTTATTTTTCTTACTTTGAGTATTTTTGCCCCACTTTTTTCTAAACATAAACCCTACACTTTAATATTTTTTTTTCTTCGGTGGTGGTGGGGGTGGCATTCAAAGGAATGCATGTGCTTGTTCCAAAGGTGACAGAGAAAGATTTCTTCATTTATACTCCACCCCAGCAAAAAAAAAAAAAATTCAAACAAAACCATTTCTACCAAATATCATTTGAATTGTTGATTCAAAAAAAATCACAAGTCTCCACCAGATCTACAACCCTAAAATGTCAGGGGAAATGTACAAATCTATTTTTCATTTATTCTGTCATTTGTACAAACCCACACTGTCACACCTTAGCTCTTTCTTAAAAGCAAAACCATTTTTTTTTTAATTATTATTAATCTGATCTTTGTATTTCCTGAAGGCAAGAATTTATGATTTGTAGATTTTTTCAAATCAAAACTTTTAGATTTTAATTACCCTTAAGAATTTCTTTTAAAAAATAATTTAAGAATTTTAAAAATATTAAAGTTGACAATTGTTCAATAATCATATTGAGATTTTTTTTTTAAATTAAAGAAATGTTTAGATCTATATCTATTTTTTTCTTCATTTCCCATCTTCCCAAGGAAAATATGGAGTGATTATTTTCTGCAAAGAAGGATTATGCTTTCTTCTTTACAATTTCATTTTCTCGGTCAATTCAACCAAAATTGTATTTTTCATATAAATATATGGTAACTTTGTTACATGTCAACTAGTAAAGATCTGTTTGGTCAGTAGAAAATTGGTTAACTCTTGCTTGATATACTTTTGTTTTATAATTCCCTTTTAGTATGTCTTGTAAGTAATGTTAATTAAAGTACATCTAAAATTTGGTTTTTAATGGCACTTTCATGAAGGCAATATGTCTCAAGAGAAATAAATATTAATTTTATTGTTCATACTTAATTCATGCAGATTTAATGTGTACAGTGCCATGACTCATAGACAGAAAAAGAAAAATAGTCTTATATTTGCAGCTTTTTCTTTCTTTCTTTTAAATTATCCCTTTATGAAGGTAAAAATCATTTTAAATTCCACAAACATTCAGTTATCAAAATATAAGATATTTGTCTATATTTCGGAGATGAGGTATTATGTACACTATTTATATTATTCAGACTATTGTCCTCATCTTTGTCGCCATATTTATTACAATGTTTCAGCTTAACTAAAGAGTGTGAGTTCAATACCCGGTTAAGGTAGTGGAGAACTTGGAGAGGAGAATTAACAGGAGATAACTGACATCTATTAAAATATGGCACGTGGAACTAGAACAGTCTAACCCCAGTGAGCAAAATAAAGGGTTCAGTTCGACATTCAAACCACATGAAGAAGGCCAGAGCGTCCAACGGCCGAAACGTTGTAATATGGCGACAAAGATGAGGACAATAGTCCGAATAATGTAAATAGTATAAGATATTTGATTTCACAATTTTCTATTTTTGTGGCACAGGGAAAATGACTATATTTTTCATAAAACATTTCTTGCCACAAAAAAAAAAAGAGTAATTAATTCAGTTTATGAAAAATGAATTTCACTTTCTTCACAGTCCATTTCTGACTGAAAAAGAAAAATAATTATTACAGCTTGTTTGCTTTTCTCCAAAGAAGCAAAGCACGAATCAGTGAAAACATTCTATCATTATAATCATATAATTAGCATTCGACTTAACAATGTCATGATTAATTTTTGTCAAAGATTTACTTGTAAATAAACTATACTACATCTGTCCCACAAAAGGTTTTTTTTTATCCTTTCACATAAAACAAGGCAATAAAGCCACCAAGACACAAGTGATTACTGAGTGTGAGAGAATACCAGGAGATAAGAATAATAAAAGAAAATGAATTAGGAGGACTAAAAATGACGATTGACGCAGCATATGTCATCAGTTGCTATGTTTATATGCAGGCACAGTGGAGTAATGGATAGTGGATCAGATTGAGGAATCGGAGAGCCAAGTTCAAATTCTAGTTGGATCCCTTATATTCACTTACATGCTAATACCCTTGTGAAAGGTATGAATCCTCTTCTCCCCCCAGCAATGGGTAAATAGCAAGACAGACTGGGTTCTATAACCTTGGGTTGCAACTGGTCTAGGAGAAGGAAAAACTCTGAATTCAAAACCAGCCTGGAGAGGGTTGGGTTCCATCAGGCTATCTTGTCTAAGAAATACCACTTTTACTGTGGCTGCAGCACACATAGTGCCTCTACGATCCTATGGGCCATGGGATAAAAAAAATTATGTAGCAGAAGTCAATAGTTAATATTTCCTTTCAAGGCCTGTTTAAATTAACCATGAGTCTCCTAACAAATTTTGGTAAAATTTTCTACAAGTTCAAACTAAATCATACAACACATACACAGATGAACAGAATGACAATTTTATTTGTAAGATTTTATTGAAATGAATGAGTTACAAAAAGAGGGAAATTAAGTTGGTTAATAAAAAAGAAAAAGTTTTGCTTGATATGATCGTTCCTTTCCAATGTCTGACTTCAAATAGAAGCTATTTTGTAAGTGCAATGAAAATAGAGAAGAAATTTGCATACACGGTGTGAGTGGTGGTTTATGTTTATATTATTGCTTTTAAAAAGGGTCAAGATTAGAACTTTTCAACACACCATAATAGAACAATTTCATTGGTGTATTTTTTTCATGTGATATCTTCTATACTACATCTGTATTCGATATATAAAATGTTTATGCATCAACTATTTTAGAATGGATTTTTATTCAGCTGACAGATTTTTTATCACTTTAAATGTTATTTTTAGTGGATACCTGTATTTGAGAAGGTACTCCATTTATTTATTAAACAGTATATTTATTTATTTTCACCAACTGGCCTGAAATGTTGAGAAATCATACTAAAGAAAAATTTGTGCTCTTTGGCAAGAATTGAACCTGCATCCCTCAGAGAAGCAGAAGCCAATGTTTAGCCTGATGCTCCTTACAGACATGGTCACAAAGTGCAGTTGGTCAGGCAAAGCCAATTTTGTGCTTTTAAACAAAACTTCTCCAATTATAGATTTAAAGTTCACAAAATCTTATTAAATAAAAATTTCTCAAACTTTCAGGCCAATAAGTGAAAATAAATAAATATACTAAAATGGAGTGCCTTCCCAAATACAAGTATCCACTAAAAATGACATTTAAAGTGATAAAAAAATTGTCAGATTAATAAAAGTCCATTCTGAAATTCTCTTTGTTTACATTGTGATATGAAACCTTGCAGATATGAAAAAACTTTGAGAGATCTATGACTGGAGGAGTTTTTCTTAAAAGCAAGAAATTGGCTTTGCTTGACTGACCACTCTTTGTGGTCAAGCTGGTAAGGACCATTGGGCTAAATGGTAGCTACTTCTTCCCTGATTTTGATTCCTGCTGTCGAGTGCAAATTTTTTTCTTTAATTTTAATAAGATTTCTCAAACTTTCGGGCCAATAGGTGAAAATAAATAAATATACAGTTTAATAAATAAATGGAGTGCTAATGTCTACAGTAGAAAATTACAAATACAAATGCAAAGTTGATTTATTGCTTTGCCTTTTGTCTTCTTTTTCCCCTGCCACCTCAACCAGAATTTGCCATGTCATTGTATATGTAATCATAAGAGTCAATAGAAATTTTGATGTATTAGTTTAATAAATCCAACACATGATATCATGTATTACATAAAAAACAAAAACATTCTGTAATAATTTCTTTTATCTGTGCAAAAACAATTGATCATAAATTTATGAAGATAGCATTTTCATTTAGTATCTTTGAGCCTAATCACTTTAGCCAATCTGAGACAGAGAAGAAGTTTAGTTAGATTTTTCCTTTTTTTTTAAGACCATTTGCTAATTAAAAAATAATTGAAATATTTACCAAAAAACTAAACCTGTCTTGCTATCAGCACACAACAAAGTTTAATAACTAAGCTGTCATACAATCTAAGAGAGATCTTTGACAAGTTAAGTCAAAGACAAAATTATCAACCATAAACAACGCTTGGGATGTGCATATAGCACAGCTGTTATCAGCGTGAAGAATACAAATTTCAGCCAAATCCGTTTCATTCAATTTCATGCAAATACCTTTGAGAAAGCTATGAATGCAGCTCTTATCTAAGCTGTGTGTTAAATAACAGGGTAGACTACACTCTCTAGACATGGCTGACAACCACCCTAGAAATATAACAGAATTCAAAACTATATCACCATAGGGATGGCCAATAAACCCCAGAATAGCTGACTTGCTCTTGGAAAACACAACAGCAAGACCTAGAGTAGTGAGGCTGTGGCCTTATACTCTGTGTGTGAGGGTATACTGGTATTAGGAAGAGGAAACAATGGTTTTTATAAACTGAAGATTTGAATGTGTTATTGACAGAAGAAAAATGCATTTTCTCTGGTTTGAGATTTGGTTGACTCATCAAACACCTTCTTCACCTTTTTATACTTTTGAGTAATGTCATTAAAAGTAGTTACTGACCCGTCTCATTGTTCTATTAAAATCAAATCAGTGTGATAATATTAATACTCTCATCATTGTTAATTTCTAAACCACAAATATTGCAAATATAAAAGAACAAAACTCATTGTAAATAATTATTTCATAGTTAAAAGGACAACAAAAATTTATTTTCTAGTCATTAATGACTTGCTGACATGTCATTTTTTTTGCCTCATCTTTACAAATTGAAAATAATCAATGACTTTATTAGTCAGTGATTATTTGAAACAAAAAGTAATGCATAAAGTAAAATCTGTATTATCTCATAGAATTAAAATGTTAAAATAACTAAACTGTAAAGAGATGGAAAATATTGTCAGTCTCAATCCTGGCAATTGATGACGAAACAAAAAAAAACAAAACAAAAAACAACAAATGTTCAGCTATAATTATCACTTACATGATAATGCCCAAAAATGAATCCAAGGCAAATAGAAAATAAACCTTACAAAACATTCCCAAGGGAAACTGGTGATTATGTTTTGCTTTTATAGTCAAAGTGAAAGAGAGGAATCCATGTTTAGGGTCATTTATTAGTCGCTAATAAATGAGAATTTGAGTATGAGAGTCAAGTATCTGTCCCTAGGGACAGGTTTTGTAAAACACTCTGAATTAGTGAGTCTTCCTGGTATTTAACTAAAATCAGCCTGTCTTTTAAAATCTCAGCCTCTTTAAATGTGTCTCATGGCTGCATCCCAACATGATTTGTTTCAATCATTAAGATTTATTTTTCTACTATGATTTCTGTAAGTAATATTACTGTAGAATAACAATAATAATATAACTTTCCCTTGATATTCACGTGGTGTTATTTATCCTTGCAATAACTTGATCCTTAACATCAACTTTAACTTTTATTTTTATAGCAAAGTCTTCCATTAATGCTATCTCCATTAAGCCAACATTTTATTTTTGTACTATTTTGCTATATCATCATCATCATAATAATGGCTACTGGTGATTCCACAGAGAAACATATGTATTTAAATCAGTAGCCTTATGATAGAAAAGCATTTATTTCACCAAACATTATCTGTCAATATAATGTCCTTTCTTGTTGATGCACTTAAATCAACTCAATAAATATAGTCCTGGCTATGACGATAAACTACATCTGGCAGCAAGGCCTTTTATCTGAAAGTTTTGAGGAGCATAGAGCCAACTCTTAATTGCTCTCATTTTCAGACTCACGCCGAATAGCACCTGTTAGGGTCCCAGCTATGGACAAATAGTGAACCCCGAAAACACTATGAAAATATAAAAATACACTTTTGTAGTAAAAGTGCAATACATTTTTATATAAAAAAATTACCACCAATACCTATTTATAGTAAAATGATCAGCAACACATTTTATCTGTAATTGAAAGCATACAAATGCATTCAAAATATTTAGATTTCAGCATTAAATAATGCATAGAAGTAGATATGCCTCTAAACAAAGCCAAACAACCAATATGAACGAACTCTTTCACGACATTGATCCACATAATATCCTACAATTTCTTAAAGAAATCAAACTGTATTCCAAATTATAACTTCAACAAAATTAAAACAAACACATCATTGCCTCTCGTAATCATGTCTATACAAAACTGTATATGTACAAAAGTTGAGTATCATCTACCATGTATTCAATTGTGAAAGCAGAATGACATTTTTATTACTTCAAAACTCCCAAGAAAATTAAATTTCGGCATTAAATGACCCATAAGGAGTTGATATGCCGTTAAACTCTATAAATCACACTCAATCATTTTTCAACTCTGAGATAAAGAAGTTTCACTATTAAATATTTTAAAGTGTTTTCTTTACTTTGCTACTTTGTGTTTTCATCACAAAGCCTTGGGACCAAAGAATGAATTGGTTAAATAATGATAAAAAGAGTAAAATAAAAAAGAAGACTCTAGTCAACTATTTTCCAGTAACTACAAACGCAAATTAGTAGTTCATAATCTACTAATCAAAGAAACATTTATTTTACACAATAAATTTTATTTTCTTTGCCAATAAATGTAAACCCAAGGCTTCTCTATTCACAAAGATCAAACATAAATAGCAAAAACAAAGATTGTGTTGCAACAATAAATAATAAACTTCCTATAACAAAACAATTTCAAATAAGTTTACATCATAAGTTACTGTCTTTTAATAAAAATTAACAAACTTTTAAGAAAAAGTATGATTTCTGAAAATAAATTAAATTTTACAATCAAGCTTTTTGACTAGTGGACATGGAATTCATAGTAGAGACAAGTGAACATTTATTTTTTAATCAATTCACCTCAGGCCAGGCAATAATATCACTAAGATGCAATGAGCTACTAAGAGTGAAAAAGAATGAGAGAACTTTAGAAACTGAAATCCTAAACAGGAAACAAGGGATAAAGTTATTCTGCTGTTCAAGGAGGGGAAGGTGTGTGAACTGTATTGAATATTATACATATGCTGGATTCAAATTCACCTGAAAATGTATCAGACTTATTGATTTACTTTCATATTGTCATATTAACAACGATATACACTTGAGTTATGATATAGGTAATTTTAATTTTCTTGTATCTCTCTATTCTTCAGAATCATTTGAGGGAAATCTTTCCACCAAGTATTTGCGCCAATTTGCTGTTTGGAAAGGGATTGTCTGCCAAAAAAAACTGCAGTCAAAATACAGTATTTTTACCTGGGTTGAACCAAGGAATTTCCCCTTTTGGCATCTGTGAGAAATACATAACTCTCTCCCAACCTTCAAACAGGTCAACTTTCACCAGGTGTCATTGTACCTCATACCAGTCAAAGTCAGTTTCTCTTTGGATTTCCAAACTTGATGAAATATGAGTTTTTCTTTTCTTTTTTCTTTTTTTGTTTAAGTCAGCTGAGAAAATACAAGATTTAACAGTGAATCATTTGCATTAATTTTTTGGCAGCAAAATATTTGGGTCATGTAACTTGTGAGTCTGACACATTCATTATGATAATTACTTAAAGAATTAATTTATCAATCACAAATTATACTTTACAGTAGGTTAAACTCTATCACATGATCATTTTGAACTTTTTCTTTTATTATTTAGCTCCGAGGAATGTGTGATCTACAAATCCATATAATTGGATTTAAATTTGGATGAAAAACTTTAAATACATTAGTAATTCTTAAAATGCTTATGATTTGATAAATTTTTATTTTTTTAGAAAAATATTTTCATTTTACTAGATTTTTAAATTGACTTCTTTTAACTAGACTTTTAAATTGACTTCATATATTTCTGTGGAAAAATAGCCCCAAACCAAAATCTTTATTAAATTGCAAATATCCATTGTAATTCAATAGGAATATCATTTTTCATAAAGATTAGAATTTGATACATGATCATTGCAAAATTGTGATATTTTTGCTAATTAATCCATTAACAGTATTTCCGCCATTGCAATTCTATGGTTCAACTGCAAATAAGGGACATTTCTGCAGCAGTTAATCAGTTAATGGCATAAGTTGACAATTAATTACTATTTATAGTTATATACAGGAAAAGGGTCATTAAAATATCTCAAACAAGTGGCCATATTTCTATCCAAAATCAGTAAAAGCAGAAATACTTTCTGTATTTAGAGAAGACATTTAAAAATATATTAATTACACAATTAATAACAGAATGAGGAATTCCAGTTTTATAAATAGATTTATAGAATTGTAGTAATTATCTTCATATTTTTAATAGTTTCAGAATAAAGAAGTACATTGAGAAAATTAAAATAATCCCCAACTAAAAGACCAAAATGTTATCAATAAAAAGTATATGGAATATTGTTAAAGGATTTTAATATTCTACATGAAAAATAAAATATATGGCAAACATGGATAAACGTCCCCACAATATGACATAGTGTCAAAAGGATGGTTTTTCCCTTGACACTGCTATTATTTTAACTACCTTCACTCCTCAGCAATGTTTATTATTTAAAAAGCAGTGATTAGAATTAGAGTAAAATCTCAACATGAAAGTGAATTTATAGATTTTTTTCTTGCAAATTTATGACAAAAATATTAAACACAATTTATTTATTAGATCAATAATAATTTTATATTTACAACATTCTAAAAAATTAATACAATTAGAACTAATGCAATGCAATATTTATCATTTAGAAATTTATAATGAAATAAATGTGAAAATAATTTTTTATACGTAAATTTATTAAAATATGTGAACTATAAGGAAATGCTTATTATTTACTATTTTATAAAAAGTTAAAATTGATTGTCAATTAGCCAATATTTTGGTAACCATTCCAATAAATAATATAATAAATAGGGTAAATAATCAATCTAATCAATAAATAAATGGTTATTGTCAATTGTCAAAAACAAAGAAAATTTATAAATTCATTTTTATCATATGTTTAAGTTTTATTACAATTCTAATCATTGCTTTTTAAGACAATAAACATTGCTGAGAAGGGAAGGTAGTTAAAAAAAGTGTTGCCATTGGGAAAACTGTCCTTTTTGACACAACATATAATGGCAGACACATTTATCCATGTTTGTGAAACATATTTAGTAGATAAAATTATTTGACCTATCAAATGTCTATGAAATTATGTTTTATCTCACAAAAATTATTCATTCATTTTTTTATTTTATTTAATTCAGTTTAAGCTTTTCTCAGTTTTCAAATTAAAATCAAAGTAAATACGAGTGCTGAATGGCTAAATGACTTTAGCACTTGAAATTTCAAGAATATATTTTCTTATAATAAATGAATCACAAATGAAATCTTTAAAGTAATCTGGTCACAAGAAAATGACAATTTCAAAGGACAAATATTAAAATATAGCAGCAGCTTATCTGGAGGTGTGTATGTTTAAACATGTATATGTATGAAGCTATACAATCGGTTCTTTGTGTCACCCCAGAAAATACCTTACTCCTACTGCCATGCTTTATCTTTACAAGAGTCAGATCAGACCAAGAATGGATTATTGCTACCACATCTGAGCTGACGCTGCCTAATCATACCTGTCCAGCCTCAACAGAGTTCAAAATTGCTTACACGACCTTGTGGCTGATGAATTATTCTTCACCTTGCAATCATTATCACACAAACAAAATGTTGCAAGCCTTTCACTACTCAATCGCCTTCACTATGATCGGATGAGTTACATTCCTTAGTTGTACCAGTTCAGACATTCACAGCTAGAACCCTCCACCATGCCATATTCACAGTGGCAAACCATCCCCATTCTCTCCGTATTCCATTCCTAAAAGTTCCGCTCAAATTATTCCCTAAAACTGTTACTTTGTGGAACAAACTCCCAAGAGTGTTCTTCATTGACAACAATAATCATTGTCTTGGTTTTGGTTTTAAAGTCTAAATAAAAATGGGTCATCTGTTTCAATTACAAGTATCTACTAATAATAATAATGCTTGATATAATAAAAATGCTAGATTAAAAATAAAGCCATTAATTCTTTAAAAATACCCATTGTATTTCCCAATGGTCTATCAACCACAAAATAATCCACTGCTCTGATTTAAAATTTATATTGCTATAGGTAGAGGCTGAAATAAAGGAACAGGAATATAAAATAATAATAAATTAAAAAAATAAATCTTAATTTAAAAATGACACACATGCTGGGAGAATATTAACTTGAAAATAAGTGGAACTGAAAACAACAATTTAGAATTTAAAAAGAAAAATAGCAAAGTGTGATTTTATAAAACCATTTGCTATTAAACAGACATCTATCTATCTGGAGAGATTTTAATTCAGATAAATTTAATATCTTGTTTTCTTTTTATCAGTTGCTGGTAATCATATGAGATTTTTTTTCTGTAATACCTTTCAATATCCTGATGTGTGATAATTGTTTTCCAAATGGTTTTCTATGTATGTGTGTACACACACACAGAGACTTGGTTTGGAGAACTATATATATATATATATATATATATATATATGAGATATCATCTTATTTCCACATGGGCTTTTGATGATAAGTCTATAAAATATATAAAAATTATCTCTTCACTACTTTATTAGTTACTCAGGTATCAATTACTTAGAAATACTCATTACTTACAAAAAAGTATATCGTTTTACATTTTAGAAGACCTTTTTTATCATAAAAGTGACCACTTTTCCAGAAAATAACAATTTAAAAAAATATAAGCCATTTTTTTATTATTTTTATTATTTTTTAGTTTTATTTTTTTTAAACAAGATGACTTCTACAAAGATTATAAAAAAAAAGGGCTTCTGATCTATGAAGGAAAGTTGATAAATTGGACAGTCAATCAAAAGACAAGCAGCAATTTGATTTCTAATAAAAGAATAAAAAAGTCCCTCAATATATTTTTCTCTTTGTATTTTTTGTCTTTGTAATCTGACAAGAGAGATCAGATGTGCTCCTCCTGCGCCAGTGGACAATCTTCTCTTATTCTCTTTCCCACTCTTTTGCTGTGAAAAGCAGCAAATCTCACATAACAAATGTTAATTACTTGCTACAGGATCTTCTAAATGGCAGAGTAAGTAACTTGGGGTTATAAAAATTTAAGGTCACACACTCATGAATCATGTTAATTTTACTCCAGACACAAGCTTAAGTTTCAGGGAATTAAAAATAAAATTAAAAAATAAAAATCCTTTTGGGCCCTTTCAACTCAAGCATTTTTTATTTTTGCAACAAGGCATAGAATATATTCTCCCTTAACTAAGGAAAATTATACTTACTTACTAAAAATATTGTTTTAATTACTAGAAAATTAAATGTCTCATGTATATTTAGCCGATTAAAATATTACTTCATTATTATAAATTAAATTAAAATATTATTTATTTGATTAAAAATATTAACTACTTTAAACAGATATTTGTCTCCATTGTTTTTAATTTCCTACCCACAACTGAAAGTTATATTTTCCAAAACAAACTGTAACCTGGTGGCCAACATTGTAGATCATTGGTAAGAACAAGTCAACAGGAAAAATAAGTTAAAAAATATCTTACAAACAATTATAAAATTAATGTTCAAATTTATCATTGCTCAGTTAACTAAAACATAAAACGAGCTAATGTCAAGGTTGACAGTGGGTGTAGTAACATTTGCTATTACTTGATAAGTAGTTATAGAAGTGTGATTTATGAAGTGCACATTTCTCTCTCTCTCTCATGGAATGCCAGTGATAAATCATCAAAATATCTAGTAATAGTGCAGAGCACAAGAAGTAGGTTCATGCCTTTCCCCAATTTTTATTTGTAGAAAAGTGAAGCCGAACTATTTCAATTGGAATTCAATCTCTTTACCAACTGCATTTCCCAAACAATTCTATATAAAAAGTATCTTTTGTTCAATCAAAATTTAATTTTCCCAATTTGTACACATGAAATGGTTACTAGTCAATTTTTAATCAGCCTCTACTTATTGGGTTGGCCATAAAAGGTTGTTATGTCATGAGGAGTTCATAGTCTTAACATTTGAAAGAAAAGATTGATTTTGTTTGTATATCTAACATATTTGTTTACTGATTTGAAAATGATGAAAGATATTGAGCACATTTACCCATGACTATAGCATACTTTAAAACTTTTATCATATATATATATATATATTATAAATTAACTGATTTAAAAATATGATTCCTTCGCTACACAGGAATTACCATGTTTCACAAACCAAACCTACAAACTTTCAATTTAATTATATAATTAAATTGAAAGCATTAGTTCTGTTTATCATCAAGTGAATTTTGGAATTCCAAAATTTGCTTGAACTAATGCTTTTAATTTAATTATATAATTAAATTTGAAGTTTTTAGCTTCGGCTTGTGAAACATGGTAATTCCTGTAAAGTGAAAGAACCATATTTTAAAATCAGTTAATTTATAATATTTATGCTCTGCAAATTTACATTGAGTACTGTTTTGTAAAAATAAAAATATCAATAAGAACACCGGATTATATATCTTACTGTTCTTTCTTTTTACTATAATATATATAAATATATATATATATATATATATACATATATACATATATATATATATATATATATATACATATATATATACATATATATATACATATATATATATATATATATATATATATATATATATATATATATTAGGTATCTCCACTAATTTGCTGAAAAAACAGCATAGCATGATGAAGAAAAACCCAAAACTTAATAAAAACAAAGTTTTATCGTCAAAATGTTGATGCCATTATTAAGAGGAAAGACCAAAGTACTTTTTATTATTTTATGAAATTTTTTAATCTTTTCTAATATGTTCGAAATTTTGGTTAAAAATCTTGTTTTTTTTTTCCACAAGGAAATTCTTGCAAAATTCATATAATTGTCGAATACTAATGAAACTTTCAAGACTTATTCACAAATAAATGGAATTATTTTAGAAATGTTTCTTTTTTTAGAAAATCTTAGTAAAAATATATATTTTTTTTTTTTACATATGTCACTCCTCACTCCACCCAGTTACTTAACTTCATGAAATTTCAAGAAATTAAATTTTAATTGCAAAATTTGTTTTATTGGTTAAGAGAAGGACACCTTGGAGAATATAAATCATCAATTTTCTTTTCAAACTGCTACTCATTTCCTAAAAATCTGCTCCAAATCGTAAAATAAAAAAATGCAATAAAACTATGACATTATTTAATTAGAAAAGCTTTTAATTACTTTTATAAATAAGATTTATTAAGAATAGCATTGTCTTGAGAAAAACATTTTTTAAATGAATAATGAATTTTTACAATAATTGTTTCCATTTTTTAAATTTATATTTAATAATTTATTATAATAATTTTTAAAAATTAAAAAATGTTTTAAAATTCTGCATAAAGTTTGTGTTAAGTGATATTGTTACTAATTGAAAACTATATATACTAATCAAAAATTGAAAAGCTTAATACAAATCATTTTGAATCACAACATTATCAGAAAATAAGAGCAATGACTACAGTAAATTTAAAGTCAGCATTTCTAAAATTAGAATACAGAGAATATTTTCCAACATTTTTAAGATTGCTGAGTACTTAAAAATTATATAAAAAGTTACTCACCTATCATTTTCTTAAATTATGTTTTAACAGAAAAAGTCTCCACAGAACAACAATAAAGGTATCAACACCTTTATCATCATTTGTCAATCATGTAAACATGGCTATTATTGGATAAAAACACAGCTACTGTTTGTTTTTAAAATTCATTTCTGTGCTATTTTAAACTTAAAGTAAATACTTTAAATCAGCTAATATTCCTCAAATAAAGTTTCAGAAAATGTTATTTTATTTTTGGAAGTTTTTTTAATAAAGAGGATTGCATTGCAAGGAAAGAAGACTAAAAAGGGCACAAATCTGCTATTTGAGAAAAAAACCTCTTTCCAGTCATTTTAAATTAGTTTTTGAAATACAGCAAAGTACTTATTAGAAATATTAAATTTAATCTATTAGCTTGAAATTAAAACTAAAATAAAAGCTTCAAGAAAGATCTTTAATTTTTTCAAAATACATTTTAAACCTTTGGTATAGCATTTTATATATTTGGAGGAAAGATGAATAACAAAGTGGAAAAAGTTTTCATGTGTTGCATTTTTTTTACTTAGGACTTCATCAGACTAACTTTATTTATATTTTGGTGTGACTAAACATGTGCATGAATGAGAATCACTGGCAATTTTAAACTTAGAAAAAATCATTTTTGTATGTATTTGGGTCTATAACGTAGCCAATTTCATTTAGATTATTCTTATTTTTGTTTCCATCATCTTTGTTATTAAATATCCCACATTATGAGAACAGAAGATCTGCCAAGAACGGTGTGACATTGTAAGAACCTGGATGCAAATTTGCTGTGGATGAACTAGCAAATAAAGCACATTCTGAACATTTTTGTCTTAGGGAATTATTAGAGTAGCATTTTTTATGTCAAAACTGTGGTCAGTCTTTTTACAGTGAGCAACTTATATGCATAATGTGTGGATTCTAATATATTGTTATACCCTATATATATATATATATATATATATATATATATATATATATATATATAGAGAGAGAGAGAGAGAGAGAGAGAGAGAGAGAGTGTGTGTGTGTGTGTGTGTGTGTGAGATGGGTAAATTGTCACAATTCAATTTTATATTTTTAATTTTGTGCATGCACAGTATAGCAGGGTCAGTTGGCCACTGTCTTGAAGAAAAAGTGTACTATGATGCAATTCACTCTGCCAGAAATTTGGAAACAGCATGCTGTACTGCTTGACATTCATTACAGAAGTTTTTGGGTGTCAATCTGAGGACAGTGCAGAGGATTTGGGAAGAGTTGGATGAGTCCAATGGTGATTACAAAGTTGCTTGGAGTGATTACTAGTGATGACAATGTTACGCCTCCATTCATTTTATGACAGGGCCTCAGACTCAACATGGTGGCCTACATCAATTGCCTTGAGGAGGTAGTGCTGCCCTGGGTCAAGAGGGAAGAACTTATGTTTGGCACTCCTTCATTATTATGTGTGTAGCACAGTTGAGTGAGAAACCAACAAAATTTCTTGTAACACCAAAAATGGAAGGCAAGGATTATGGCAGCATTCACCAACAAGGACATGCAGGAGATTCCAAAGTTGTCTGGAGGTCGTAGCTGAAGCCAATGGTGATCTTATTGAATAGATTTAATCTTTAGTATTTTAAAATATTTTTGTGCAATTTTGGTAAATATATTTGTTAAAATGAGTGTTATTTTCATTTTTGTGTAATTTAGATGATAATTTATCCATTGTTCCTGTGTGTAGTATATATATATATATATATATATATATATATATATATACATACACACACATGCAATTATTATACCCTATACAATGAACTATATGGATATACAGACAGTTGGTCATGTTCCCTATGGTGGAAGCTTTTGGATAAGGAGAGTTATCTCTGAAAGGTTGAACTTATTTTGAGTACAATAAATTTTCTAAGTTTTTTCTTATGTACTTGTTATGTATGGTAGACAAACCATGGCAGATTTTTGTCTCTTGTCCTTTGACATTTCTGTCCAGTGGAAGATGACATTATCCTTGCAAAGTAGTTAACTTGAAGGACATTTCTAATACTTAGCCTCACCCGTTGGTACAAAACTGGTTTTTAAATTATGAGTTTAACCTGACACTGGAGGCAACAAATGATTCATTACTTGACACTGTAATGGACAATCTATTACAATGGATTGAATGAAAGATTTGGTCCAAAATTGCCAAAAGTTTACGGAGTATAACAGACACCTGAAGAAGGACAGACGAGATAATGGCCGAAATATGAGTATAACAGCCAAAATGAGCATGTTGGGCCAAAGAGAAAAGGTTATATTATAATAAATTTCTGTCTATATCTCTGAGATGAGGTATTATGATTATTTACATTATTTAAATTAACCATACTGTTATCCTCATCTTCATTGCCATATTCACAACGTTTCAGTTGTTGTAGATTCCGGCCTTTTTCAGGTGATTGGAATTTCAAACCAAACGCTTTATTTCACCCACTGGAATAGATTGTTCTAGTTCCACATGCTATGTCTCTTCTGGATGTCTCAGTTTTTTTCCTTTAACTCAACTCTCCAAGCTTTAGTTCACCACTGCTCTGGCCCGGTATTGAACCCACAACTCTTTGGGTCTAGTCACTGGATCTAACCAATGCCTTTATCCACCCAGTGGATAAAAAATTACTTCTACTAAATGTAGCAAAAAAAGGTATGGTTGTTTGGAGTACCAGTTGTACCCTGTCTTCTTTTCAATGACAATGAAACTCCACACACAAAGCACAACCACTTGACTCATCAACCTCTGCTGCCCCCATCTGATTTTCTCTCGCTCATGCTCATTTTATTGAGTGGCTGAGGCTTTGAAATTTGCATAAGCCACAAATTTATCTTGCAAAATCTCTAAGCTCTGAGATAAAGTTGTTCTTTAATTGTGGCTTTTGGAGTGGCCATATTTTCTTTCATATATTTTGCATGCAAGACATATATGAGCATGTTTTGTTCTTGGAGTTAAGTCATTTTCCCTTCTGCACTAAAAGCTAAACTCAAAAGGTTTTCAGCCATTAAAAGCTGCTCATTTTTAAGACAAGATAAGAAAGCATACTTTTTAATTCCATTTGAAATTAATAATAATATTTGTTTAATTACACCATTCTACTAATTCAAAGAACATCATTTTTCGGTAACAAATAACAAAGGTAAATAAAAATATGTTGTTGTTAGAAATAAACAAATGTTTGCCTCATCAACATTATTTATTCATTAAAATCTTTCAGTCTGATTTAAAATATAGCCATGGTCTATTGAGACAGAAATAATGTTTGTTACTTTTTAAAAATGAAATTCTTTTACTTGATTTTAATTCCATTTTATTCAATTAGATCTTAAGAATAGTTTGCGCTGATGATGTGATGAGCACGGACTCTGCCAACATTTCTCAGCATAATGAGATAACCCTAATGTAGAAAGAGGGACATGTGTTTGCAGAAAGGACTGCAATAATGTTAGAGCATTAGTGAGAAAAACATTTTATGTTTAATAATTATCCATATAAATGCCTCAGAATTTTTTCAGTGGTTGGCATGGATCCGATACAATTGTAATGTCATTGTGCTGACAATAAAGGTCATTTTTATGGCCCTAATTGCCAACAATGGCAACACTGCCAAAATATCACTCTTTTATTAATATTATTATATCAGAAAACAAATTGATGTTTTACTCAGAGTGATTACTGTTTTTTTAATATTCAGAAAATTGGTTTTATTTTTTTTTTTATCAATAAAGCAAGTAGAAATGAAAGAATTCAAAGCAGACTTATTCTTATTTGTTTATTTATTTATTATTTTTCGCATTATTGAAGCAAGCTTGGAGTTCAAGAGGGAATAAATTAACAAGATTAAAATCCACAAGGCAGATTACTATCATTTTCATCCTAAAATTGAATAACAATGTGTGCTGAATGTCAGCAAAGATGTAAAAATTAGATGCAAATTACCAGTTCCCTTTTGCTATTTTTAAATTCCTTGGTTGTTGATTATAAAAGACAGCAGAGAAGCCACATCTACAAGAGTGAAAGAGAAAATATCCTGATCAATCACTTTTGAATAAGGTGATGGTCTGAGACAGTGTGGTGTTGTGTTTTATCTGGTGCTGAGAGGAAGCAGAAAGAACCATTAATTGCCATATGAGAACAAGGTAAACATTACAAGATCATTTCAGTTCGTTCTTTTCATTACCATGTGAGAATAGGGTAATTAGAGTTCATATAATATTTAAAACATTAAACATTCTGAAGATAAGCAATCATTAACTGATTAGTAGGTATAAGGTAAAAAGAATGAGGGACTTATGCAGACAAAGAATTTTCAAAAATTGAAATTATTAAGGGAAGCAAGAAGAAAGGACTAAACATCAATTGCAAGAAGACGGAATGCATGGTCGTTAGCAAAAGAAACTGTCCAACATGCAAATTACAAATTGGAGACATCAAGATCAAACAAGTAATAGAGGACGGAAAGTGAGACATTGAAATCTGAACATGCTTTGCGATAGCAAAAAATGCGTTGCAAAATGCTAAGCAAACTATTAAGAAACAAAAATATTTCATTAGTAACAAAGAAAATAGTACGTAACTGTCATGTAATAACTGTCCTCCTATATGGCAGTGAATGCTGAACAATCTCCTCACAGATAAAGAAGAGACTTGAAGCAACTGAAATGTGGTTCTACAGAAGGATGTTGAGAATACCATTGACCAAATATGTGAGACCCAACAAAGTTTTAGAGAAAATGGAAACAAAAAAGACACTTATACATAACATCAGGAAGAGATACTTGAAATTTCCAGGGCACATAATGAGGAAAGAGGACTTGGAAAATTTGATACCCACAGGACAGAGTGAAGGCAAGAGGAAATTGTGGAGAGTCATGATCACCAATGTTCTGAAGGGACATAGAAGAAGAATTTCCTTGTAAAAATTAAATGTTATATAAAACTTATTGGAGAAGAAAAGATAAGCTGAATTTTTTCAGTAGGAATTCATGAAAAGAAATCCCAACGATTAAGAGGAAATAAGCTAAAAAGAAAAGACAATACAAAATAGTATTATTAATAGCTCATTATGTTCCTAACAAAAAGAATTGTTAATGACTTATTTTTTTATTTAATTCCATGGTATGGAAAAGCCCGTTCAAGATGAAATGGCCATATCATATGGGGTGTCGAATTTTATCTACATGTAATTTATATATGCTCTGTAATGAATATATTGAGCTCTCTTCTGTGGATCAGTTTTAATATTTTATATTACTAGGACTCACTTGGCTTACTTACCATGGATTTTTAATTGTGTATCTGTGTGTGTGTGTGTGCATATATTTATTCTTGCATTGTTGTTCCTGGAGTATAGTGAATTGTATGAACAACTTTGGCTCTAATTTGCACAAGGACAGGCAAATGGAATCCTGCTTCTCTCGGTTGTCAAACATCATGCATATATACAGGGTGCGATGGGTAAATTTCACAGTTTAATACTTTTAATCTCACACATGTGCGCGTAGCTTTTTAAAAATTTTGCTGACTGCATAGTATAGTAGGGTCAGTTGGGCCATGTCTGTGAAAAAAAAAGACCCATGACAAAATTCATTCCACCAAAAATTTGGACAACAGCATGCTGTATTGCTAAGTATTCATGCCGGGGGGGGGGGGTGCCAATACAAACATTTCAGAGTGTTTGGGTGTCAATCTGTGGACTGTGCAGAGGAGTCAGAAAGAGTTGGATGCGTTTAATGAGGATTGCGGAGGTACAGCAGCTCAGAAAACTCCTCCTGTCCATTCAGATAAGAAAAGAATTCCCAGATTTGTTTGTTGCAAGCACAGACACAACACGGAGGCCTACATCAAGTGCTTTGAAGAGGTAGTGGTGTACTGGGTCAAGAGGGTGGCTGCTGGAAGACCCTATGTCTAGCAACAGGACTCTGCACCATGCCACACAAGCAGGAGTACCCAGACATGGTTGTCAGACATCATTATCCCTTACATCTAGCTACTTAACTCGCCTGTCTGGAACTCCTTGATTATTATTTGTGGGGCTCAGATGAACAAGAGAGCAACAAAATTCCTTGTAACACCAAAGATGAACTGAAGGCAAGGATTATGGCAGCATTCACCAAAGACACTATCCAGAAGAGTTGCAGGAGATTCCAAAGTCGTCATGACACTATGGTTGAATCCAATGGCGATAGGAATAATTAACCTTTAATATTTCAAGA
>OZ038489.1:118402882-118427882 GCA_964036315.1 Acanthosepion esculentum | reverse complement strand
GTCTTCAATTTAATGTTATAGGACTTCATGGTAAACAATATTTTTAAGAAAATTTTTTTTTTCCTTTTTAACAATGAAGAATAAATTCTTAGGATTTCTTACTCTTGAGCATGCAATGCACAACTGGCCATGCGTAAATATTTCTTTCTGGAGCCAAATTCCAACTTTTTCACGTGTTTGGCCTTGTAATTTGTTTATTGTTTTTGCAAATGCAGGGTGAGCTGGAAATTGGATTCTTGTCCATTCGAAAGGATATTTGGATGATTTAGGAATAAACTTTATTTGTACCCCCTTACCGGCTAGCACTTCTCCCCCAAATTTGTTTTAGATCAGTCAATATATAGCTATTTTAGACGACAGTGTGATGGACAGACAGATGGACTAATGGAAGTCACAGAATTTTATACATAGATTTCTAAACAATTCATGCTGGAAAAAGATCAAAACTCAGACACCTGAAGCCTCAACAAGTTTCATTATCGGAATATCAAAAGCAATTACAGTTAAAGTGAGACACAAAATAAAGGCACTTCTCTTTCCCATTTGTTCTCTTACTTCTTTTTATTGCTACAACTATTTTGTTTATCAGGAAAAGCTAATTACTGTTAAATAATTAAATAAAGACAAGCCACAAAATCTTTATCAAAAGGTATAAATATATAAGCATCATACCTGTGCAACTTTATATTTCTTTATCTTTAATAAAAATGCAATTAAGAATATTTCAAGTAGCAAAAAGAAGAAAAAAAAGAAAGTTTTACATTCTTTTTGTAAACAAACATTGAAATCTTGGTAAAGATAGAACTGTGGTTAAAGAGTAAAAATGTTATCAGAATGTTAATTTTCAGTACATATTCATAAGAAGTGGGTGTGGTTGGATTCAATAACAATTGTATATTAGTATCAAATGCATTCACTTTGATAACATTATTCTGTGAAGTGAATTCTGATCAAGATGCATTGTCAAAGATTATTCTGTTATGCTTTTAAAGTGTCTTCAAAGAGGAAAGATAAAATATCAAGATAAAATAAGCTATATGAAGTGAATACGGACAAATTGACTGTAGTAGGATGAAAGAAACATTTGAAACAGTTTATTAGACAATGGCCTTAAATTACAAGCAAGATTTTCAAGATTATGACCTCCTAGAGATTTGTTTTTTTGACAAGGAAAAATGATAGAAATTTATAAAATAAACAAAACAAAAAGGAAAACATCTTAAAGCATGCATTCATTGGACCTTTATGCTGAAAAAAAAAATGATTAATAATTTGGTTTCACTATTCTCAATAGACTTCAAGGAGTTTTCTAGTGAAAAGAATCAAAGGTGTTAAAGTTTATGATGTTGTTAAGGGTCGATTACATTATATTATAATCATTTTGTTTAACTTGAGTGGAGAATACCTTATAACTTTAACTTGCTGCACTGATCTTATTACAACATCAAGATGCAATGGCTGACACTTTTTCTATAAAACCTGATCAAATTTTTAATGGATAGTAAATATTGCACAAAAATATTATTACTGTCATTATCATCATTACAAAAATTTCATAATATACTTTTTCAACATTATCTACACATTTTACTAAACCATATTAATTCTGATAATTCTGATAATTTTGGTCATGTGATATGGATTTTTCAAACCATTGCATTTCTACTGCAACCTAATAAAAAATAAATATTTTTTCAGCCAATAATTTTGGCTTTTTTTATGGTTTTTCTTTTAACATCAGAAACGTTTTTTCGGCATATCAAATATTGAATTACCTTCATTAGCATGCCTTTTACCTAGCCTCATATTCTAAGCAGAAAGTTTTAGAATATAAACTGATATTTCATTGCTCATCTAAAGTGATACATGTATGTGTGTGTATGACCAAATATAAAATTAAGTTCCAGTGTTGCCCTTTGTGAAATTTTTCAGGTATTGCTTCCAGTGTGAATACTACTGCTGATATTACTGGGGACATTTTATTCTATATCACATAGATTAATCTAATTACATTATATGTACATATTACCTTATATTTTGTCCACCTCCAATTCTGCGGTAGAGGAAGAAAAGATAGCTTACAGCATTGAGAAGAGATAGCCAGAGACACAAGTACGAATGATCCGGCGATTCGAGAGAGCACTCTCTAGCCAGAGGGAGATGGTCCTTGACGTAGACACCCAGGCCATGCATCTGGGTTAGAGAGTCTTTTCTGAGGAGAGGAAGGTATCCAGGGATCGAGAGATCAGAGAAAGGGATAGAGGAGTCAAGATTGGTCTCACACAGGGCCAGTATATCCGGGCACTTAGCAATGAGGAAAGACTCAACGCTGCAGAAGTTGGTTCTAATGCCACGGATGTTGGAGAAGGAGATATTTAAAGGTTTGGGTGATTTTTGGAAGGCTGGTTTAGGTTTATATTTCTGGTTTTTGTAATTCATGTGGGTAATTGGTGTTGGAAAAAGAGAAGGCCTGAGTTAAAGGAAGTATTGTTATATTTAAACACAGGATTTTTCTATGGAATTATATTTCCTACTATAGATCTAGAAGATTTTATGGCACAAAGATGGGTAAATTATCCATTTCTATATAGTGAACTCTTCTGCTGATGTAGTAGAAATGTCACATCATGTTGAAAGGAATCTTAAACTGCAATTGTTTCTGCAGATAAATAAGATATACTTAAATATATGCATCTGTTAAAAACTAATTTACTACAATAAGCAATACCCATGAAAATTTCATGGTTTTCCTATTTGAATTTCTTGATAAGTCTTAATTCTGAAGTTAATGGTTGAATAAGCTTCTTGTGGGTTCCACAACTATAAAATACCCACTGAAATTTCTCTATTGCATTGTTAAACATTTGAGATTAACAACATCAACAAAATATCACAATAACAATCATAAATATGAATGCATATTATTATTTAAAGAAGTAAGAGGGTACAAATGAAAAGTTTCAAAACTAACATGGTTTTCTATTTCTCAGGAGTAGACATTATACACATGCGAGTGTTATTGCCTCTTGTCTCTTCCCTTTCTTGCTTTCCTCTTTCTTTCCTTAAACCAAATAGTGCCTTGTTATGTTCCGTGCTAATAGGAATATGGATGGACAAACACAGTGGGTAAATAGTAACAGGTTTATTGTAGAAACCAGTACAACAAGCAAGGAAGTAATAGTTATGTGCACGGTCGTCACAAGTCAGTACAGTTCAGTGCGTGCTGCTATTGGGAGGCCGCTAGTCTTGCAGATCCCAGCTCGACTGCTGTCTGCTGTCCTAACGGTTACTTATAGGTGGTTACCACCTATAGTGGCGCCACTCATGGGGGTGGCAGGTTTTTTGTGGGCAGTGGATAGTGAATCTATTAAAGGTCTATCCTTGCAAATCAAACAGGAATGGCCCATTGTTTATCTGAGGTAATACAGTAGGGTATAATGTTATATATGCTTACTAAGTGATGAAAGAACAAACAGAATTATAATAGAATGTTTTCATATAAACCAAGGGGACAAGGTCAGTTGTTCTCTTGACTTCATTTTTCCTATTCAGGAAGTAGAAAACATAAGAAAAGACAACTGCTTCATAGTGGTGGAATTAAAATAAAAAAATAAAATAATGTGCACCCACAGTCAGGTTAAAAACTGAACCCAATGCTATCAAATACAAATTCAAAATTCATACAACTACTACTGCAAAAACAGCATGATTTCAAGTATCATTATCACTCATCCAACATACTCTAACAATACCTCATGATATCACCAGACTTTGTTGTTTTCCCTTCACAGTGCAGGAATTCCAGATCCATGCAGATCAGCTTCTGTCCATTCCTGGAACTTATTACATTTCTTGTTTTCTGTTGGTGACATGCCAAGTTCAAATTAACAATATATCTTCAGTATTCAACTTAGTGAGAAAATATATTATATAAGGTATTCACAAGGCAGCAAGTATTCAGCCAAACAAGTGTAATTAAATACAACTAACAAGATCTGTTTCATTTTTTATTGTATTTTTTTAATTTTTGAATATGATGTTGTATATTGCAATCAAAATTATGGATAAATTGGATGATGTTTCTCCACTGAAACAACAGAACAAACATGAACTTTGAACAGTTTATTCATGATTTCAATCCCAATATACAATATCTTATTCAAAAATTGGAAAAATAAAATTAATCAGACATTGTTAGTTGTATTTAATCAAACATATATATATATATATATATATATATATATGTGTGTGTGTGTGTGTGTGTGTGTGTGTGTGTGTGTGTGTGTGTGTGTGTGTGTGTGTGTGTGTGCGCACGTTAGGTAGTAAGTTTTTATGGATACACGTTTCATTAAAAGTAACAGACCAGGACCGTTTGGTTACTTTGTTAATTTTAGCTTCCTTTTGTTTGCATCCAAGGAAATTATGTTTGAAGTCCAATGACTATAAATGTTGCCTGAATGTTTGTAATCAAGTGCTTTGGACCATATTTCTGGTCATTTACAAAGTTGGGAATTAAACAGACATGACATAACATCTTCCTCATATTTAAGTACTTTTAAAACTAAGTATTTCATTTATTTTATGGTGATGCTACAGGTGGGTGACTGTCGAGCATGATTCTTCATTAGCTAAATGCTCCAAAGTTGAAAGAAATTTTTAGTCTTTGATTATATGGGTAGGCAGTTGTTATATAAAGTGGTCACTGAGGTCAACATCAAGTGGTGACACTCTGCTTCATGATTGAATGCAATCTTCAAGCCACGGCCTAAAGTTTGTGTTCAAGCATGAAACAGACTGGCATTGCTCAATGCTAACCTCAGTGTCCACTTTTATATTTACATATGCGCTATCCCTGATATTGAACACTTTCGCCCATAAATATACCATACCATATATATATATATATATATATATATATATATGAGGTGCTGAAAAGTTCTTGGCTTGACCCAATGACCAAATATCAGAAATATTTTTAGAAGAGGCTTCTTGGTCAGACCGAGAACAATTTTTAAAAATCATACTAGTAAGGGTGCTGAAGTTCAGTTTGCATAGAGTGCCAGCAACACTAGTGCTGTCACTGCTTCCCAGTTCATCCTCAGGGCTCAGGGCAGTTTTATTGAATAATATTTTCATTTTCTAATTAGAACATAATGTATACAGATTACTTTGAAAACAGAATGATTGTTTTCACTGAATATCTTTACTTGTCTCTATAATTTGCTTTCAGATATCTAGCACAAACTGTATATAATTTTCATATTGTTAGCATAATGCTTAACACCATTGTTGTGAGTGAGTGAGTTTAAATTTCAACTCACAATGTTTGTGCATATTATCCATCAATGCTATTGGAAAGGACATGAATTTACTTTTCCCTGTGTTTTATCCGATTGTTAGCTCTCTTAACAAATTCCTCATCACTGTCTGGTCCTGATGGATGTCAGAAAGGAAAATGAAAAAGCAAAGCACTTACCCCATAACTTACGGTACTTGCCCTGTTATTAGTATCTGATTAACTAATGTTTCTGGGAGTCAAGTGCTGCAATGATGCCAACAGAAGCTGTTGCAATTTCAGAGGTTTCTCATGTAGCCTGATTTTCTAAGATGGCCTGCCTTTACAAGGCTAAAAGACCCCAACTCCCCTATAATGTACCCACAGCTGGAGGGAGAAGTGAATATAAATTGTCCCAGTTGGAGTTGCCAATTCCAATCTCCACATATATAGCCATTAGGCCACCAGCACTTCCTGATTTACAAAGCAGTATAGTTAATTTTGTTAATTTATAAGTATTTATTTAGTTAATTTTAAGAAAACACATAATCCCATTGGATTCTTCTTTGCTAATCAAATATTTATCTCCTGTAGATATATTTCTTACAACTTCTTTCATCTTCAATGTTTTAGAACTGTGCACCACTTACATTCCTATACTTACAGTGGGTGTCATTGGTAAATTGTCATTGTTTTATATTTTTAAATTTGCATATAAGCATTGTTGGTTTTTGATTTTGTTGACTGCACAATACAGTCGGGGGTCATTTGGGCACTGTCTGTAAAAAGAAGAGCACCAGGACAAAATTCACTCTACCAGAAATTTGGAAACAGGGTGCTTGACATTCACGCTGGAAGCTCCAATACAAATATTTCAGAGTGTTTGGGTGTCAATCTGAAGACAGTGCAGAGGATTTGGAAAGAGTCGGATGACTCTAGTGGTGATTATGAAGGTGTTTGGAGTGATCACTAGTGATAGTGACATTATGCCTCCATTCATCTTCCCTCAGGGCCTCAGACTCAAAACAAAAGCCTACATCAAGTGTTTTGAGAAGGTAGTGCTTGCCTAGGTCAAGAGGGTGGCTGCTGGAAGATCCTATGTCTAGCAACAGGACTCTGCACCATGCCACATAAGCAGGAGTATCCAGTCATGGCCGTCAGATAATTTCTCCGACCACATCACCCCTTGCATCTGGCCACTTAATCAAAGGGGTTGCAGTCTGGGGAATTATTATGTGTGGGGCACAGTTGAGTGAAAGACCAACACCAAAGATAACTGAAGGCAAAGATTATGACAGCATTCCTCAACTTAAACGAGGAGACCGTCCAGAATAGATGCAGAAGATTTCAAAGTCATCTGGAGGCTGTGGTTTAAGCCAATGACAATTTTATTGAATAAATTACATTTCAAGATGTTTTTGTGTAATTTTGGTAAATATATCTGTTAAAATGAGATGTCAGTGAAATTTTCATTTTTGTATAATTTAGATGACAATTCATCCATCGCACCCTGTATATACATTGGGGGGGGGGGTGCTGAAAAGTTCTCAGTCTGATCAAGAAGCCCTTCAAAGAAAAAAAAAAAAAAAGTGTTGTTTGGTCAGAATTGGGGAAGGAAGAGTTGTCCATGACTGGGACAAGAACTTTCCAGAACCTTCTTCTATATATTCTCCTATATATTTCTGATTTTACTTCCATATATTTCTATGGATACAGGGCATCTGCTGTAGAGCAATAACAAATATTCAGTAATATATCCTGTCTCATACCATACTAAACTAATATCTACACACACACACACACACACTACACATTCTATTTTATTTTTTGTTGACGTACAAACATATCTTTTCTTTTATAATGCAAGCAGACATGTAAATATAAGTCTGTGTTCTTTAATGATTGTAGATGTAAGAATCAGCTTTGTCAGATTCATGCATATATTGGTTTTTTCCTTTTACAATCTCTCTCACACACACACGCACACATTTACAGAAGGCCAACATACATATAAACATATATCTAAAACAAAGAGACATCAATGATTTTTTTCGTTCCTATATATTTGCCTTAATCTCTCGATACACAGAAAACACACACTTGATTTTTTTTTCTTCTTTAAGTTTTTTTTTTCCTTTTTGATGTTGCATTTTCCCCACACCCTCCCCTCTTTTTTCTTTCTGTCTTCTGCAGAATGTATTCCTTTGAAATGTATACCATTTGTTGTGCAGTGGTTGCCTTTGCAAGGTAAATGCTTTCTTTGCTTGTTAAAAGGCCACCACAATAGAGGCCAACACTCACAAAAGATGGTTTGTGCGTAATTCTGGCATCCACTGTGTGGGGAGCCACTACAAGTTAAGCTTCCTTTATTTAATTTCACTTTATTTCTTTATTCTCTCCCATTTTTCTTCTTGGTTCTCATTTGGTGGAAGCCAAAGCAGAAAGAGAGAGAGAGAGAAAGTATTTTTGGCAGGCTGACCTGACCCAATCCAGTCTGACAGGGACAAAACTCTTCCCACTAAAAATTTACACAAGGCACACGCATACAGAACTTGAGCAAACAAACAAAATATCGTTTTTTGGGGGTTTTCTTTTCTACATATTTTTTTGCATGTAGTGTTGATGGACTTTCATCTTTATGGACTGAAGAAAGGAGGATCACCGTGGAAATGGAAAAGGAAGGTAAATAATTTGGGAGGAAGTACCCCAAGAGAACAGCGGTCAAGATGAAAATCAAAGATCGGCATAAAAAAATGCTCTTAATAATATACAACTAAATACTATAGCATAAAGAAATCAACATCAACAAAGATAACATCACAAAACATATGCCAAATGAGGTTCTACTGGGTATGGAGGTTGGTGGTGGGGGTCATATAGTCTCATTATTCCAGATTTGCGAAATATCTCTTTTAATCATCATAGTTCCTTTCTTCATGAAAAATAAATATGTCTGATTTTTCTCTAACAAGAAAAGTTTCCTTTAACACTAAAACAAAAAAATATTTTCACAGTTATCACTAAGATTAATTAAGATACCAATAATTTTCTTTTTTTAGCAAAACGGTGCTGAAATGTTCTTAGCCCAACATCTCCACAAAATTCTTATGTTTGGTCAGAATTTTGGAAGTGGGTTAGTTTGATAACTTTTCAGCTCCTCCTCATATGCTAGAGAGTTTTTAAGTAAGTGCAATATTGTAAGATATTCTACCGTCCAAACCAGAAATATTTACTACATAAATAGCCATATCATGCTGCACACCGATTCATGTCAGTGTTAGACTGAGTGAAATTTGGTCAAAAATAAACGATTTACTTTTCTTGAATCTTGGACTTATTGTAGTCATGATGGGAATATATCTTTATTTTTATGATCTTTGTCACGGTAACAGTTTTTTAGATAAAATTTTCACCTGGCTTGAATTTCAAGTAGATTCAAAATAAGCTTTTAACAATAATTTACAACTTAGTAATCGGGGAAACAATATTATTAATATACTTTGGAGGTATTTAGGAAAATAGACATTGATATGTGCATTGCGAAAATGGAAATGATGAGAAACAGGAGAATTAGTGTTGCAGGCTTAGACAAAACAGGGTAAGTAATAAGGAGAAGATGAGATATCCCTAGACATGAACAGCAGAACAAGAACAATTTATACTTGTAGATTAAATAAAGGGTTCAGCTAGAAATTCCTTGAAAGTTACATGGATTGACTAATACTTTAAGCTGGAATAATATCCAAAATATTGTAATAAAAACAACAAAGATAAGGATAATAGATCAAGTGTATATAATGTAAATAATGATAACTTTTCAAAGAATATGAACAGATTAATTTATGAGGGTGTGCTGAAAAGTTATCAGGCTCACTCATTGTCCCAAATCTGACCAAATGATGAAATATTGTTTTTTTTTGTTTTTGTTTTTTTACTTTGTATGAATGCATTTATATAATTTGTAGTTATGCATAAAAAAAAATAAAAAATTGCAGAATTTTTTTTTTGAAGTGTACTTTTATTGTTTACATCAAAAGAAGTTTAAAAGTAGTAGGAGAAAGCATGTTGCTTGGCCAGGACTAAACATCAATTGAATATTAAAGGGTAGAGACGAAAATATTCCTGAATAGATGATAGAAACCTTTATGCTTTCAAAGTAAGCAGAATCTCTCTGCTTGGAAGATTAGTAAAACACAATCCTCCAACATTCTACCTGACCCTGTGACAGATCAAGTAACTTAAGTATCTATGTGGGGATATATGTATGTACAAAACTTTTTCTAATTCTTATGTGAGTGTATAATTTTCATGAAAAAGAGAAGTAACTACAAAAATATACTTTTAGTCAATAATGTGTTTGTATGCATACAAATGTCAGATATTATTACATTAATAAATATTTTCACTATAAAACTGATATTAACACAAACATGTGGCATTTTGACTATTGGACAAGCAGTTCACATGGGCAAGTTGTTAACATATGTCAATGAGAATTTCATCTCCCATTCATTTTCATGCTATAATAGTAACATTTATCTTTTAGCACTCAACAAAAACTTATGGTAAGAAAACTTGAGACACTTCTTGTATTTTCTAATTAAATCATCTGGACACTCATTACATACATCTATAAAAAAAATATATGAGAAAGATTTTACTTATTCTTTATCTTATCCTTCTGTCAGATTCTGATCCATATTTGATTTACATTTGACCCCAAACTCACAATTTTACTCAGTTTTACCGTCTCACATTCCTCCACCAAAATACAACAATAAATAATACTCTTTTTGTTGTTTCCACATTTTGCTGTTTCTCATTTTTCATGAGTATTTTTGTATATGCAAATGTTAGGGAGCGTCATCATTACTCAGACTTATAACTCCCCTACAGTATCGATCTTTATTAAAAATATTGGTAATAAGTTGTTTTGGAGATTTCCTGTTTTATTAGGCAAACTAAGTGTAAAATGAATTTTTATTCGATATATAAATCCAAAAGATTAGGCCATTAAAACAGAGATTAGATTAACCCAATATCCCATATATCTGAATAAATTGTTTTAAATGTTAATATAGGCTTGTAGTGATAGAAAAATTAAATAAATAAAAATAACCAAATAATAACAAAGATAGAAAAATTTCCCCATCTCTAAAATAAATATATATTCAGTATCACTTGGCCATAAGGTCATATTTTGAACAACCAATCAGAAACTATCCCAACCAGGATATGAACATCAGAGTCTAGTGATCAAATCAGAGACAAAAGTTGCTCTCAACAAGAATATAAGGTTGTAAGCCAATCAAAATGGGAGCAGCAATTTTATTCTCCATTGCTGTGGTCATCGTAACATACCCAGAGCCTAAATACGACAATGCATGATCCACGGGTGACCTTAAACATCTGCACAACCCTGCATTGAAATTAAAACACACATCCTTTCATTCACCCACATTGTTAAGTAGGGAGCTACGACATTTGAATACATATAGATTTATATTTACCTGGACTATCTCTCTCCTCATATATGCACCAGCACACTTATATTTTAACTTTTGAACTTCCAATACTCACTATCCTACGGTGTGTGTGTGCGTGCATATATATATATATATATATATATATATATATATATATATATATATAGATTTAATTGGCTAGTTAATGAAATTTGAAGAATAAAATGACAACAAAATAATAACAATATTGGCAAATAAGAGTGATGACATATGCTATATATTCGTAGGCCATTTGACTAAATTGAAGCATGAAGAGAAAGATTTTTAATATATATCGATCTTATTGCTAATATTGTTTATTGTTATCATTTTGTTGTCCTTTTATTCCACAAATTTCATTAACCAGCCAATTAAATCTACATATAATAACCAGAGGGGGACCATCTTTCATTAATTATATATATATGTGTGTGTGTGTGTGTGTGTGTGTGTGTGTGTGTGTGTGTGTATTAGATAAAATTTATTTTGTATATGTTAACTTTTTTATTTTAACATTTTCTTTTACTCCTTACACAAGGCCGATATAGAAATCCTAATATAGACGTCAATGGTGTCAAGAGATAATGTCCCCCAACCACCACAGACTCCTTGATATTCTATAACATAAATCCTTCTTTCAAACATTGATTTTCTTAAGTTTTCTACTTTCTCCATTTCAACATTTGCAGCAGTTGTAATTGTTTCACCGAGATCTTTGATTGAATATTGTTTTCCATTCCAATATGCATCTCTTTTAATGATGAACTAAAAGTTTTCTATTGATTAATATCTATAGAAACTAGGGCCATTCCATTAATCTGATGTCTTTCAAAACTTTTTTTTTTTTTATAAAATACATAGTAGTCAGTTATGCCTAATGTGAAAAAGCATTGTCTTGCAAGAATCGACTTCCTGGTTTCAAGCATCTTGGTTGTAACATGCGCCACTCAAAAAGTACATCTTCTCTAATAACTTTACAGGAATTATCTGCCTTTATCTTGAACAATCATCAGTTTTGAAGGGAATTATAATTTTTACTGCTTGCAATACCAACTCAAAACATTGTAACAGCTCCCATTTATTTTCTAAGCACTTTATGACTATGTCCAGGATGGACACAAACTGTCACAGCCATCAGGTCTTTTTAATGTAGCTTAAAAGTCACTACTTACAATTAAGAAATTAGTTTTCATGTACTTCGTTGAATGTGTGTGTGGGGGGTCTTGCATGCTTATCAATAGACGTCAATAATCCCCTACACATTTGTATTATCGCAAATGTAGCAAAATAATGAACAGCAAGAGTACAATAATATTCAAGGCAAGAGTGTTTGCATAACAATAAGTAGAAATTTTATTATAACAAAAGGTACAAACATTTGTTGAAAAAGTTCTGTAAAACATTCAAATGTCTTTGTATGTTTGGACTTGAGTTTTAATAATATTCTGATTATATAGATTTTGAGTTGTGGAAAAATGTGTGTAAACATTAGATAGTATAATAAAGTATAATTTGCTCTATGTTGAAATTAAACAGCTTGCGGTTTACGAAAATTGTGTGTGAATGAAGTGAACTTACTTTGTGTTTTAACTGGGTTGTCTTTCTTTGATATTTGTTGACTTTTAATTGACCTGTGTTGAAAGAGCAATGAAGACTGTTTTGGTGTCCAAAGAATTTTAACATATAGTCTGAAATGAAGAATAGTGACACATGCGGTATAGCTCCGGGTTGGATTTTACCATTCACTGTCGTTTCTGAATTTTGTGTTGTTAATATACACATATGCGTCATGTGGTAGGCTCCAGAATTTTTGGAGCAAATGTACTTTTACTTGGGTCAAAAATAGGGTCAATACATTCGGACGTAGCTGACAACACATAATTGAATTTTTCAGCCAATCAGAATGCGTTGTTGTATTATTAAATTTGGAGCCTGTGATTTGGGGTTTTTACGAATTATATAGGATCTTGCTCCTATAAATGTACACATTTCTCTGTGATATTTACTTAAAGGTCATAACTTGGTTGCTTTTATGCTGTTAGTCAATGTTTTTCATATCCTGCATCTTTTCTCTCTGCTGACATCATATTTCTTGAAATAATTTCAGGCTGGAAAATCTAACATTCTTGTTTTTAATTTTTACCCTAATCTCTTTTGGTGACATTATGAAAGTGAGGTTTTTACTTGTTCTTAGCATGTCAAGATTTCAATTTCTCTTTTAATAGTTCCTTCAACATCTTTTTGCAATTTCCAAAATTGCATTTACATCATTCAATAATTTTACAATATCTTATTTCTCTTTTTATGATATATCTTTCTTATGACCCATGGCAATAACTATATATATATATATATATATATATATATATATATATATACTTACAATATGATGAACAATGCTTGAATTGCATAATAAAATCCCACATCCTATGTTCTTGTAAAAAGAAACATAATAAAAATAGATAATAATAATAATAACTAACAGTAAAGCCTGGCGTTGCTCGGGGTTTTATGTAGTTAAATTGCTTTGTGGTTTGAATTATTAAACTTACGCACATATCCGCAGTTGTTGAGGTCACTGATAGGTTGGAAATCTCACTGGTAGCAAAATCAATGAGCTCAAGGGCAACCGGTTGCAATAGGTGGCTGCTGTGTTGCTGCTCTGTGCTTACCCGAAGACTGCTATCCGTTCATAATCGGTCAATATTTTTAATTCTGGCAATGTAAAATAGTGGTTGTGTTTTCACTGTAGGACTCACCCCTTCACTATTGAGTCCATAAGTTTTCCCAGTTTTAAGCAGAATATGCGGGCGGTAATGTCTTGTCTGTAAGTGTAATCCTGTCCATGGAGGAGTTCACGCATTATCTCAACCCATTTGGGGTTGCAGGTAAACGTTATAAATAAATCTGGCTGCCAATATTGCCCAATGTACGTCATAGTGTCCTGCGTGTGTTCATGCATGTGATGCGGCACCCCAGTGTACATAGAGGGCAGAATGCACAGCTTCCCTAGGTCGCGGGGATTGACTTAATTTTGAAAGCTGTCGCGTAAGTGTACGTAGGATTCTGAGTACAGCTGTTTCTGATGATTCCGTATAAAACAAAGCCTATCCGATTCCATCTAAGTGGCCATATCAACCGCAAATTGGTGGAAAAGCTCTCTGCATCTATGAAACAGGTTGAAGTCTCCATCCTTAACCATGAAATGGTATGAATAGAAGGCCTTGCACGATAAGGCTTTGGAAGACGTTGTAGGTTGGCCACCCAGAGTATGAAGGGGAATGCTGAAGTGGTAGCCATCGTCACCATAAGGGAAAAGTAAAGGGTACTGCAGTGCGTCATATGATCGATGGATCTCTGAAATCCTGCGAAGAGCGCTGCCTCTTGATTTGAGGTCTTGCTCCCCATGTATAATAGTGGCCACTTCATTGCACACAGGAGCATTGTAGCAGCATTTGTGTTCATCATGAGGCTGTTTGTTGGCGTCAATTTCAATGCTGAAGGAAGGAAAGGGAGAATTTTCCAAAGCATATTTGAAACTGCGAATGTAGCTGTTAATCTCGTGAAGCATGGCCTGAAGTAGTAGTATGACGTCCCTGCGAGGAACTCTTCCCGACGGCGGCAAAATACCAATCCGGGTTTCGGCCTGTAGGTTGTAGTCTGCAATAAAGTACAGTTGAAGGAATTTAGGCGTAGAGGTCTCCTCAGGCAGCAGAGATCCAATTCGGTGGTATACCTGCCCCTGTACTTTGAAAGTGGGCATCCAACCCTCTTCTCGAACAACATGAGCCCCAAATGAGGTCATTTGAAATGAGTTGTTTTATTGCCTAATTGTTTTAAGGAAGTGGTTAGAGTTGGGATGGGAGCTGACTATTAGTCCCCTCAATGGGGTAGGTTGTTCATGCAGAGGTGGCAATAGAACTTTGCCAGAGGAACAGCACAGACTGGCAGGCTCCCTGGTCCATTTCTTGGCATTGTAGAATTGGCAGATGCAGGTCATGGACCCTACATTGATGTCGTCATGCATAGTTAAGTTAATGACGGGGTCGTAATTGAAAGCCAAGAAAGACCAAAAAGAGCTACTGGGACAGGTAACAGCACAGACAGCTGCAAGACGCTGAATGTCGCTGTCAAGGCCTATGTAGAAAGCTTGGGGAGTCTGAGATAAGCACACAGCAGCCATGTTTGTAGCAGCCCTTGAAAATCTGTTTGCCCTTGTCTGTGGGCCCTCGGAGTTTCTGGCAGCAGAAGCCGCTGCAGCATTGCAGGTTGCCTGCAGCAGCTCTGTCTCGGATTCCCTCAACCTAGCTGTTGCAGCAGCAACCCTGGATTGATGGGTGTGCCTGTGGTCAAATATTTCAGCTGCCCTCAACCTTAGCATTGCGCACAGACCTATGGAGCAGTGTCTCAGCAGCCCTAGCAGTCACTGTTGCAGCAGCGTCCCTTGATTGATGGGCATGTCTGCAGTCAAATTTTTCAGCTACCCTCAAACTGGCAGTGGTGGCAGCATTTGTAGCATTTCGAACAGACCTATGGAGCAGAGTCTCAGTAGCCCTAGCAATCGCTGTTGCAGCAGTGTCCCTTGATTGATGTGTGCGCCTGCACTCAAGTGTCTCTATTACCCTTGATTTCGCAGTGGCAGCAGCGTTTCATACATTACGAAGAAGCCTTTGATGATGAGTCTCGGAAGCCCGAGATGCAGAGGCGTTTGCTGCAGCCTGTACATTCATTCTCGACCATTGTGTATTCTTCAGCCTTGATCGCAATGATGCCCTATAGGCAGCTTTCCCAGCCAAGCAGGTGGCACGCTCCTCTAGTGACTGCAAGGCCTGCGTGAGGGCGCTGCGTTGAGCGACCTGTGATAGTCGCATTGTAGTCTGCTCCTGGGACTTGTGGGGCCTTTTCTTGCCCTCATAGCAGATGCTCTTGCAGACCGACGGCTAAGATGTACCCTCCTTTTTGGTGGCATGGGGAAAAGTGATGCTAGTAGTGGTTGATTAGGGTTGCTCAATTCCAGGAGCACAAAGTCTAACTTAGTATCGCAAAGCGTGAGCCAGAATCGGGAAGGCAGGTATTTAAGTAAAACAGCTGAATAAGTTGTTTATAGTAGTTGGAAAAATGTAGTTAAACAAACAAACAGAAAACAAAAACGTAAGAAACAACTTGCAGTAGGAGAAATGATCAGTTGGCGGCGTAACAGGAGCAGAAGTGAGACCTTTGTCGTCCCACAGCTGTGCACAGCAAGTTCAAATGTGAAGTATTACAGCGAGCATCCTAGGGTCTCGAATACCAATCAGTGACCGTGTACTGCACTCAGCCAATGAGATACCGCTATGTGAAGCATGGTCACGTGTGTGTGAATAACAATCAGCTGTACAGTCTGTAGTGTAGACGTCTCAGTTGAACATACGTTTGATTGGTGTATTCGCAAATTCCGATGAAGACATGATTGTATCGACTTCCCTCAGGTATTAGTTGGTCATAAGGAGCTCACAGGGCAAAAGTTTTTAATTGTCACGACTAAAGCCGATAAAGTTAATCAAAATCTCAAGCAAGTTGCAAAAAACATCGCCAAATTCAGGTAAACTCGATTTGAATGGGAAGTCAAAAGATTTTTATCCGATAATTGAAACCGATATTGAAAAGGAAAGTCAGTACCTCAATACTGTCGGTAAATACTATGCTCAACAGGAATTTTGCTGAAAATTCTTTGCCATTTGCAAAAAATATAGCCAAAAATCAGCTAGACTGGATTTGAATTGGATGTCCTAAAGTGATCGATTGTATCGATTTTTTCCAGTAATTGATATCGATATTGAAAATGAATGTCAGCACCTCATAACTGTTGATAAAAACAATGCTCAACGTAATTTTGGTGGAAATTCTTCGCCATTTGCGAAAAATATAGCCAAAAATCACCTTGACTGGATTTGAATTGGAAGTCAAAAGTGGCATGATGTTATTGAATTTTTTCCGATAATTGATACCGATATTGAAGAAAAAGGTCAGCAACTAATAACTGTTGATAAAACTAATGCTCAACATGATTTTCATGAAAATTCTTTGCAGTTTGCGAAAAACAGAGCCAAAAATCAGCTACATTGGATTTGAATCAGATGTCCCAAAGTGATCGATTTTCTCGATTTTTTCCTATAACTGATATCAATTTTTAAAAACAAAGAACAGCACCTCAAAATTATAAATAAGGACATTGCTCAATGTGAGTTTGATGGATATCACTTGTAATTTGTGAAAACTATCACTGAAAAACTGATGAATTTTTTTTTTAATCAATATTCAACCCCCTATTGGTTTTATCGATTTATTCCAAAATTGGAGGAACAATCGAAAAATCCGAAGATGTCAAGTATGAATGCCAAAAATTTCTGATCTGTGTGTGAATTTTCATGCCAATCGGATGAACGGTTTGCTCAGGATGAGGTAACAAAGGTGACAAACCCACAGGCACACTAACAGAATGCCATTTATAGATACAGATATAGAAATAGATATTAATGTGCTGTATATTCACATGTTATTCTGTTGAGGACCAGAGTAGAGTTCCATTGTCTTCATGTAGGAATGTGAGTGTAATCTGTTTCTTTTCAATTTTCTTCTTCACACAGGAAATGGCAAAAAATGATGTGTGCCTACTCCTGGGAATACCTGGCCTAGGGGAATAACTCTATGTTATGCAGGGTGCGATGGATAAATTGTCCTCTTAATTATGCTAAAATGAAAATAACACTGACATATTTTAACAGATATATTTACCAAAATTACACAAAAACATCTTGAAATACTAAAGAGTAAATTTATTCAATAAAAACACCATTGGCTTCAATCACAGCCCCCAGAAGACTTTGGAATTTCCTGCAACTCTTGTGGATGGTCTCCTTGTTTAAATTGGTGCATACAGCTATAATTATTCCCTTAAGTTCAACTTTGGTGTTACAAGGAGTTTTGTTGGTCTCTCGCTCAACTGTGCCCCACACATAATATTCAAGAAGGTACGCAGTCTAGGGAGTTAGGTGGCTAGATATAAGGGGTAATGTGGTCACAGAAATTGTTTGACAGCAGGACTGTGTTCTCCTGCTTGTATGAAGACATAAGGTCTTTCAGCAGCCACCCTCTTGATCTAAGGAAGCACTACCTTCTCAAAACACGTGATGTAGGATTCCATGTTGAGGTTCTAACCAACAAATTCAGGAGTTCTTTTCTTATCATAAGGATCAGAGTGAGTTTTCTGAGGTGCCATACCTTCGTAATCACCATTAGACTCATTCAACTCTTTCCAAATCCTCTGCACTGTCCTCAGATTGACACCCAAACATTCTGAAATGTTTGTATTGGAGCTTCCGGCACAAATGCCAAGCAGTGCAGCATGCTGTTTCCATTTCCAAATAATCTGGCAGGGTGAATTGCGTCATGGTTTTCTTTTTTTCATAGACAGTGCCCAACTGACCCTACTATTCTGTGCAGTTGATAAAATCAAAAACAATGTACACGCAAAAAAATTTAAAATATAAAAATGGCAACAATTTACCCATCCCACCCTGTACAGTCCATCTCAAGTTATTATGCAAATCACATAATCCTCAATAACTTGAATTCGCATACAAGAATTTTTGTCAAATTTGGAACAATTAATTTAGACATCAAAAAGTTTGAGTTAATTTTTTCAGAAGTTTCAACATGTTCTATTAACATTATTGGATTAATTATAAAAACTGCAGTTATTATGCAAAACCAGAAAATCACTTTGTACTTCAATAAAAAAAAGTCATAAAATCATCAACACCTAGAATAGAACAAATAACAAACATATATGATAAGTCTTTGAAGAATTTACATCTTAATATATATAACAGCCAGTTTCTGTGGTCATTCAGGACATGAATGTAAAAATTGTCACCCTGTCTGAGGAGAGATACAGACTTGAATGTATTGTGATAATGAAAATAAGGCCACAAACATTATGAGCCAGTAGAACAAATGTAGAATTAAATGCTTTTATTAACAGAAAAAAAACTAAAATCGCACAAAATAAATTTACTTATATATTTATGAACATTAAAATTTGTAATTAGTATTCAGTATGGCTGCCATTGGCCTGAAATACAAACTCAACTTGATGTTGAATGGAAGAAAGGCTTAAAAATTGTTTCAGCAGCTATTTTGACATAGTTCTTGACAATATGCCCAAAGTTCTTGCAAGCTATTTGGCTTTTTGTTACACTCCTAAGTCTTCAATATTTCACACACATAGGTTCAATTATATTAAAAGGTCAAGGCTTTGGACAAGTCAATCTCATAATAATGCAATGTTTTCATCAGTGAGAAACTTTTTTGTTACATTCAATGTATTGCAAGGTAAACCATTATAATGGAATATTTCATCTTTTGTTATATCTGGTGTTAATAGGTGGGACTTTAAGAAAGTCATTTATTTTTTGCTGTTCAGTGTTCCATTGATTTTTACCAACTTTCTTGTCTGATTGCTTTTGATGTAGCCTCTAGCCATTAAACCCCCACCACTGAATTTTTACAGTCATTGTTGTATATTTTGAATTGTTTCTTTGAATTCATCTTTGGGTATACTCTCTAGTATTAGAATTCAGTTCTATTTTGTTTTAGTCACTTTTGCCCATTTTTCATTATCCTATAGATGTCATGTATGGCACAAAAGCCATTTAGAAATATCAAAAACTATAATCTGTATACAACCGCTTCCTGAGATCAATGGTGAACAAAAGGTTTGAGGGACTTGGCAAAGATAATCCTTCTTTGAACATTGTAGTCTGGCACTACAGAATTACAAACAACTGTACCAAATAACAAAAAACACATCACTTGATGACTACCAACAGCAGCAACAACTAAAATCAATAGCACATGTAACTAGAAGAGAAAATAACGACATAATCAAGATGTTAAAATTCCACACTACTTCAAACAAAAAGTTAGGAAGGAAACCCCCATCGATACTGGAAAGAACAATAACAGCTATTGGACTTGCAAAAACTGTTTTCCTAAAAAAGTGTTTTAAGAGAAAGATTTTATAAATTTCAACCGAAAGCAGTACGGTCAATGAATGCCAAATGTTTCTTTGTAGTAGGGAAACAGCTAGTATTACCATTACCAAAGCAGATATTTTTTTGACCAATGTTTCATCATATTCAATGATTTTTGGTGAATAGGAGTATTTATTCTATAATGTATCTATTAAATTACTTTTATCTAGCATCCTCCTAATTGTATGAATTAACATACTACATCCGTAGTAATGCCACTCTCATCGATTGTTTGATGAGCTGTTGATTTTAGGTTGGATATTGATAAACATGCTGGCTTTCTTTGACCTCTTTTGCATAAATTCAATGGTCAGCCAGTCTTTTTCATATCCAAAATGTTCCAACACCTGCATGTTCTTTTTGGTCGACTTACCATGCTTTGATATTCCAAGCACCTTAGCAAATTCATGTTAACCCATTCATTGTATCATTTCAATAATTTTCATCCTTTTCCCCAACTTCATTCTTCTCATTTCGAAAATTAAATCTACACTGAAAAGGCTCCAAACTTTATGCAATCTCTGATGATTTAACATGAGAAATTTGTATGCGTGTCTTAACCTGGAATGATGTTAAGCATGAAGGGTGTCAAGTGGTTTATATCCTTTGCACACCTTATTTACAGTATCAAAATGCATTTGGCTCTGTATCTCTCATTCATACTGTGTTCACTCGAATACTACAACTTATATTACAATCTTGAATGACCACAAATACTAAACCTGAAAATAAATTGTTAAATACAGTTTCTGAGTAAAAATTAAGCAAAGTGAATTTTTAGCAAGGAGGCTCATATCTTTTGCTTGCCACTATATTAAATAAGAGTGAAAAATAGGAAAATTAGAGAGAGGAACATTAGAGAGAGAGAGAAGAAGAGGAGGAACATTAGAGAGAGAGAGAGAAGAAGAGGAGGAGGAACATTAGAGAGAAAGAAGAAGAGGAGGAGGAACATTAGAGAGAAAGAAGAAGAGGAGGAGGAGGAACATTAGAGAGAAAGAAGAAGAGGAGGAGGAGGAACATTAGAGAGAAAGAAGAAGAGGAGGAGGAACATTAGAGAGAGAGAAGAAGAGGAGGAGGAGGAGGAGGAACATTAGAGAGAGAGAGAAGAGGAGGAGAAGGAGGAACATTAGAGAGAGAGAGGAGGAGGAGGAGGAACATTAGAGAGAGAGAGAAGAAGAGGAGGAGGAACATTAGAGAGAGAGAAGAGGAATGTTACAAAGAGAGAAAAGAAGAGGAATGTTACAAAGAGAGAAAAGAAGAGGAATGTTACAGAAAGAGAGAAGGGAAAGAGGGGGAACATTACACAGAAAGAGAAAGGAAAATAAGAACATGAAAGAATAAAAGAGGTACATTATAGAGAGAGAGTGAGTGAGAGAAAACAAGAGAGAAATGGGAAAAAATGAGAGATGGACAGACAGACAGACATCAGAGAAAAAAGAACATTCAAGAAAGGGAACATTAGCCATAGAGAGAGATAGAATAGGAACGTGAGAGAGAGGGGGAAAAGAGAAAGATGAGAGAGGTGAAAAAAGAGGAAGATGAAAGATGAATGTTAAAGTCAATGGGTGGAATATTACATTACTGAAAAAAAAACCCAGAAAATTAGAGAGGGAGAGGGAGAAAGTAAAAGTAAAATTAAAGCATAGACAGAAAAAGAGAGTGAGAAAAAATGAAGATGAGAGAGGGAAAACATTAGAGAGAAAAAGAGTGTCAGTGGGTGGTGAAAATAAATGTTCAAGAGACCATATAGGTTTTAAGCAGAAAGAAAACAGTGTATTAAAAGGAAAAAAAGAGTAAAACCTAAAAGGCCACAGAGACAAACAGAGATTAATCAAAGTAAAACCAAGTGAAAAATGGCAGGAGGCAAGATGGGTGACAAGAACAAAAATACAAGAATTGTTAACAATAAGTTCAACTGAAAAGAAACGACAAAATGTTAAAGAAAAAAAAAAGCAGCAACAACAAAAAAAAAAAATTGGGGAGGAAATGATATTGAAATGGAAAAGGATGAAAATTTTCTAAAAAGTGATGGCCGGAAAAATTGTGGCAGGAAAAGTCCTGTTGGGAACGAAAGCAGGGAGTTGTCGAAGGCAGAGATTTTTATACAAAAGAGCTTCAAGAATGAAAATGAAATTAAGGATTTTGAAAGAAAGAAAAGAAAATGTCTGCATCCCTGCTGTTTCCATTAAAGAGTTGTGCGGTTGAAAATGAAAAAGGTGGGTGGGTTTTGAGAAAATGGTTATTTTACATTTGATGTCTTCTCTCTGCTTTCAGGGATTTAAATGTCAAGCCCTATTCTTGTGAAATAGGATGAGAGATTTTTGGCAAAGCAATGGAAATAGAGGAAAAAATGACACCTCCAAGACATTTTTTAAACCATTTATCATTATCCAAACAACTTTTTTTACTCAATTTTTAGCAACATCAGTAAATTTTGAAAAAAATAATCAAAAATGTAAATTAAAAATTTTTTTAAAAAATGGGTACATTTTAAAATAAAACAAAAAAACAATTTTGAGATTTACATGGAAAGTGGTCCAAGATCAGCATATAGTCAAAGACATTTATGGCTATAAGGACCTAATAGCTTTTGTTCATAATAATGGGAAAAAAAAGCAGAAGATGGTCTTTCTAAATTTGAAGTGAAACTTGTAAAAACAAGTGAAAGATACATTTATTCCCGATTTCTGTTCTTATAAAATTGTGTCGAACATTATATATATATATATATATATATATAGTTAGCTTCAATCAAGACTGTCAAAAGTTATTTAAAGAAAATACCTTTGATTGAATTATCTAAAATATATATCAGAAAATATTTTTATCATGTTATTTGCTACTGATAATAATCATAACATTTATTAGTTTGGGAATTAACAAATAGTTATTCTGTAAAAGTAATCTTAACATTGTTTTTCTCATAACATTCGTGTCCTTCAGTTTTTCCACTGGTATAAGTTGCATCTCAAACTTTTTAAATATCAATCCAGTATTTTTAACAAATATGGAAGATCAAAGAATATATCAGCTGAAGATAAAAGTAATAAAAATTGGGATAACATTCTGAATAATTCATAGAATAATGACAATAGATTGTCAAAGAATTTCCGACAACATTTAATAAACTCTTGACAAGACTAACCTAATAAGTGGAGCAGTCTTATGTTTAATACCAACCCATTAACTGTAGATGATGGGAATTTCAATCACAAATGATCAAAATTTCTGCTACAGAAGTTAAAAACAAATAATTCATCAGAAAATCTTATTACCCAAAAATATGTGCACAAAAATTTACTGATTATTTTATCTTTGCTATATGATAGGCTTACATGAAAGAAAGTTATGGTGGGGTGTTGATTTCATTACAATAATACCAGTTTGTCACCTTGCAAGAATGATGTTAAATTGATTTATGTGAAAAAATAGTACAATGTTATTTTATATATTTATTAGTCATACAACCTGATCACCTCTACCTAGTAATGAAATATCATGTTGTTATAGTAAGAAGCATTACCCCATGCCAATAAGTAAGCATGCCTTGTGTTACCATAATAAAAAAATTATCTATAATCAGGCTGCTAATACATTAATTCTGTTTTATTTTGTAAAAGCCATATACAGCATATAAGATCAATAAAAAATATTATTAAGAAAATTGTTCCTGTCAAATATTTGATATCTGGTATTTTCTTTTTCTTTTGAAAGATCATCCTTAAATCTATTCAAATCTATTGTTTGAGATTCAAGTGACATTATAAATATGTTTTTTGTCTTGCTGAGAAATGTAAAAAATAAAAAAAACAAATCTTTTTTTTCTGATGTGATCAAATATTTCTTTTTATTGATTAAATTGATCCAGACATAGAAATCAAATATATATATATAAAGAGGAGAAGAATGAAAATATTAAAAGGGAATCTAGTTTTTAACTGACATTTCTTTTTTACACTGGTCAACACCAAATTTATTATCTAAATTCTTTTATCTGATTTAGGACAATTTTGATGTGCTGAATTCAAAAATCACATTGGTTTTTCTCAATCAGGTCAATTTTTTGAGCTATGGTCATGTTATTTTTTACATTTTTGTTTACATTGTCATGTCCATTAAAATATCTAAATATGTAACATATTTCACACAATAAAACTAATTATTACATTAATTATAAACTTATTCATTTTAACCAATCAGAAGTATTATAGCTACATAAATATTAAAACAGCCTCAAAAATATTTATAGACCAATAACATGCAATAAATTGCTTACATGTCAAAACCAATTAAACCATACAATACAAAATCATAGAATACATATCAGAAAGGTTGTTTTATTAGTCATTATAATTTAGGTATACCACCAAAATGTCGCCCAGAAATAGTAGTAAACATATCACGTGACTTTTTAGGGCCAATTAGGAATAAGTAAAATTATATAATTCAGGAGCCAATTTCTCAGGAATAACAGTATAAAAATCACAATGTTTGACCTCAATGACAGAGTCTCTCAGATTCCATTAATGGCCACTAACTATTGACTAACTGCTGATATTCAAGACCTCATTCGCTTTCATACACACTGCTAAACTGTTGGCATCCAGATTGAAGGAGAAAAACCTCCTCTCTGAAAGTAGCCACCTCATCTTCTACCACAACAGGCATCAAGAGTACCTCTGTTTTTACTCTGAAAAGAAGGACTTGGTATACTGTACAAATGTTGTGCAGCTTCTGCACAAATTTCAAGTGCCACAATACGAACCCAAATATTGGAAACTGTTTATTGACAGCAGCAAACGGTCACTGAAAAGTGTTCTGCTGCACAATGGCAACCAGTTTGCCTCTGTGCCTCTCATTCACTCAACTACAATGAAGGCAAAATATAAAGTAACAAAATATGTGCCAAAGAAAATTCTTTACGATCAGTATGACTGGTTTATTTGTGTTGACCTGAAGATGGTGAAATTTTTGTTGGGACAAAAGTCTGGCTTCACCAAGTACCCATACTTTCTGTGCATGTGGGATAGTAGGGACACTGCTCAGCACTACATGACAAAGGACTGGCCTTTTGAAGAGGAACTGATGCAATGAACATCATTATGTCTCTGGTAGACAGAGACAGGATACTTTTCCAACTGCTGTTC
>OZ038489.1:118282882-118400382 GCA_964036315.1 Acanthosepion esculentum | reverse complement strand
CCATGGCCTACAGATGACTTCAGAATCTCCTGCAATTCTTCTGGACAGTCTCCTTGTTTAAGTTAGTGAACGCTGTCATAATCCTGGCCTTCAGTTAACCTTTCGTGTTACAAGTTTTGTTGGTCTCTTGCTCAACTGCATCCCATACATAATAATCAAGAGGGTTGCAGTTTGGGGAGTTAGGTGGCCAGATGTAAGGGTGATGTTGTTGCAGAAATTGTCTGACAGCTACGACTGTGTTCTCCTTTTTGTGTGGCATGGTGTAGAGTCCTGTTGCCAGAAGTAAGGTTTTTCAAGCAGCCATCCTCTTGACTCAAGGCAGCACTACCTCCTCAAGGTAATTGATGTAGGCCTCCATGGTGAGTTTGATGCCCTGTGGGAAGATGAATGGAGGCATAACATCACCATAACTAGTGAACACTCCAAACACCATGATGCTGACTGGATATATCATCCAACTCATTCCAAAGCCTCAGTTCTGACCTCAGATTGAAACCAACTTCAACTGCTCGGCTATGAAGAACATCACAATCAACCACAGTCTAATTGCCTTTAAATACAGATATCCACTAAAAATAACGTTTGAAGCTAGTAAAAATATGTCGGATTAAAAATAAAGGCGGCTAAGTTCAAGGTAAGCAGATTTTGTAAATTAAATAAAATGCTCAATATTAAGTGAAAATAACGCAACATTACTTTAATATTTTTATTTAAATAATATTTAAAAGTTCAAATAACTTATCTTCCAACATCGAGTTTCTCAGAGACATTTCTACTCATCGCTAAATTCTGACATCGATAAGCAGAATGGTGTCTCTTCAAAACTTCAAGTCATTTGAACTTTTATTTAAAACTTTTTCCATTTTTGCTCTTAAACATGACATGGTCACCTTTATTGCTTGGAAACAAATTTATTTCATTTTAAATTTTTCTTCCTTTTATAAAAAAAAAATCATTAGAAGAAAAGAAAATCGATTTAAAAGAAAAAAAGTAATTTTTCAAGTCCCAAATTTTAAAATGATGAGAAATCTTAAAGTAACAGTTCCTTGTTGTCACAGCAAGAGGCAAGGAAATAGAAATGTCGATGCCTTTTAACATTCCAGAAGCCTTAGTTAATGTCTAACGAATATATTGACAGATGGCGATGATATCATGAAAATAATGACAGGATGAAAAAGAAGAAAAATGCAAAGTAACTTTTGAGAATAATTATGAGGAGGAAACCTACTTACTGCGATAAAAGATGAAAAGATTTTTATCATTGCATTTTAGACAATCAAGCAATAAAACAACAGGAAGCAAAAACATGCTTTTACAAATGACTACAAACAATGGTAACATTGTTAATAAACACACTTTTATTACTGAGTATTTGAAGCACTAATTTAAAAAAAAGAAAAGACAATATTCTAAAAACGTAAAAATACTTTTTCTTTTTTATAATGTAAGTGTTTAGTTTAAAATGTAATTTTTATTAATGTATTAATTACAATAATTTTACTTTTATTTATTATACTCAATTAAGTAAAAAAAATTAAATTTTCTTCAAACTCCAATGAGTACAAGTTTTAAAAAGATAAAGTAGTACGAAGAGATAATACAAGAAAATGATTGATTAAAAACAACAGTATTTTTTAAATTTAAAACACAAGTGTTTTTAAGCAAGAAAATATTTAAAAAATACAAACATTTTACAAAATTCCTTTTTTTTGCAGTACAGTAAAGCAAAGATGACTTATTTAAATTTAGAAAACATATTCCAGTAAAATTCCTTTGATAGTGAGAAATTTTTTGTAGTAAAGTTTCAAATTAAGACAAAATTCGAAAGTTATTATAAATTATAAATAAAAAACAATGTCCATAAAATCTTCGTTGTTTTTGAATAGCTCGAGCATGTGTAAAACTAAAAGAAAGAGTAAGTTTTTAAATATAGTTTCACATAGTCTTTGAGTTTGAATTGAATTGATGTCATTGTGTGAAAAAAACTGGAACATCTCCAACGGAATTGCGATGTGTTCCTGATCGCAAGTTTTTTTTATGCAATGGAACAACTTTTTCTCGGTCGATAATTAAAAAGAAAGGTTTCTTTTATAGTAAAATAAAAAATAGTTTCTTTTAAATATAATAAATAAAAAAAGACTTTTTAGTTTTTAAAAATTTTAAATATAAAAATAAAAATTTATTCATGCAGCTTGCTTACTTGAAATTTGACATGAACTTACTTGTCACATCGTTAGTTTTTTTTTCTATGAATTTAAAAATTTGAAAGTTCAAGTTATTTAAAAGTTAAAGTTAAAATTTTTAACTTAAAAAAATGTACTAAAAATAAAATTGTCACTAAAACTGGTTACAACAAACACATTAATTAGCTAATAAATCAACTCCACAATATTTTTTTATGTCATTTAAGTTCAAAAAATTAAAATTAAAATAAAAAAAAATAAATCTTTAGGTGAATTTTGATACTAAACTTGACGAAAATAAAAAAAAATGTACATTGTCAAATTTTTTTATGGAACTATTATGTTTCAAATATCTTTTTTTAAAACTATCATGTTGCTTTGATAGAAAGAAATAAAAAAAATAGAGGGCAATGTCTGACCAGTACAAAAAGAACAAGACGAGATATCGTCTTTTTTTTTGTTTTTTTTAATTATTTTTAGTGGGTAGATATGTTCAGCGGAACGAGAGCAATCTACCCTCGTAGTTCAGTTTGAAATTCCTCAAGGTTACCCGGATCGACAAGCACCTGATGAAGACCGGTAGGCACAACACACGAAACGTTGTGATAGTAACAACAACAACAATGATAAGAAGAAGAATTTGAAATACGAGTGTCAATAAAACGTGATGTTTTTAGATTCATTGTTTTGATTTTAATCTTCAGTCTAGAGAGGTACTGAGTTTCAAGATAAAAAATGACAACAAAAAAAGTTTGCATCCAATTTGCTTTAAAAACAGCTAAATTGGGATGATTTTTTAAGAGACCCCATAATTAAAAAAACAAAACAAACAAAAAAACCCTAAAAAACACTTTTTTCTTGAATAGAGAATGACTTTTTTAATGACGATACACACGTTAGAACTTGTTCGAGCTGTCACTCTTTCTAGTTTATTTCGTAGACATTTATTCTCAGGAACATTTTATAAGTTTTCACAAAAGTTAAAAAAAAAAATAAATAAATTTTTTTTTTGTCGACCTCTAATTTCATTTCATTTCAGATATACTAGTTTTTTTAATGACTAATTTTAATTTATTATCTAATTTAGCGTGACTGATGTTATTTACTAAAGTTTTTACGTTAGTTTGTGGTACAAGACCTCAAGTAAGGGCAACTAGTGAGAATCAAATTCACTACTCACTAGGGCCAACCCAACTAGCTCACAAAAACATTATTTTAACCCACGCCACCATGCCGTAAATACCTATTCATTCCCCCACGATGTTAAGTTTGACACAAGGTAACAATTAACGTAGAAAGAGTTTCGCACTTATACACACAGGTGGTAGCGGAGACATTTTTTTTCTGTTGCCATTGATTGCTCTTTTTGGGTCACAACAGGAATCAGGATTAACCCTGACCATAAAGGGGAGAAGAGTGATGATGATTGATACCCATCACTGCGGGAACTGAACTCTGGTCTCATAGGGGATATTAAAAAAGAAAAAATATATTTTTTCATTCCTCTCTATCACCCTCCAAATAAAGTTTTGTAAAAGAAAAGTTGTTTAAGTTAAGATTTTTTTAAATAAAAATAGATCGTAGTTAAGTAAAATGAAAAAAAGTAATTCTTTGGGCAAAAGTTTCAATATTTTTGAAAACGAAAAAAAAAAAAAGTTTTGTTTTTTTCGTAGAAATATGAAAAGCAATGAAACTTGGAAAATCAAAAAACACACAGCAACAAACAAAAATAAACCCGAAAATACTTAAAGTTAAGTAAGTGTAAAAGGCTGGCTAATAAATTGTGTAGATCCGTGACAGACCAACAAAAAAAATAAAAGTGAAAGTTTTGCAACGTGTGTGTGTATGTGTGTGTGTGTGAGAGAGAGAGAGAGAGACGAAATAGTGGGTGAATCAGAATGACATCATCTACTAAATTTAGAAACTTATGTCATATCTATATACATACAACCACATAGTCACATACACCTGCGTCGGACCAACTAGCTCTCTTGAGTGGAATAAGCAGCAGTTGCTCCCACCAACACCACCGTCCACATGATTGAGAAGTGGGGGGGAGGGTGAAGGGAGTGAGGTTGATGGTATGGCGTGATGGTGTTGGGTTGGAATATCATCACCCACCATTAAGAGAAACAGTAAGAGTGAAAGAGAGAGAGAAAGGGAAAAAAAGGGTGCGTGTGTATGTGTATCAGTATATGAATCTCTATGTGTGGTTATATGCATAAGACTTGATGGAGAATTATATTACCCCCTCTCACCTCCAAACCCAACGCAAAATAAAATGTGTACACGTACTAAAAAGTGTTTAGTTGATTACAAAAATAAATAAAAATAGGTAAATAAAATAAAAATCCGAGATAAATGTTAAAAATCATTAACATTTCTAATAATTTTATAATTGTGCAAAAAAATTCCTGGTGATTAAAAATATCAACATCTTAATATTGAAGAGATTTTTTTTTTCTGAACATAACTCAAAGTTTGTTTAAATGACACCTTATTAATTAAGTCAGATGACAAGGCCAACTCGTACTACCCTCGACGAACCCATTGATCGGGTGGGTGGGGGTTTGTTCTCTTATTGAAGGTCCCGAGCAGTGCTTTACGACCCTCGCTATCTTATCAACAGTTACATTCTTTCTAGCTACATTTACATACGTTACAAATTAAACTAAGCACAACTGACTATGAAAGGATGAAAATTTTTTGCAGATTTTTATTCTGAATTCTTTTTTTGTTCAAATCCGTTAATTTGTTTTGCTTATGCTAAGTCTCGAAAGACATTATATAAAATCCACTATTTTTTATACATAATGTTGAATGTGTTAAAATTATTCAACTTTTTAACAAGAAAACTCTCAAGTCAATGTTAAAAATTACTGCAAAACATTGTTGATTTAATTATTGATGAAATGGTCTATTATTACATATCTCTAAATTGTATTTCGATATACATTGTATTTATTTTCAATTTTTCTACTTGAATTGTTCACCTATATTACATATGTGCCATAACTGTGCATAATTAGATTATAATAAAATTTGTAGTTTATATATGTGAGAATTGAGATGTCATTAAAAAGTCATTCTCTATTCAAGAAGAAAATGTTTTTTAGGGTTTTTTTTTTTTTTTTAAATTATGAGGTCTCTTAAAAATCATCTGAATTTAGCTTTTTTTTTAAAAGTAAATTCGATGCAAACTTTTTTGTCGTCAATATCATAGTTTCGGTGGGGACCTTTGCACCTGACTTGCCAGATGAAATATCACTTAAATACACTTTTCATAACAATCATAGTTGCTATGAAAATCTAAATGCATTTTCTTAACAGGAAAGGAAAATGTTATTACAGATGCAGCAAAATTCTATAGGTATACATATGTAAACATCAAGATATGAACAGGTGTCATTCTGTATGCTCTTCAAATGGAATATGGCACAAGGTTAAGTTTAAAATGGGGGAAACCCATGTGTAGATGGGATCAGAAACAAAAATTGCTCTTCCAGTAAGGAGAGGTATTACCAAGGTGGAGGAAGACTCCCTATGGTTCAAACACATATTCTAACACTGCTAGGGTTCTGGCTGGGCCAGGTAACTGATATATCCATATGTTTGTTTATATACAAATGTGTGGATATAAAGCACTACTCTTATGCATATCTGTGCCAAAAAGTGAACACTGAGGTCAACAGAGAGTTTGTTTCCTGTTGACCTCAGTGTCCACTTTTATATTTATATATGCTCTATCCCTGATATTGGGCACTTTTACAAATAAATATAGCATACCTTAAAACTATATATATATATATATATATATATATATATTAAGACATTTTTATGTTTATACATTCTTTTTATAGATACAAATATTTAAGTAAATGCTCTGTTTATAACAAACAGTATTAATAACATTTACCGGCCTGAATGTCCAAGAAATTTTCATAGAAAATATTTGTCCTCCGACAGGAATCGAACCTGTATCCTATACGGAACAGTCATATAGCCTGACGTGCCTTAACCGATTGAGCCACAGAGGATCGTTCGATTAGCAAGGTTGATTTTACTGTCTTTAAACTACAATCTTCCATGAATCTCTCACGTACATTCATATCTGCTCAAAGCATATCCAAATATAAACAAATGACGTCACACATTATGAAATGGACAATCGGACAAATACTAATCGAACGCTCCTCTGTGGCTCAATCAGTTAAGGTGCATCAGGCTATATGATGGTTCTGTATAGGATACATGTTCGATTCCTGTTGGAGGGCGAATATTTTCTATGAAAATTTCTCGAACATTCAGGCCGGTAAATGTTATTAATACTGTTTATTATAAACAGAGCATTTACTTAAATATTTGTATCTATAAAAAGAATGTATAAATATAAAAATGTCTTAAAATAACAGTCGGACTTTATCCATTTCATTATATTATATATATATATATATGAAAAGTGAACATGCATATGAATGAAGAAAATGTTGAAAATTTATCAGCACAACCCACTTTCAAAATTTTTTAATCCCTTCTTGGTCAGCATCCATTTGTGTAGAACATACATCAGGTAACTGGGAACAAATTACAAAATAAAAAAAAGATAATGATTCAATAGAAAAGCTAACAGTATATTTTCTAAATAATTGTACATATATTTATAACTTAGAAAGCAAAAGCATTATTCAATGAGACAGCCTCAAAGATGACCTTGATGTGCATTCAAAGTGACTACATTCGTGGATAAGGAGGTTGTCATTGACATTGTTCATCATGTCTATGATGATGATGATGATGACCTTCAGCAAGTCCTTGCTATTGTGGGGCTACTTGTTGGTCAACTTCTTGATGATACCCCCACATAGTCATCCAAACTATTCAAATTGGGAGTGCTCAAAGGTCTCATGTTAGGAGTAACATGATGCTGAAAATTCTCAGCTAGCTACTCCTGAGTCACATGGACCACAGGGGAGTGAGAATACATACTGTCTCCACCTCAATCTAGAATTTGACTATTATGTCTAGCACCCCTCCAGTAAAATGAGGTAACATGACATAGTACTCATTGCTCACAACATCCAAAACTTTCACAAACAACTTGACCTTGGTGTGGATTACAGTGGGTAGCACTGTGGTGCCAAGGCAAAGCCACCTATCATTCCAACTGTTCACCAGTCAACTTTCAAGAAGCTTTACTGTATTTAAGTTTTTGTGATTTGCAGCTATCACCATGAGTACTATGTCACTTATTAATTCCCATGTTAGACTGGAACTAACCATGTTAATGCACATGATAAGTCTGAAAGAGAAATAATAACGTTAACATTTGACACATGCCATGTAACATTATGTTAGGTCTCTTTCCATTAATGGTCCTCTCCACTAAAGATATTCTCAAATATATGGTACTGTGTGTGCATTTAAAATAACAATAACAAATATAGTTTTGCTAAAATAAAATGAATGACCAAGATATTTCTTGAAGATAACACTTTTTAGGCAAGCAGTTTCCTAATTAAAGTGATCAGTATCAAGAGATATAACATTAAAAGTAGCAAGACCATAGTTACAGTTTCTGGGAGAGAGCGTGTTATCTAGAGTGATCAACAATTTAAACAAGGCCAGCATGAGAAATTTTCATCAGGCACGTCAGGCTATATGATGGTTCCGTATAGGATACAGGTTCGATTCCTGTCAGAGAACGAAATTTTTCTATGACAATTTCTCAGACACTCAGGCCGGTAAATGTTGTTTAATACTGTTTATTATAAAACAGAGCATTTACTTAAATATTTGTATCTATAAAAAGAATGTATAAACATAAAAATGTCTTAAAATAATTGTCAGACTTTGTCCATTTCATTATATATACATACATACATACATACATACATACATACATACACACACACAGAGGATGTGATGGGTAAATTGTTGCCATTTCATATTTTTCATTTTGCGCATTCATGTTATTTGTTTTTGATTTTGTCGACTCAACAGTATGGTTGGGTCAGTTGGTCACCATCTGTGAGTAAAAGAGCACTATGACACAATTTACTCTGTCAGAAATTTTAAAACAGCATGCTGTACTGCTTGGCATTCATGTCAGAAGCTTCAATATGAACATTTCAGAGTGTTTGGGTGTTAATCTGAGGACAGTCAGTGCAGATGATTCAGAAAGAGTCGTACGAGTCTAAGAGTGATTATGAAGGTATTTGGAGTGATTGCTAGTGATGGCGACATTATCCCATCATTCATTTTCCCACAGGGCATCAGACTGAACATGGAGGCCTACATGAAATGTACTCACCAACAAATTTGGGAGATCTTTTCTAATCAAAACAATCAGGGTGAGTTTTCCAAGCCGCCATACATTCGTAATCACCAACTCTTTCCAAATCCTCAGACAAGTACTTTTCCAAATTTGACCAATAGAAGGCAACAATTGATGAAATAGACCAATTGGAAAAGTATCATTTTTTTATCAGAACAACACCAGACCTAATGTCTCTTTGTAGACCCAGCAGAAATTGGTACAGCTTTGGATATCTTATAGCACCTGCTGTACTCACCTAACCTTGCACTTTCAGATTACCACATATTTTGTTCCGTAGAAAATTGTCTTAATTGGAAGACCTTTAATTTTCTGGAAGTCTGTAATAAAACACAGTTAAACCCATTCATCACCCAGATAGAGGCAAAAATCTGGGAGGATGGAATCATGAAGCTGTCTCAAAGATGGTAAAATGTTGTGGAACAAGATAGCACTTATATCATTGAATAAATCTATGTACAAATATTTATATATTATCTTTTAATATTACTTAAAAAAATTCAATAACCTTTTGTTCCAACCCAATATATTACAAAACACAAAATGTTGTTTAAAATATATAACAACATATATCCATTGGCTGTCCCCTCATAACTGGGTGTGGCCATCCCATGACATTAAGACCATTTTAATGATGTTGCAATCAAAAAAGGTTTTTTACCCAGCCACCCAATATGCATGCAGGAATGAACACCTAAGTTTGCATAAAGGAATGAAACTAATAGTTACCATGTTGTTGCTTTCTACATCCAGTTTATTTATATATATATATATATAGACAATAAATTCATAACAATTCAATCAACTTATCTTCTGTGAGATTTCAAAGTTTTATAGACACCGCACTCATCAGGATTAAAGGGTCTGATAAATCTATTAAATTATTATGATAGATATATATATATATATATATATATATATATATATATATATATATATATATATATACACACTTTACATAAGAAATGCTAATCATAGATGCCAAACAAATTTGAAATTTGTATGATGTTAGAGTCTGTTAACAAAGTGATAATATTTCAATATCCCAAAACAGTATAATATACTATATTAAAGTTAAAATGTTTTATTTTTTTTAATATAATTTCACTATTATGAAATATATATATATATATATATATTTTATATAGATATATATATATATATATACTTTATATATTTTATATAGATATATATATATATATATATATATTTTATATAGATATATATATATATATACATTTTATATAGATATATATATACATTTTATATAGATATATATATACATTTTATATAGATATATATATATATATATATATATATATATATATTTTATATAGATATATATATATATACTTTATATAGAGATATATATATACTTTATATAGAGATATATATATATATATATATATACTTTATATAGATATATATAGATATATATATATATATATATATATATATATACTTTATATAGATATATATATATATATATATATATATATATATATACTTTATATATTTTATATAGATATATATATATATATATATATATATATATATATATATATATATATTATCAAAGTATGACAGGATTGTTTAAGTATGAATGAGCACTTCAGCTTTGGATCAGAGTATCTATGTATCCTGCTTTGAATCAAAATCATTCCCCAGCACTTTTACTATAGATCATAGTATAGTATCTGTCAACTTTATAAAAGGTGTTGTACTAAAAAATGTTGCATTATATATAAGAGGGTGCTGAAAAGTTCTTGTCTGTATGTACTGCACCGAGAAACCTTGCTGGCTTTAACCACTACTCATGCATGCATGCGTGCATTATATACTTATTCATATGCACATATTTATTTGTTTATGCACAGATGAGGATATTTACTCTCATGTAGTGTTTCCACACACAAACACATATATATATGTGTGCATATATATATATATATGTAAGGAAATCTATTACATATGTATGTATTAGGCTTTGTGGGTGTTCAATGTAGAATCACAAGGGGGTTTTGAATCTTGATCTAACAATTTGTCATAAATATTGATTAATTACTTAATGTGTTATCTGTTGATGATCTCTATGACAAACTCATCATCTTCTTTATCTGACTCATACGTCTGACAGGGTGGATACCCAGATCAATGCACACACACACACACTACTATATGTATGTATATATATATATATATATATATATATATATATATATATATATAAAAGGTTAAAGAATACTGCTTGTATGTCTGTATGTATTCATAAAAGTGTGTGTGTGTATATATAAGTGCACCAACATTTTGACCTGTTATATATGCACACACAAGCATACTAACATAGATGCATCAGCCATTTGACGAAAAAAGCATTTACTTTACACAAGTATTTTTAAACTCAATCTTGTTCTTTGTTAATGCACTCAATTCAGTGGGAAGTTTTAATCACATAGATCAGAAATTGTACAGTGATGTTTTCACATCAAAATTTAGCTAATAAATGATCTACCCTCATATGTAAGTTCATATATATTAATAAATATCGATATTATCCGTCACTGGTAGCACAACTCAGAGTCTCATGCACAACACAATCTTCAGGTATTGGGTAGAGACTGACTTTTACATACATTAAATTTTTTATAAATTTTATATATATATATATATATATATATATATATATATATATATATATATATATATATATAAAATAAGTGGGGATAAATATTTTTTATTTATTTAATGATAAAAATTCCAAGTCGTGCTACCAATGAGAGATAATAGGTATATTTATTAATACATACTTAACAGATCTGTTATATTACATGGAGCACTATTTCATTAATGCCAGCACTCTATGTGCAATATCTTATATATATATATATATATATATATATATATAATTATTTATTTAAATATTATAACATAAATATGTTATAAAATCACTACAAAAATAGCCATTTTGTTTCAACACCTCCGGTGTCTTATCAAGTGATGATGTTGAATGTAGAATAAATGGTTTTAAAAGTTTCAAATTAATTAACAATCCTTCACTAGGGGTAAACGCTGTTACATAAGCTAGAATGACTAATCAAAATACAAGTATATGAGAATTCAAAAAAAATTGACAACAAAGCAAGGTTATTATAGATATTAAAAGCTTTAAAGTTGGGGTTCTAGTAAAATAGAATATGTCCTAACTAATAAGTATTAAATTATATGATAAAATTTGAAATTATATATATATATGTGTGTGTGTGTGTGTGTGTGTGTGTGTAATACTTCTTACACTCTTTTATAAACAATCTATAGGTTAAAAAATTTTTTTTTTTAAACTTTTATCTGAAGATTATTCTTTTCATAAAAGAAAACATTGAAAATAATTAAATAAGCAAAATAAAGTTAATTCTTTACCTTGGGATGCTTATTCTAAGCAAAGTATCATTTAAAAAAAGTTTTCAAATATTTCAATACTAATCCCAATGTAAGTAAACACAGCCAATTCATACAGGTACCTCCATAAATATTGCATCTTGGGTATGACGATAAACTACATCCGCGTCCAGGGTAAGACGATAAATTACGTCCAACAGCAAGAAAAAAAATATTACCAGCAATATGTTTTTGGAAAACCTATTACTAGCAATACATTTTTGAGAAAATAATATTACCAGCTATACATTTTTGAGAAAATATTACCAGCTATACATTTTTGAGAAAATATTACCAGCTATACATTTTTGAGAAAATATTACCAGCTATACATTTTTGAGAAAATAATATTACCAGCTATACATTTTTGAGAAAATAATATTACCAGCTATACATTTTTGAGAAAATAATATTACCAGCTATACATTTTTGAGAAAATATTACCAGCTATACATTTTTGAGAAAATAATATTACCAGCTATACATTTTTGAGAAAATAATATTACCAGCTATACATTTTTGAGAAAATAATATTACCAGCTATACATTTTTGAGAAAATAATATTACCAGCTATACATTTTGAGAAAATAATATTACCAGCTATACATTTTTGAGAAAATATTACCAGCTATACATTTTTGAAAAAATATTACCAGCTATACATTTTTGAGAAAATATTACCAGCTCTACATTTTTGAGAAAATATTACCAGCTATACATTTTTGAAAAATAATATTAACAGCTATACATTTTTGAAAAATAATATTACCAGCTATACATTTTTGAAAAATAATATTACCAGCAATATGTTTTTGGAAAAATATTACCAGATATACATATTTGAGGAAAAAAAATATTAACAGAAATAGATTTTTTACAAAACAAAAATATTACCAGAAAAAGAAAAGTTGTCGGCATTACATGACCCATTGAGGTGTTGATATGCCGTAAAACAAACCAAACCAAACCAGAAATATCATCATTTCGGGCTTAACAAATATTGTCTTGTGTCTGTGTTGACTTTGTCCAACTAATTCAATAATCTTAACAAGACAAATCCTACTGTTGTGAGTTCCATTAGTGTAGCCTTGTGTCAGACGAAACTTAGTAAATATCTACTCTTCCATGTGTTGGTTTTTCTTTACATTATTCTTTGATATATTCAGGAAAAAAACTAACCAAAAGCTGATTACTTCCAATGACATATTTAAGACTATTTTGAAACTTCAGATATGCAGGATCAAAAATGTATTCAACCATTTTGAAGATCTAAAGAACTGATGAAGAAGCCATATTAATATGACTTGGTAATCAGAGAGGACATTGCTGCTTATACATGAACAGATATGGTCCTGTGGAGTCACCCACTCTGTATTCTGATACTACTTAGTGAGCTTGTGTACTGTGTGTCTGTGGCAGCTAGCATCACAGATGAGTAAATTCTTGTTCATAATTTTTTAGAAAGACACTACTACATCACCCATCTATCTATGACTGACTAAAAGTTTTGCAATGTTAGCGCAGGGTCAGATAATAATCTGGAGGAGTGTTCACACAATGAAATATTTAGTCATTCATAAATAAGTATTGTAAACTTTATATTTATTGATAATATATATAAGAAAACTTTGAATTTGAAATAATTTAAACACCATTTCCTCAAGAGGATTTAGATTTCCAAAATCTATGATACAAAAAATAAGACATAAATTAAGTTCTTATATTTTCAAAGGGTTGATAGAATACAAGTAGCAATTTGGTAATGTTTTTCTGATAATATCAAACCTAATTAAAATATTACTTATCAGTAGTGGGTAATATATTTGTAGAACCACTGGTTACTTTATCAACAAATGTTTATTAATTTAGTAATCTTTTTTATTTGCCATGTCCTTTCAGGACATAGACGATCATGGCTTGTCACATCTTCCTATCCCTTGTAGCTCTTAATAAATTTTGTCTTTTTGCTATTTCTTGGAAAACCTGTTTTACTATCCATTTACTCAAGCCCATCAAGTATGTTACACACTGTTTTCCTCTGTCCCTCTATCAGTCCTGTGAGTATCGGATTTTCTAAGCCCTCCTTCCTCATTACATGCCCCAGAAATTTCAACTGCCTCTTCCTGAAGTTTCGTTTTTGTTTCCATTTTCAATAAAACCTTGTTGTTGCTCACATGTTTGGTCCATGTTATCCTCAGCATCCTCCAGTAGAAGCAGATTTCTGTTGCTTCAAGTCTCTTCTCCATCTTTGAGGAGATTGTCCAGCATTCACTGCCATACAGGAGGGCAGATATTACAACACTTACTCTTTTCTTTGTTTGTAACAAAGTTTTTCTGTTTCTTAATATTCAGCTTAGCTTTTGGAATGCATCTTTGGCTATCCCAGTGTGTCTTTGGATCTCGGAGAACACTTCACGGATTCAATATTCTCTCTATTAACTTTGGCATTGCGCTGTTTGCTTTCATCATGCTTTGCTGATTTATTCCATAACATTCAATGATAACCAAAGAAAAAGAATGACAGGACACAACAATGCACATCTGCTGGGGTGGGCAGGAGGAATCACTCTGTTCAAAATGAGTTTGTACATGCAGACATGGAACCAGAAAACCCAAAGTTAAAATCAACAAGGTATCAAAAAGAATAGACTATCTATGGACTCTGCAAGTCAGAAAGAAGGTACCAGGACAACATAATGCAAGCCACAAACTGTATAAGAATAAACTAATTGACTTGAAGGCTAGAAAATGAACCGACTGTTTAGTTGGGAAGGAAAATAACAGAAATGTGATAACAGCAGCAAAACAACAACGAACAACCCTATTGAACAGACTTCAAAACCTCAGGCAAAAATTGACAAATCTTGTTGATATAATTTATACTTCAATTACAATAAAAAAACAAAACCGTATTCACTTCTGAAAAGTTATTCTCTTATAAATATCAGTTTTCAGAAATTGATTAACCTTTTCTTTTCTGACCTCTACGGCTCCAGTGATAAATTCTCAGAGTAAAGGAACGAGTTCCAAGAATACTCATCCAAATTCACTTTTTATTACGGATCCAGCTTCCATTTCCTTTTGCCAAGCTCAAAATGTATCTCACATGAAAAGCCAATGTAGAGAATATAAAATCATATTTCTGGGTTTGGCACTGAAATCTTTCATTTTAAATCAACAAAGTCCCATTAGTTCTCTGTAATAAATTGAACTGCAATTGAAAGAGGAAAGAAACATTTTGAAAAGCACAAACATTTTGTCATTCACCCACTGAGAAGGAAAGAAGAAAAAGAAAAGAGCAAGAAAGATAAAAGCCAGAATTAGACAAGGAAGAAACATTAGATATCATCAGTTGGTATGTAGAGGGCAATGAGTTGAAGATTACCACATGCCAGCAGGAGGTTCAGTAAACATCTAATTGCTACTGCAAGTAACTTATAAAAGGTAAATGCCATGGCTTTGTTTGGTAAAGATTTGTTTAACATATTACATCTGAAGAAAACAAATTGAAGGAAAATATTTTATAGAATATGGATTTTGAAATTGAAAACTAAAAATTATTTGCTTTCTTTAGAAATTCTTATACACAAAATCAGAATGTTTTGTGAGTACAATATAGTCATCCCTTCAGAATATTCTGGGATTTAAGTTTTATTGACTTCTTTCTTTATTAAAAATTTATTTACCTCACATGAGATTATTATTTTCTATGATGTTCATTCTGTAAAAGGCCCAAGAGCTACTCAAGCTAGAGGGTTACAGAGTAAGAGAGACAGTTTATGGTGAGATATGAGATAGATTGACCCAAGACTTGTACAGATTAAGATTGTAGTGATCAGGGAAGCATCCTCTTGGGAGTCGGTTCCACAAAGCAATGGCTGATGGGAAGAAGCTTCTCAAGCGGAACTTGCATCTCACCAATGAAATACGAAGGTAATCAGGATGAATCACTACAATTTTCAACTGTTGGTTGAAAATAGTGATTTACAGTTTTCTATAATGTTAAATGATGTCACATGATCACCTGTTCTTGAGCTTTCCAAACATTTTGAATTGACAAAATACTTTTTAAAAATAAAATCTTTTGTCTCACATTATTTATGTTTTGTTAGCCAAGCCAGATATATAATTCAAAATATATCATTTTGAATTAAAATAAAGAGAATAATGAAATAAAAAACTTAAGAATTAAAGAAAACTAGGTAATTAATTACACTAGAGTTTGCATTAATCAGATATTTTTAAAAAACACTGAATGATAGAATAGTTAACACCAGATTGTACTTATTATTACAAAAGTAAACCAACCATCTGATTCAACTGCTAATTCAACCATAGTCTAAAGATCTAAAAGAGCTTTAAAAGATCATGTTTTAAATGTATGCACTCTGTGTTCAAGACTTTCCAACAAATAATGCTTTCAGTGAAACTCTTGGAGAGATAAAAGCTTGTTGTTATTCAGTTTCTGGGAAGAAAAATGTCTGCAACTCTGATGTCATGTTGCATCTTCTATAAGAATATCATTAGTATTTATAGTGAAGTACAGACAAAAAAACTTAAGTTATATTTTATCCCTGCTCTGATGAGTTTAAGTAGTTAAAAAACAAACTTTTTGAAATATTTTTCTAATAAATTTCTTCTTTTTATTATAATAATAATAATTAACCTAGAAAACTGAAAAAGCCTCGAGGGAAAATTAAAATTGAGATCAAGATTGTAGATCGACAAAAAACAGGCATCATTTATACTGCAAGGATTTTTTTAATCATTTCACCCCATGCAAGGCAATAAAGCTACTAAGGCACGAAGGGTGTTACTAAGTGTGAAAGAATATAAGAAAAAGAAAAACATTATTATGGAGCAAGAACAATAAAAGAAGTGTGATCAAGAAAACAGTAGATAACGATTGACATTGCATTTAAATTTTTGAAGATCAAAACAAGACTGGAAAGCAAGGAACAGGCTGAGAGTTCCACAAGCGAGAAATGTGTGAGAAAAGAAACTGTTTGCATAGAACTTATGGTTATATCTAGCCACTTTAAGCATAAAATGGTGAGGCATTGCTGCCAATCTAGTACTGTGCTTAAATCCATTAAGTCTAAGTACCATAGAGGAAGGTTCACCAGAACTATGAAAGTATTTATAGAAAAGGTACAGGGAAGCTTCATTATGGCAGTGGCAAAGTAACTGAAGCCGAGATGCCAGGTCTGGATAAATAACATTGCAAATTCTTCTTTGGATTTTATCAAGAATTTCTAAATATATAGCAGGAACACTAGATGTGGCAGCAATATTCAAAGCATGGATGAATGGTAGACATATAGATATCTAAGATACATTCTGGAGAGAAAACTTGTCTCGTACAACACAGTGAACCAACTTGTCTAGCAGCAAACCTGGCAATTTATTTAAATATAATCTTTCCACTTCATGCCACAGAGAACATTAGCCTGAGTAGGCACAACAAGTAACTCTTCTGGAGGTTAGCATCAGCCATGCTGATGAATGGCAGAAGAGGGTCTATCAAATGATCAGCTATGAAATGTCATGTTGACATCATGTCTCAAGAATAGAATTTCCATTGACTTCATCAGTGTGTGACACCAACACCATAATCACCATAGTCATAAACATCATCACCATTGCCATTTTTTAAAAATAAACCTCATTTTAATCTTTAAATTAAACAAAAAAAAAAAAAAATGTTTTTAATGAACAAATAATATTTTAATCAGTCTTTTTTTCTCACTGAATGCCTTGTTACATATCTTCTTGCATCTGCCTTCAGTTAATTTGCTTCAATGAGAAAACAGATTTCTCTTCTCTCACCACTTAATACTTCTTCCCCTAGAATACACTCCAGTGAAAATATCATTTGAACAATATTCATACAGAGGTTGGACAAAATAATTGAAACACTTGTTAAATTCAAAGAAAATTTATTTAATATGGAGTTAGTCCTCCTTTAGATGAACATGATCTCCCAAAATGTTCAGGTAATCTTTGCTGTTGATTCTACCATGCAGGGCAACTACTGGACCATGACATTTCCATGATATGGCGGCCCAAACTATCACTGATCCACCACCATGCTTCACTGTTGGAAGAAGGCAATCAGGGTTGTAAGCTTCTTTGGGCTGCCTCCACACATAAACTCGCCCTGAAGTTGGGAAAAGAGAAAAACTTGACTTGTCTGGGAATATGACTTGCTTCCATTGGTCTGAAGACCAGGCATTGGGATCTCTGCACCAATTCAACCTCTTCTGAATGTTGCGAGTGGAGAGAAGAGGTTTCCTTACGGCGGCTCTTCCATGATATCCAGCCTTATGGAGCTCACGATGAACAGTTTAACTAGAAACTGGACTATTCAGATGATTATTCAACTCAGCAGTCACTTTGGCTGCAGTAGTCCGATGATTTTTTTGCCACATTGCATTTCAATGCACGTGTGTCCCTGTCAGTAAATTTGCAAGTCCAGCCCAAATTGCTACAGTTGCTAGAGGTTTTGCCGTTTCTTGAATTGTGTCATAGTTCTTGATATGGTAGCTCTTGAAAAACCAAACAGTTCAGCAACCCTAGTGATCGAGGCTCCTGCCATGCGAGCTCCAACGATTTGCCCTTTTTTGAACTCGGAGAGATTTCACATTTAGCTTAAATTTTACTAAATTCTAAAAATAAATAAGACGCAGAGAGTAAATTAGATAAATAAACGTATTTACAATAGATATAACCTACAATTACGAAGTTTTAGTTAAAGTTCTTAATATAATAGGTCTTTGAAATATAGGAGTGGGATTTGCACCTGTTCCAATTATTTTGTCCAACCCCTGTACATAAATGAAAATAAACCCAGTCTCTTTTATAGTCATTTATAACTGGAAGACCGTTTCTTGCAACTTTAATTGTATAAAAGTGACTTCAATGGGCTATAATGAACCACCAGTGATCTATTTCCATTTAAACACAAGTCTGTCAATGGTGCATCAATCTTTTGTTTGAATTTTTATTTTTATTTTATACAGTTGACAAAGGAGCTAAACATTCAATTTTTTTTTTTGGTGTGTGTGTGGGGGGGTAGTTATGGTTTAATTTGAAAGCGAATATTTAAACTCCTCTTTGAGAATTTTAAAAATATAATTCACAAAGTTTGTTTAAAGAAAAAAAAATGAATCCAAAAAGGCAGTGTGGCACATCAAGAAATATACACACAACAAACAAAGTATAAGCCCAGTTTGATTAAAAATGAGTCAGTTTAATTCAACCTAATTTTCCATCAAAGTGCTAAGATACTTAAATACCAACAGAAACAAGTGGAGAAATGTGTTTTGAAATCAGTGGAAATATTTTCTTTACAAAACAAGATCAATGGATAATCCATGTTTTGTATACCTTTAATATGATTATACCAATTGTATCAGCTTAACATTGGAATGAGTCAAAGGGTGGACATTGATTAAATAGAAGATCATTGATAACAATTAAACACACACTCTTTCTTTCTCTCATATAATTACCTAATAAGTACAGCTATACAGTTTTCTTAAAGACAACATCCAGAAATATTTGGATGCTCCCAGTTATAAAGAATAAAGGTAAGCAGACACAATAAAGTGGTTATAAGGAAATTCCTAGGCTAAAACTAAAACCTGTGCACCTTATTGTAAATAATAATATTGAAATTTGGACACTATTCTCTTTAGAATAGTCCCCCACATAGAAATATGCACAGAGATACCAGCTTTCACACTGTTGAAACACTCTGGAAGTTTTCTTCCTGAAGTCTACCTAACATTTCTTGTGATTATAGTAGAATTTTATCTACAGTTTCATCAGTTTCAAATTAATTTGGCATAAATTGGTGTTTCTGATGATTAGTCATCCTGAATGCTCATCAGCTTGAAATCTACCGATCTTGAAGCATGCCTGTTGTTCAAAAACTTAAAAAAAAACATTAACCAAAATCCTGACAAGTATTTTGAAGATTTTCAGAGCAGATCTCTCAAGCTTTGCATAAAATGTGATACACACACATTGCTTGAATTTGTTAGTCATTGTAAAGACTGCAGAACCATTTCAACACAACGTTACTAAACCTTGAATAGTAATTGAACAAAAGTGGATAACTCAATGCCTCAGTAGGCTGGGCACCAATGTACATTAGTTGCACATGCATCTCTGTTGAATGGTACAAACAGTATGGACAGTCTGGGAAATTTTCACTATCAATTTGTACACTTTGATATGCACTCATACTCTCTCTCCTCAAGGTAAGGACTTACAGAAGTTTTTATAAATAGCTATAAACATCTTGAATTTGGTATACCGATCAATTCACACATCACCAGTTTATATTTGAATTATATCTTGCCATGTAGCAGTGTTTAACAAGTTACTCAAAGTTGACGATTACTGATGAAGTGAGTTCAATACTCACCGGATTCCCTAATCTTGTGATCCTGAGCTAAACTAAACAAACCTTAGTAAATAACCAGAAACATATAATTGCACACAACCGCACACAGTGGTTCACCCATCCTCACTGACATGCATATACACAGTTATAAAATATACACACATATATATTCATATAATATCTGTCTATATTTCCGAGATGAGGTATTGTAACTATTTACACTATTTACATTGTTCAGATTATTGTCCTCATCTTTATTGTCATATTCATAACATTTCAGGACATGGATAAAAGCATTGATTGAAGTAATCCAGTGACAAGACCCAAACAGTTGTGAGTTCAATACCTGGCAAGAGCAGAGGTGAACAAAAACTTGGAGAGTTGAGTTACTAAAAGGAATATAACTGAAACTGAGATATCCAGAAAAGGCATGGCATGTGGAACTAGAACAATTTACCTCAGTGAATGAAATAAAGTGCTTGGGTCAAAATACCAAAGTATATCACATGAAGAAGGCCTGAACATAAAACAGCCGTAATCTCATGAATATGACAATAAAGATGAGGAAAATGGTCAGAACAATGTAAATAGTGTAAATATTCATACAAGTTTTATTAAAATGAACTGACAAGGTCTATTTAATTTTTCATTACATTTTTTCAATTTTCATATCTAGATAAAATTCTCTTGTTATTACCAGAAATTGTAATGCTACCAGTGCCAGTGAGAAAAAAATATTTATGAACTTCAACTTGGTATTATTAGGAATGCTATAATTCTAATTTAAATATATATTTATCATATAAATGTGATACCATGTATCTGACATTTAAAAAAAAAATTAGTTTGTTAAGAGTCACAAAATTTGAGAGTATTTGAGGATGAAGATAATAAACTTTTCAAATACCATTCCCTGTGGTGAAAGATACTCTGTTAATGTTGATTCTTTCATTTTTATATTGAGAATTTTGAGCATTTTGAGTTTTTCCTTATGCTGAGGGCCATATAGTATTCTAGTATTATCTACTAATGGCCATATAGTATTCTAGTATTATCTACTAATGGCCATAGAGTATTCTAGTATTATCTACTAATGGCCATATAGTATTCTAGTATTATCTACTAATGGCCATATAGTATTCTAGTATTATCTACTAATGGCCATATAGTATTCTAGTATTATCTACTAATGGTTTCTTGTGCTAATATTTTGGTTATGATAGGATTATTAAAATGTGTACAAATTTCCCTAAGTTTTAATAAGTGGCAAGAGAGATTGTAGCAGTAGGATGATTATTAGTGTTGGGGGTACAATCTCCTGAAGGAGGATGATTATTAGTGTTGGGGGTACAATCTCCTGAAGGAGGATGATTATTAGTGTTGGGGGTACAATCTCCTGAAGGAGGATGATTATTAGTGTTGGGGGTACAATCTCCTGAAGGAGGATGATTATTAGTGTTGGGGGTACAATCTCCTGAAGGAGGATGATTATTAGTGTTGGGGGTACAATCTCCTGAAGGAGGATGATTATTAGTGTTGGGGGTACAATCTCCTGAAGGAGGATGATTATTAGTGTTGGGGGTACAATCTCCTGAAGGAGGATGATTATTAGTGTTGGGGGTACAATCTCCTGAAGGAGGATGAAAATTAATAAAACAACATTGTTTTTACATAAGTTAGATTTTGGAAATCCTCTGTTATTGGTAATGATAAAGTTAGATGTTTTAAGCATTTTGTAATAAATCTTAAGTATTCATTATAGTCATTAGCATATTGACTGCCAACCATAAGATAAATTATGGATGTTGTCTACAAGTCATCTTGTTTTTGTGCTCATGCAATCAAGACTACAACCATAAATTTTTTTCTTTGCTTTTAATACAAATAATTGAAAGCTGGCATTTAAGACAGGAATGAAAAATCATACTGACATTTAAAAACTAACTTTTTATGGGAAAATTTTATTAAAAATATAACACATAAATGAATCATTTGAAAAAAAAATTTACTGCCTAAGTTTGCTATTATAAAGTTGGTGTTTGAAGTTTGTTTTGTTTGTTTAATGGCATATCAACTCTTTATGGGTCATTTAATGCTGAAATTAAATTTTGGGGGGAGATTTGAAGTAATAAAAATATATGTTATTCTGCTTCCACAATTGAATAGATGGTAGATGATACTCAGGTAGATTACATACACAGGTTTGTGTGGACATAATTACTAGAGGTGATGATGTGTGTTTTATGTTGTTGTTTTGTTGAAGTCATATTTTGGAAAAGAGTTTAATTTTTTAAAGAAATTTTAGGATATTATATACAATAGTGTCATGAAAGAGTTGTTTCATGTTGGTTGTTTGGTTGATTTTGTTTAACAGCATATCAATGATTATGGGTTATCTAACGCTAAAATCTAGATATTTTGAATGAAACTGGATGCCTTCAACTACAGATAAAATGTAGTGTTGGTAATTTTTCTATAAATATGTATTGCTGGTCATTTTACTATAAATATGTATTTTTATACTTTCATAGTGTTTTGTTTTTGCTTGAGGGTTCACTATTTGCCCATAACTGGGAAACTAACAGGTGTTACCACCTCGGGTCAGGGTGAACCTGGGAACAATAGAAATAACAATAGAAAAGAGGTAGTTCGATGCTCCTCAAAACTGCCAATCTCCCAGCCAGAGGCCTTGCTGCCAGATGTAGTTTATCATCATAACCAGGACTGTCTTTGAAGTTAGATTTTGTAATTGACTTCAGTCAGTTAACATGTTAAGTGATATATACTGAAAATTAAATTTTGAATGTTTTTTTTCATTTTCTTTATAATTAGGGTGCATCTGATTACAGTAGAACAAGCTAATGTTCTTGTTTTTGTCAATATCACAATGGGTGTTTGTGTTATTTTTTTTTTTATTGTTTATGTTTATTTTGTCTAAAATTATTTTATGATAGTCCTGATATAATTTCCAAGCCTCAAACCAGGCCATCTTCAGTTTTCCTTACAGATTTGGTTTCCTTGTGTAATAAAATGTTTTCATAACCAAATGTCTTAATCTGATGTACACGAAAACAATCGCTTCACCAAATACTGATAGCTTATATCACTGAGATAAACACATTAAACTGGGAGATATTTGCTTTTTAATCATATAGCTTGGGAAACTATTAATAAGTGTTTGTTTCATGTTGTTCATCTTTTTTATAAATAAGGTGTGTGAAGAAGAGATTACTTTAGCCCGGTTGATCATGTGTTCTTTATAAAAGCCATTTTATAACTGTGTGGACATTCACTTTAGTAATTGAGTAAACATGAACTTTTGCTTATGGTGTTTTTTTTTATTTAGTGGAATAGTAAAATTATATACAAAACATGAAGGAAAGGGATTCATTAATGAAAAATTTAATTTACACCATTTCACTCCACGTTTGAAGTATATTTATTTTTGTGTATAAAAAAAAACATAATTATAAAATGTGGCACAAGGTGGGGAAAGGGAAAGACGTTGGTCTTCAATATGGTGTCTTTCACTGACTCTCAAACAATCTTTATTATTCCTTTCACCATAACGTCACATCCATCCTGGATCTTTCACACAGCATTTCTAACTAAATCTATATTTACAGTTCCACTTTAATTATTCTTGACATATTTCATACATGAAATAATGGTGTATATGTTTTGCAATATCAACAATGTTTTTTTGTTGTTTTTTTTTAAGTATATCCATTAATATTTATTTTTTAATTAAAATACATTATAGTATAAAAAGAAATGGTAAGTTCAATCTAAGGGAAACAATAATTGAAACAAAGAAAGTTCAGTCGGCCAATGATGACAATTCCAGAACAACATAACTATAAACAAATTTCTTTTCTATCCTCTGCCAGCCGCTATGATGGAGAAAGCATTACCTCGAACCGTCGCCAGTGAGACACGCTGCAAGAGCCACTCCGTTTCGCGAGGCTCGTTCCTTAATCGAGACGCAATCGCGCAAAGTTAGCCATTTGTTAAAACAGCAGACTCTTAAAAATGACTGAATGTTTTGTTGTTGAAAAGTTTCTTTTGTCTTTACTTTGGCAAAAAATAAAGCAACCAAAAATTATAAAGCCTGGAATAATAGTGACACAATAAGCAGCAAACAATTTGCTTTCATATCTAAAAAAAAATTATTTTAAGAAATAAAGATTATTTGAGAAAAAAAAAAAAATTTACAGTTTCATATGAGGAGGAGAATCAAACAAATTATTCATATATAACATGAAAAAAATCCTATAATTTAAATGAAACAAAATATATTTACAAAGAAATGCATTAGTGTATGACTGACCTCACTCCCAACAGTCTAATATAGGAAGTGTGTGTTTCTTATTTTTAAAAAGACAAAATATATTTACACATCAAAGGAGAACTTTGCCTTCTATCTACTACTAGGGAAGGAAAAGTGCAAAACAAGAAATGTGGGTAGGGGTGAGGCAAAAAGAACTAATGATTATACATTCCAAAGCTAAGTTAAAATGGCTTAACAAAAGAAAAACAAAACTATTCTGTGTTGGGCGGATGAGTCTTTTTCAGAAGTCATGTTAAAATACCACTGTAAGTTAGCTACTCTCATAAAGTACAGTTTTGCCATATTCACCTGCCTTTCACGAAAGTCCAATAAAAAAGCTTCTCTCTCCCCATCTTAACTATAAGCTGATGATGAGGAGACAGAGGGATGAATTGGCATTGACTTCTTTCATTCATGACATTCAAATCACAATTTATATCATGGCCAATAATCACAGAAACATGTATCGTTTCTTCTCAAGTAATGGAACCTTGTGCCTATAAAAAGAACTGACTGCTTTGGTAAAAAATACATTGATGAAACATGCAAACCAAAATCTTGTACAGACAGTCAATGACTGTGCAGCATAAGAAGGGGGTGCTCAATAAACTCTTCCATATCTCACTGCAACATATACATTCTGGCAAAAATAATCAGTTCTGCTGCAGAAGATATTTTGTCAAACAAGTGCATCTGAAAGCAACAACCAGATGAAGGATGCCTCCTTATTATTGAGGCATTTCAACCTGGGTGCCCAAGGCCAGAGAGAGCAATATTCTCCCATTGTCAATGAGATGCAGAGTATCTTGCATGGCTTATCAGTCCAACTGAAGGGGCTGGATATAGGACAATCTCTCCATGATCCCTACTGAAAGCCAGATTTATTGTGGTTAATTTTTCTTCCTGCTATTTCTTTTTTGACCTCCTCAATCTTAGCAAGGTTTGTTTCAATTGTGGAGATATTATCAATATAGACAGAGTACCAGAGAATAGAGTTCATGCTCAACTAACACGGGAAACGTTCTAGTGCAAAATGATGTACAGCACAGGTGAAAGAGGACAAGAATTGATAAGTAGCTGTGGATATCATGAAAGACTTTGATCTTGTCACATTCACTTCTGCAATAGTCCCCCATGAATCACATAGCTGAAAAGAATAAATGCATTTCTGTTTCTAGCTACAGACAAGACAGCCTCTATGAACTGATAGCTGACCTTATCAAAGGCACTGGACTTATTGAAATTGATTAGTGCAGCTTGTTAACTTTCTCTATGATCATGCACTCCAAATGCAATATCTTGGATTGTCCTACTCTTTTTAGCAGATGTCTTTAACAGGATGCATTAGGACCTGTAATTACAACCTGTAATTAGTTTTCTTTTTCAGACTTTGACCAAAATCTTTAATTCTGTGTTTAACATAATAAAGGACTGAGAATAATTAACCCTAAACCTACTAAATTTAATTTTGCATAGTAACTTCACAATAACCAAGAGGGAAACATTAGGAAATACTCCCCCTACTTAACCAGCTGTTGAGGATCAGTGCTAGCGGGGGCGGGGGGAGAGAGAAAAGTTGTGCAGCAACTTCAATATACTTCTTAAAGAAGGTCATCCATTCTTGGAGTCTTGTCCATCCCAACCATTTGCAATACTTTCCACGTTTCATTCTGTCATGGGACCCTTGTGCTTTGCTACTTCTCTTACACTGACGTAAGTCAGTTAAAGTGGTGCTAAACTCAGACCAAGCTCTCTAGCAAAAAGCTTCAGGCAGTAATCGTAAAACTCCTCACAGGGGCTTTCATTTACAGTCAAACATCATCCATTTTGTGATATGTCAAACAGCAGTGGTCTAGAGTTCTTCAACACATAAATACTGCATCTCAATATTTCTTGCTTCAGCACTCAGTAAACATTCTTCTTAATTTGTCTCTTAGAGCCTGATCCTTCTTGTTAATCTTTCTTAGATATCGCTACTTTGCCTACAAATGTCCTGTCTAGTTTAGAGTACCTTTTGTGCTGCTAATCTATCTCGGTTGTTTCAGGCAATTATAGTCAGCAACAAAAGCACAAATTCTTCTTTTGAGATGTCCCACCATTTATTTGAAATCGAAAACCTTGTCAACTCCTGCTATAGGATTAATATTTTAATCCCTAAAATCTTTCACACCCAAATTTTAGTAACCAACCATTCTCGGCTTATTTTTCTCATCCATGAAACTACAGATTATATTATTAAAGTTTATAAGTTAAAAATCAAATTCTTTGACTGTTTCTGCAGCCTCAATTCAATGTGCTTGTTGCAGATGTGTGAAGGGTGTTAGAAAATATCAGAAGGTTTGAATGGTCAGAAGGCTTAAAATTGGGTGTGTTCAATAATCTTCCATCCACAACAATTAATACAAGACAGAAAATAATGATTCAAAACATAACATTTGATTTTATTGGTCTTAGTGTACATGTACATAAGCTAAAGGTTTGATAGAGTTATGGCTCTTAGATTTGGAAATATTTGTACCTGAACTCATAAAGGTAGAATTAATTATTAAACTGTAGTTTAGAAGAATGAGTTTGTGTTGAATGTTAGGAATTGTGTATTTGTAAATAGTTCAGAAGAGTTAAGAATTGTACTTGCGTGAATGTTGTAATGTTCTTTGACGTCTGACTGCATGGTCAAGACGGCAATTCTTGAAGGTTACATTTTGGCAGCAAGAGATGAGATGCAAGAGTGGCGAAAAAGAGGCAGAGAACCACTCGTGTTTTGTTTATATAAGATGGTGTATTACATGACTGGCTCAGAGCATATTGAGCGGGAAAACAAATTTGTCGCATGCAGGCAATTTGATTGGTCGGAACTGACCAATCAGCAAGCTAGTTTTGAGGAGATTAACCAATGAATGCTTGTCATACGATTTCTACGTATGTGTGTTTGATGGTGACGATAATCACCACAGGGAAGAGTACATTTCCCCGCAGGGGTGACTGGCAGACATGGAAGATTCCCACATGCTCAACTTAAATGTTAAATTATTATGTGAACAACTTTGGCTCTTACTTACACAAGAACAGGTATTCTACCTTAATTTTCTCAACTGTTAAAGCACAAATTTTGTTATTTATATTAAGTTTATAAATGTAGAGTAGAATTTTTCTGCAAAGGTTTCTTTAAGTTTGTTTTTTCTAATTTTGTTTAGATTTTTCATTAATATGAGTATGTCATCAACATTGAACATATATATCATAGGTTTTGGCAAACTTGTTAAAGATTTTATTTTTTAAGTGAGCTGTGTAGTAATTATATAAATAGGACTCAGAAATGACCCTGCAGATATACTGTCTATGAGTAAATGTTACAATACAAACCATAAAAATATATTTAGGTGATGTAGTATAGTTTACACAGAATTTTTGGTTTAAAACTGGGAGGTGGGCATGAAGAATGTTTATGTATATTTTGTATAATTTAATCTATTATTATTTATCACAGGAACATTAGTAAAGAAACTTCCAACATCCAATGTGGCAGATTTACTTTTGTTTTTTAATCAATTCACCCCAAGCAAGGTGATAATGCCATTAAGGCACAAGGGACTACTGGGAGTAAAAGAGGAAAAAAAGACTTTAGAAGGAATTGGAAACCCTGTCCTAAACAGGAAACAAAGGATAAACTTCTACTCCTGTTCAGAAGACTGGAGAGGAGTGTGAACCAGATGAGTTGCCATTATTAGGTTTATGCAAGCACAGCATTTGAAAAAAAAACTTATGATTGCACAGGAGTAGGAATATTTGGAACATAGATTGTGTGTGTGTGTGTGTGTATATATATATATACACTAATAATAAATATTCATTTTGTTCCTCATCAGTAGCACAACTCTAAGTTCCATGCATGATGTTATTGAGTGTTTTCAATCAGCACCTGATGATTGCATTGTGCATGAAACTCAGAGTTGTGCTTCCAGTTAGGAAATCAATGTATATTCATTATTAGTATAAATTTTATCTCTTTTATTATACATCAAGCACTGTTTTATTAACACCAGCACTCAAGGTGTGAGAGAAGATTTAACATTGAAAAACATAAAGGAAAAAAATTAATTATTTTTAATAATTATTTTTAATAATATGTAGAAATCTCCACCCTTTACCTGAAGACGGTCGTAAGACCAGAAACACGTGTTGTAAAACTATGTAAAACTATGAAAAATAAAGAATAATATTTTTTTAAAAAACCCACATTACAACCAAAAAAGTTTGCGATACCTCTCTTCTTTTTAATATATATATATATATATACACACACACATATATAAATATATACATATGCGTAGTTACATCAATAACTTTATAGCTTAATAATGAAAATATCATTTATTTTATGCAAGAAATATTTATTTTTGGACATAATCTCATTCCTTGTCAGTGCATTTAATTCAGTAGTAAATATTAATTACAGAGATGAAATATTATACAATGGGAATATCAAGTCAAATTTCAGTTAAGATCTATGCATTAAATTGACAAATTATTGATGCTGTGATGTGTGTGTGTGTGTGTTTGTGTGTGTGTGTATACCCTAATGTGCCAAAATTCACGGGCTAGTAGTATGTAAATGTCATGGTAGGTGGCACCACTATGGCCTTGATATCATGAAAATGTCCAGACCTATACCAGTTATGTTCTGATACCTAGTGAATCAGTGTGATCACCAGCTGGACTGATCATAGCAAGGTAACATGAATTATCAAAGTTTGAATGAGACAAGGTAGTTAATGCTAGACAGATAATACATTGCATTATTGAAATTGTGATGAAATTTGATATCCTTGAATCTACAGTCTCATGTGTGTATTGGGAATTTACCACATTACTTATATGGCTACTTATTAAAAAGAAAAGGAATCTAATTGTCAATTGTGCTTTGACTGAGGATTTTCTCCTTTAAGTTTCACCAGACATGTTTTTCCCACTGCATTTCCAAGCTTCCCTTTGGTAATTAGCTAGAATATTATACAGGGAACATTTAAGATCAAAATTCAGTTTATAGTTATTAGTAAGGCTATGGACTTATTGAGCTAGTTGTAAATAATTTTTTAGAATTGGGAACCTCAAGGCGGTGTAATGGTTAGCAAGCTTGTCTCACTAGAACAACTACAACTGAGTAGTGAGTTTGATCCTCACTGGGTGTCCCATACTTTCAGCCACGTGCCACATCTGATCTACTCTTGGAAAATCACTAAAATTCTTTAGAATTCTGTTTACTGCTGCCAGAAAATAAATTCAGATCTTTTTATAAAATATACACCTGTGAAACTCACCAAGAAGCAATGCAAATCTATGGATGTGTACAATTTTAATGGTTTTTTTTTTAAATGCCATTGTCAGCTCATTTAGTTGCCATATGACCTGTGGTGACAACAGTAATGAGTCTGCGTAGGGTAAGATCACACTTCAATCTGGTTTCTAAATTTAGACTTGTACTTCTAGACTAGGAGATGGGGGTAGGGTCTTACCAAGGTAAAAACCTTCTGTCAGTCCTCATATTTCACCCATAGATGAGGAGAGATGGATTCATTCCCAAAGGTATTACTGCAAAGTGAACACAAGCAGCCTTGACTAGAATTTGAACTCTTTTCAACAATCTCAATTTCCATGATAATATCCAGTATGCCAATTGTGTTAACATTTTGGACAGCACTTGTTGAACTTACTCCATTCATGTATTTCCAAAACCTTGAACACTGAATGTTGTTGTTGCTATAATAATAATAATAATTAAAAAAAGAAGCTTAGCTTCATTTGTTACAGGAACAAAATGTCAGGGAAAATAAGATTGTATTAAAATGCTGGTTTTTCCTCACACTATATCCCTAACCATCAGTACCAGTTGTAAATTTATCTGTCTATCTATCTATCTATCTATGTATCGATATATATATATATATATATATATATAATAAATGATAAGTATAAGCAGCTCCTAAAATTGCACATTGGGAAAAACAGTGCTTACTGCCATAAAAAATGACAGAGCTTTAATATATTTTTAAGCCAAATTTCAAGTGGGCAGTGAATGACCACGACTGCCAGTTTCATGTGCTTTCACGCAATCATCAAGTGGTCGGTAGCTATAGTTTGTAAAATAGGAACCCTTATACTTGAAATTTGACTTTATTTATACACACACACACACATTATTTTTATATCTGGAGAACCAGTTACATGGCCTTAATGTATCTTCCTAAAGCTCTTACTTTGGATACAGAAATAGACACTCTTCTGTGGGGTTACTCGGTTGGTAGTGAGATACCATTAATTGTGTGAGCAGTATGACAATTGCATTCAAAATGATCAAGTGAGTAGATTCTTCACATCTTGTGCAAGTTTTTTTGATAAAACATCACATCACCCATGTCTGTAACTTTTGGATTTTCCCAAAATTAAACTGTTGATACACTATGGATGAGATTAGGAAAAAAAAACAATTTAGTGGATGGTGATCATGAAAGAGGACTTTGCAGATTGTTTTGAAAAGTGAATGAAATATTGGCTCAAGTGTGTGTGTTTGTGTTGTCCTAACATGAGTACTTTAAAGTAGACTAAGGAGCCAATGTCCTAGGTAGGCTACTTTTTTCCACTCTTCATATTAAATGGTTGGAAACTTTCCGGACATATCTTTTCATCAAAACTCAACTACCTACACACACTTATATTTAATGCTTTTTTCTTATTCTTTGTTCTTAAGGATCTTTTCTTTCTTCTTCTTCTCTTCTTCTCTTGATACTGTTCTCCTGCTACTCCTTTTTCTCTTCTTCACTCTTGGCCAATCTCCCTCTCTTAGTCTTATCTCTTCGCTCTCTTTTACTTTATTGTCCTTTTTGTCTTTCATGACTTGCCACTTATTGTTCCAATTTTTCTATTTTTTTTCTATCTTCCTCTTCTCTTCATTTATTTTCTTTGTCTTGTAATCCATGCTAATCCATCATTCATTACTTCTTTTCTTTCATTGCCTCTTTTTCCTTTATGACCCTCATTCATTATACCCTCCTTATCTCTGCCTCCTCACCATTCATTCTCCTAATTTTATTGTTTCTCTTCCTTTCTCTCACCATTTTCTTTACTTTCTCTCTCTTACCAAACTCTCATTAGGTGTTACTTCTTTCTCAACTTTTCCTTTCTTCCTTCCAAAAGCTAAGTAAAGGATTAAGAAACAGGAAAAGTTAATTAGAAACAAAGAAAAGAACACTGGACTGTTATGTAATATCCATCCTTCTATATTGCAGTGATGCTAGACAATCGCTTCACACATGAAGAAGAGACTTAAGGCAACAAAAATATAATTCTATAGAGAAATGCTGTGAATCCCATGTACTGAATATGTGTGTAACGAGGAAGTTTTAGGGAAAATTCAAACAAAAAAAAACACTTAGAATCAGAAAAAAAAACAATTGAAATTTCGAGGGTACATAAAAAGGAAAGAGGCTTAGAAAATGTGATACTCACAGGACATAGTGAAGGCAAAAGAGACGGAGAAAACCTAAACTAATGAACTTGTGTAAATGGTTGGCGGAACAGGGGTTAGGAGAGATTGCAAAAAAAAAACTTGTTAAAAGCTACAAAGGACTGGAAGTTGTGGAGAGATGTTAATACTCCTCTCTTCTTTCCCTTATTATCTATCATCTTCTCCTACTCCTTTCCATTCCATTCCTCCTTTGTTATTTAGTGTTCCCTTCTACCAATTAATCTCCTCTCTTATTATTGTTCTCCTCCTTTGAATATTCTCTTCCTCCTCTTTTCTCAGCCTATCAAACACACACACACACACACACACACACACACACACATACATACATACATACATACAGCAATCACTGTACTATAACAACCAAAATTAACCAGTGAAATTGTTCTCATTGCTTAACCTCCGCAGCCCCTCCAGCAAATATGTGAAGGAGTAAATGGTTGAAAATACTCAAAACAAGAACCAAGTGAAATTTTACTTGACTCCTTTTGCCATCAGGTAACCACTTTTACAGGGAGAGAAAATAGAACATGGCATGTCCCCACCCAACTCTCTTTCCCAGCCATCCCTCCTGTCAGGTTTTAGGATTTCTCATTTTCACTGACAATTTGCAGGTCAGCATAGTAAGAAGATATTTTTCAGCTCATGGCCTGCAGAATAAAGGGGGAAAAAATTAGAATCTCTAACAATAATCTAAAGTTGATAAAAGTTCACTTAATTTTAGTGAAAATTGAAAAGAAAAAAAAGAAAGAAAAAAAAAGTTCTGTCTTTTCTCCCACTCAAACTGAACTCTGATCGACTGCACCAATTTCTCGCCACCCTCCATTTTTTCCCCTCTTCCCTGTCCTGTTCTTCTTCCTCTTCCCTTTTTCATATCCTCTCCAATCAGCACTTTCTTTTAACCTCCAAGTCTTATTTAAATTTTCATGTTCCCAGTCAGTTTTGTTTTTGATTTGTTTTTGACATTATTTGCAATCCTCTGCCTTTCTATCAGATAAAATCACCTTCAAAATGTTTGAATAAAAAAAAAATCTAAAACAATTTTCACAGGCCTCGTAGTGATTTTAATTTCCAATCTACCATCAAGCTGAATTATTCTCTTCTTTTTAATCTATTTACATCCAGGTACTCTTTCTGACAACTACCTTAAAAGTTTGAGGAGAGATGTTTTACTTCTCAGGTCATTAACCACAGATAAATAAATGTTACTAATTTTTTATAGATTTTGTAAACTAATATCCATTTCAGTTTGTCTTATTTTGTTGCCACTGGAATTAAGGTTTTATTTTAATTTTATTCTTCAGAGAAATCCAAATGTCATTTGTTTAGAGACAGAAATTATATTTATTCTACAGACAATATCTCAACCATTTGAAGTTATGATGAATTTCTTGCAGTAGGTGCATGTTAAAATCACATCAAGTTTATCATTGTTGTAGAAGGTGCATGCTGAAATTGCATCATGGACACCAAAGGTCGCAAACACTATTTCTAGTTAGACTAAAATCAATGCCAACAATATTTTGCATATGTAAATGATAGTTGTAAGGAAATGTAAGACGATTTCAACAAAGTGATATTTTATATTTTTATTTTTAAATAACTTAGTACAATGAGAGAAAATACATTAGTATGCTTGCAAAAGAAAGAAAATATTGAAAGTTAAGAATTGGGTGTGTGCGTGCGTGTGTGCGTGTGTGTGTCTAAGTTCAGTCGTTAAAGGAAAGATATCCACATGCTTGGGAACAAGGTTCCATGGATCTCATCGCTCCAGCATGTTGGGCTGAGGGGAGAGAGAAAGAAAGGAAGTGTCCTCTTTTTATTGGCACTTGACATTGTTCTATAACAACTTCTCATCAAAACTGGTGTAGCTCTATAGGGATAACCCACAAATTCAATATGGAATATCTTGGCTTTTAAAAGAAGTTCTCAGTGTTATATGAATTTTTTTATTTCCTCTACAATGTTATTTATGCTGTATATTAAGATTGTGCTTCTGATATAGCCATGTCATTGAAACACTTGTTCACATTCAATTACTGAAGTTAAGCAATGTTGTGTCTGGTCAGTACTCAGATTGAAGACTACCAGGAAATACCAGGTACTGTAAGCTATGTGAGAATCCGAGCAAACTGACAATGAACACACTCTCTATACTTATGCTAACAGAAGACTTTGATATGTGTCGGTACATCCAGAGTGACAAGTTGCAAGTCCTACTTGGAGTTGACTGAGTGTATTAAAGTTTTGTCAAGTTTGGCTGTGAAGTTTTCTTGTTCAAAATTTACATACTGATGACAAGTCAATTCTAAATTAATGAACTTAAATGAGACCAATTATGGTGTTCAATTAACAGCATCTTGATAGAATTATAAATGTCCTACCTTATTTGGTAAGAATACAAAAAGGGATTATCTTCCTTTGGTCGAAATAATCATGTGACAGCAGTTTAGTAATGTCACTTCATACAGTGATGAAAGTTGTCAGTCATTCATTCAATCAGTAAGCTTATTGGTGTCAAGACAAATGTGTTGTTTGTCTTGCCCAGGCTTCTAATCAGGGAAACCAGTTGCCAAATACCATAGCTTACAAGTCCATGGTGACGTTTCCCTTTGGGAATATATCTTCCCCTGATGTGGAAATCTCCAGCTAGCTGTCCTCAATTTGGGAAAACCCAAGACTCATCATTTCCAATTTGTGGAATATGTCCTCACTTGGGATATAGTAGATGAATCTGGCCTGTTTGAATCTGGAGTCCTAAACATGGCTTCTCCAGAAACACAGAAGAATGTCCATATTATATGTAAGACCCTATTTTTTCGTTCTCCTTTCACTCCGGTTGACTATATTGAAATATGATATATTATTCTCTGAATGGAATACATGTAAATATGTATATATAATTTTGGGTATGTCTTAGTGGTATAAAAGTGTCTCTGAGAACAAAGCTTGCTTTTCATTCCTTTTCCTTTCAGCCATTCTGTTCCATCCATGAATTATGGTGTTATTATATCACGGATATTATAATAGCCATAATGGGTGAAATACAAATGGGAGAATAAACCTTTCTTCATAGCTCTCTCCCATTATAATTTAATATAACTGTTAACTGTACATATAATTATATTGCTAAACTATAAACTGTATTAGATTTAACAAATTTTTGACATATGATATATATTAATAAAATTATTAAGTAATTATTATATTAATAACATTTTAAATTCATTTTTTCCCTTTTTAAAAAATAAATTTTTATGTGTTCCACAAATTCTTCAGATTATGAAATATTTTATAAAACAATGACAATGTATCAGAAAGTTTCAAACCACACACCTTAATGCAGTGGTTCCCAACCACTGTGCTGCGGCACATTAGTGTGCCGCGGAATGATTACTGGTGTGCCGCGAAGAGATAATACCTAGAAGCCATTTAATTTCATTTTGTTTAATAAAGACATTCAATTTCTTAATCATGATGACACCGCTCAATTCAAAATGGCCGAATTTCTGGAATCTAAATGTTTCGCGCATACTAATTGATAAGTGTTATTATGGTTTATATTAGTCATAGGTTGATTAATCGGAATATCAGGAGTTTTTCAAAGTATCGGGAATCGGCATCGGAGCTGAATAATTCAGACCCGATTTCGATACCAAAACGATTCCTAAATACACAGGTTGTAAGACAAAAAGTTGTAACACAGAACTGTACTATGTGAGGTTTTACGTAATGCTCCTAACTCCCAAACATTTTTTTACCTTTTCCTAATCATTTTTAATCTTTTCAATTTCAGGCTAATCTAACTTAATGCACAACTGTCCCACTGACATTCACCATTATTATTTTATACCCGATACTGAATACAGGATATTTTGATTTATGTGAATAAAAATTATTCTTATATAATATTCTTTGTTTTTTATTATTTTATTGCAAAAAGGCTTTATGAGTGGAAAATATTTATTTTTTGTGATAGGTGTGCCGCGAACATTTAAAGAACTCAATAGTGTGCCGCCATGTCAAAAAGGTTGGGAACCACTGCTTTAATGTATCTGTTTTGCATTCTGGTTTAATCTATTTCAGTCACAATTAATTGAATCAATTAAAAATGCATTAAACAAAAGATGTTTTCTTTAATTTAAATAACATTTCAAGTGCATGAATATATTTTACATATAATTAGTTAATGGAAAATTTAGAACAGCCTCACCACTAATCAAAATTAATTTTTACTACTTTCAACAGCAGCAGGAACTACAATGGATATCACATGTAAGATCAAGAGAAAATAATGACATAATCAAGATTCCAAATTGATTTAGGGGAAAGATTTTGCAAGTTTCAACTGAAAAAAAAAGTACCGTCTACTCCATCAATGAATGCCAAATGTTTCTTTATAAGAAAACAGGTAATATCACCATAACTATATTTGACAGCATATAAGACATTCTCTTTTATTTGTTATTATTTTTAAAGTAAAGGTAGCCTAATATAAGACTTCAGAGTCACTCAAGATAGAGGTGATGATAAATGAAACGTGATACGAGTTAAGGAGATGGTAAAAGAAAGTGAGTATGAGGATAACGAGGATAGATAATGTCTGATCATTGACTTGAGAAAGTTAAGATTTTCATTTAATATTACAGTATTATGGATTTGTTTAAATACAATTACTTGTAGTCGACAACATCAAAAGCTAAATTGTAGCATATTAAATATGTTGACTATAAGACTGAATAGACATTCTGAAATCATTTTTGGGTTCTTATATGCCATCAATTATGGTAGTTCTAAATATTCCAGTCTATCTACACTGTTGTCTTCATTTTTATTGTCATAGTTACACCATTTCAACCATTGTATATTCCAGCCTTCTTCAGGTGATATGCGTTACTAAAAGGAAATAACTGAAACTGAGATATCCAGAGAAGGCATGGCACATGGAACTAGAACAATCTACTCTGGCAGAGGAAATAAAGGGTTCAGTTTGAGATACCAACTTATATCACCTGAAGAAGGATGGAGTGAACAACAGCCGAAATGTTGTGAATATGACAATAAAGATGAGGACAACAGTCTAAACACAGTAAATAGTGTGAATAGTTATAATTTTCTGTATTCTTGATAAAAATATAAAGTCTCCACAAATAAAATCTAATCATAAATTCAATCAGATTTCGAATTCATCTTGTTTATTTACAACTCAGCAAAGACTGGAAAAACCTTATTTACATCACAGTGTTTATGTGGAGGTTGTTTTGTCACGAATGAAAATTTTATGACTTCAGAATATATAAGGAAAATAATAAGCAAGAGGAAAAAAAAATAAAGGCTAAAAAATATTACAAAATCAAGTACTGAATGATGTGATGTAGTTACTGTGCAGATTTGTACAGGACTTTAACAGAACTGGAGACTTCCAATTTGCCAAGAATGTTTATATGTTTTTTAGTACTCAAGGTAATTCAAAGATGCACAATATTTAAATGAAATTTAGTATTTAGTTTGATGGAGTTGTTTTGTTTTTTTTAATCAATTTGCACCAAGCAAGGCAATAATGCCACTAATACACAAGGGGCTACTGGAAGTGAAAGAGAAGGATTAAACTTTAGAAGGAACTAGAAACCTAAAAGCAGGAAACAAAGGCTAAACCTCTACTCCTGTAAAAAATACCTTTGGGGATATTGAGCTTTTAAAATATTATGTTTTGGTTGATTAAGTTTTGTATTTCAGCTAAAAAAGATGTTGTCATTCAGGCCCATTTTCTAAAATCAGTATTTCAATGACAGACATTTAGATGTTTCTTTCAAGAGTTAAAGAAACTCAAGTGTGCTAAATTTCAGAGTGAATATATCGAACAAGGTATACAGTTTCATGGCTCACAGTCATTTTTCTTGATGAGACTGATAACTTTTCTGCACTTCCTTGTGTGTTTGGTGGTGTGCATTTGAAATGTAGATTAATGGTGTCTCAAAATGATGAATTAAAATCCACCCACACACCATACCTGAAACTTTTCATCTTTTTCAGCAACAACAACAATAGCAAAACATTTTTGAAGTAGGTCCTGTACTCTGGGGTGGGCATGCGTTACAAAGAAAGGAAACACAAAGTAGTATGGAAGATCATGAAAAAATGTTAAAAAAAACAGGAACTGGAAACAAGCACTGTGACCCCCAATAATTAATTACATTTGAGGTGGGTGCTGACCAAGAAGCCTTTCTCAAACAAACAAAAAAAAAAATCTATTTGGTCATTTGATCTGATATTCAGAAGTGAGTCAGAATGAGAACATCTCACCATGCCTTCATATATACATATATGCTATGGAATTATTGGAAATACAAAAATGACTTTAAGGCACTGATATAAATCATATTTAACAATTACAACATAGGGTTCTTCATATATAGAAAATACCAAATTTACATGTTCATGTGAGATAATAGTGTTCATGGTTATCACACCTTTTTTATGATTGTAAATAGAATGTGTTGTGAATATATATGAACTGATCAATGCCTACAGATGAGAATATCATATCAAATTGGATCAAGATGCAGATTAGATATGCTTCAGAAATTATCAGAGATCAGTTTTGAACTTAAGGAAGTAAATAATTACAACTTAAGTTCTGGAGTATGTAAACATTATTAACAGTTATATGACTCAACAAACTACTGGGTGTGATAGACAAATTGTCACCATTTTATATTTTTAATTTCATACATTTGTGTTGTTTGTTCTTGTTGACTGCACACAATAGTAGGGTCAGTTGGGTACCATCTGTGAGAAAAAGAGCACCATTACACAGTTCACTCTACCAGAAATTTAGAAAAGGCATGCTGTACTGCTTGACATTTGTGCCAGAAGCTCCAATACAAATATTTCATTGGGTGTCAATCTGAGAACAGTGTAGATAATTTGGAAAGAGTTGAATGATTACAAAGGTGTTTAGCGTGATCACTAGTAATGGCAGCATTATGCTTCCATTCATCTTCCCACATGGCCTCAGACTCAACACTGAGGCCTACATCAAGTGCCTTGTGGAGGTAGTGCTGCTCTGGTTCAAGAGGAAACAGGACTCTGCACCATTCCACACAAGCAGGAGAACCCAGTCATGGCAGTCAGACAATTTCTTCAGCTACATCACATTTTACATCTGGCCACCTGCAACTCCCTTGATTATTATGTGTGGGGCGCAGTTGATCAAAAGACCAACAAAACTCCTTGTAACACCAAAGATGAACCGAAGGCAAGGATTATGGCAGCATTAATTAATGATATAATAAAAAAGAAATGTAAAATTATATAAAAATAATTAAAGGGTAAATAAAAAATACAATAGGTTTGTTTATTACACTTTCTTTGAGAGGAGTGTTTAAAAAAAGAATGTTACTAGCACATATTCTTTAAATAAAAAAAATTACTAAAATGAAGCCAGGATGTTAACAAAAAATATAAACAGGGTCTGAAAAAATCCTAAAAGATGGAACACATCACACAAAAAAATTTCACACTTTGTCATACTTCTTTCCCCTTAAAAAAAAAGGCTACATGTATAAAATTAGTTTTTTAAAAATTTGTAAGAAAAGAGGCTCAAGGTTGATGGTTTCAAAACCTGCCCAAAAAAAAGGCATGTTTAATAATTTAAATGCTTAATACTATGGATTTGTGACCTACTTTTCCCATTGGTTAAAAAATCACAAAATGTATCTAAAAAGATACATTTTGTGACTTTTTAAATTTCTGATTCAATTCAGAGCCGACTTGTGGCTTTTTAAGAAGTCTGGCTTGTCTGAAGAAAAGAAAAACTAAAAGCCAATGACAATAGAAAAAGAAAAGCTGAAAGATAATGAAAAGGAAGTAACAGAAGAAAAAGAAATAAAAGCAAAAAGGAGAAAATTTTGAAATTTAAAGAGATATACAATTCATCTTTCTATAATTGCTTGTGAAAGCTTGTCACAAAATTAGAGGTATTAACCCTGATTTTGAACTTTTTATTAAAATATGAGATTTATTTTGTTTCAGTTTGTAAAACACAAACTATTGTCTGAACAAACCAGAAATCCTGCATGCCAGTGAATAATCAATCTTCTCAGCTCCTTTTAACAGTCAAATGAATCAAAGTAGGTGAATATTTTATTGATAATGATTATAATTGATTTTATGAGCCCTACAGAACCATAATTAAAACTTGTTATCTTGCCTAAGTGTTTGGAAGAGTTTGTGTAAGCTTACTTTATAAATTTTGTATTCTATATTATTAATAATTTTTTATGTGATTTAATGAATTCAATGTTCTTTCAAATTTTACACAAGTGTCTTGTGTTTTTTCTTTTGCACCTTTTGTATTACTCAGGATAAGAGATTTGAAATTCTCTCTTCTCATCTCGTCCATTTATTATTCTTGCTACTTTTATTTGGAGACTTGAATTAAGCCAAAGTTGTTCTTACTTTATTGTTAGAAGGAACAGGTTTTAATGAAAAGAAAAAATGATGTCTGGAAAAAAACATTTATCTGCATACAATTTTTCACAAATAGCTCAAATTAAAATACAACAGCATCACTAGTTATAACAATAACAATATTACATTTTGCTTATAGAAGGTGAGTGAAATTTTTAGGTTTGAAACTAGAAGATTTCTCAGCATTTAATATTTTTTTAAGAAAGTAAATTGTTATCTCTTGTAAATACAATTAGTGACTTTAAAATATTATTTAAATTTATTCTATCATTGCTTTAAAAATATTGCATGCACAGAATTTCACCATGTATTTTAAATTCTTGTAGACTTTTAAGTTTTTTATATATTATCTAGTTGCATAATCTGAGATTTCTTCATTTTCAAGAGCCAAAAGACTCTCCATTATTTTATGCATGTATAAATATGTTGAAATATTTATTAAAAAAATAGCAATATACAAGAAATGATTCTAAGTAATTGCTGGAATATTGTATAGACAGCATGACTTGGGATGCAAACTATTGTACAGATTAACATTTCATTAATATATTTTAAAGTTGAAACCTATTCATTATTCGATGCCATTTGATTATTCTGAAGATGAACAAGAAAATGAGATTTTGATTTGTTCGTGGAAGATTTCCTTCTGCCTGGTAAGAAACAATCTAATGGACGCGTTAAGCTGATAAGGTTGGCGAGGATGGCTAAAGATTTAACTAACTCATCTGATCTTTCAAATTAGAAAAAAATAAAGAAAAGAATTTGAATATCCATTATTACAATGCTGAAGAGAGAAAGTGAAAGAAAATCCTGATCACTGAAATATCTGTAATCATTCAAGCCAAACATTTCCCATATATATATATATATATATATATATATATATATATATATATATATATATATATATATTTTTTTTTTTTTTTTTCTAATAACTGTACACATTATTTTTAGTGAGCACATGTGTTTCAGTTGCTATCCCTGTTTTTTGTTTTTTTTCTTAAATAGTGAAAAACAAAATAAACAGGGATAGCAACACAAACATGTCTATAGTAATAAGAAAAATGTGTGTGTGTGTGTGTATATATATATATATATACACACACACACACAAATATATATATATATAGAGAGAGAGAGAGAGATGTGTGTGTGTGTGTGTATGCTAGAAAAATTAAAGACAAGGTGGAAAGAATTTTCATGTCACGCTTTAGGATTTCAAGAAACTAAAGCGTTGTTAATGCTGATGCAACTATATGTGCACAAAGGAGAAGAGGCACTGAAATTTACAACTTTTTTCTTCTAATTATTTAATTTAAAAGTGAACTCAAAAAAAAGCAGAGAAATATAGAGGTTTATTGTAAAAAACCAGTACAATAAGAATAAAGGTAACAGTTATGAACAAGGTCGTCGCAAGTCAATCCATGTGTGAGTGCTACTATTGGGAGGTCAATAGTTCTCGTGTAAGTCTGAGTCGTACTCAACAGATCCCAGCTAGTCTCTGTAGTCCGTTGACTTGCAGATACTTATAGGCAGTTACTGCCTATAGTGTGGTCACTCAAAATCACTACACAATTGCAGTAGTGTTTCAATGTGTATCAAAAACATCTCATCAGGTGATTGTAAATTCTGGGAAGTGAACAATTTTAATAGTTCACTTGCCAGTAATTTACAATCGCTTGATGAGATGCATTTGATATGCATTGAAACATGACTGCAATTGTGTAGCGATTTTGACATGTTTTTGATGCAATACCCTTATATATATATATATATATATATATATATATATATATATATATATATATATATATATATATATATATTGATTGTGGTGATTTGTTAGGAAGGCAAATCCTTGATGTTATCAGCCTGGGGAAGCAAACCTAACATGTGACACTGTTGAAAACTGCCTGAAAACCATATCACCAGGTGACCCAAGCATTGGGAGTAATTTTGGTTAGATTGAACTATTTGGAAGACGTTTTTAGATATGACCTCAAAAATACAAATTTTAGTGCTGATATTGTGTGTGTGTGTGTGTGTGTGTGTGTGTGTGTTTCATAATTTTCATTAAGCATGATAAATAATACATATACAGAAATAGAGATGGAGAATTTAACAAATGTGAAACTGGATGTTTCAATGAAAAAGACATTACTATTATTTCAACTAAGACTTTTCTTTCCCATTGTAAGTATAGCTTTGAATTAGAAATGAAACATCAAACCTTTTGACCATCAGTGTAATGTTCTGGCACTGAGCCACACTTTGAAATAATGCCTTCAGGGGCAGGGTTAAATACTTTAAATTAGAAGAAAGAGAGTGTGAAAGAGAAGTGTATAGAAAGGAGAGAAGAGAAAAAGAGTGAAGAGAAAATAAAATGAAAATGAAAATATGTGAGAAGAGGTCAGGAAGAGCAGAGAAAGAGGAAATCCTTAGCATGAGGGGGACTAATTTTGCCCACACACCAACTGCTTTCATTTCCCCCCTCTGGCCACACTGATTTAAAATGCATTAATGATGGGGGATTAAATTGTAATGAGTTTTGCAATTCTGTTAAAGTGACTGGCAAGCTTTAGATTCACTGGTTTTCAGCCAATCTGCTTTGGAAATAAAACTAAACAATCTTTACCGATTTGGTGGCATGGCAAAGTGAAAATTTATCAATTTACCTTCTTTTGTAATGTACCAGATTTGATCTAAATGCAATATTGCTCGGTAAAAGGATAGAGAATTATGAAGTCGTTCTGTATTGGTTCAACTTCACAAAGGTTTTTGGAATTTAAAAATCAGAGACAAACAAAAGATAGAAAAGAAATACACAATTTAATAAAAATCAGTAAATGATTGCAGCACACAAAAGTGGATCTAAAGTTAAAGACTGACAGAGAGCAAGAAAGAAAAAGAAAAAAATACAGAAACAAGATAATTGTATAAATACTGTTAAATATTGAAAGTGTATCAAAAATATATACATAATTCAAAGTCTCATAACTGAAATGTTGTTATATATTGAATCAAAATCTGACAATTATTTGATCTTTGAAAGATTAAAATGTCTAAATCAGTGTGTTTTTCGCTACAAAAAAGATGCTAAAATTTCCTATACTAATTTATGATCACCTGCTGTAAAAAAAATATAATTTAATAATTAAAAAATCCTTTGGTCTCTCCTCTTAATAATAACAGAATGATTTTGATTATAAAATTTCGTTTTTATTAAGTTTGGGGCATATTTTCATCATGTATACTCACTTTTTAGTGAATCTTTGGAGGTATGTATATATATATATATATATATATATATATATATATATATATATATATCAATTATGTGGTGTGGGTTCAATTTATATTACGCAAATCATTCATTATCTGCTTTTTGTATGAATGATTCGCGTAATATAAAATATATATATGTGTGTGTGTGTGTGTGTGTGTGTGTGCAAGCATTTGATGGGGTAGTTATTACAACCAAGAAGTTTTAAGTTAAGGAGTCTATTCATGCAAAACAATGCTCATTTACATTCTTCAAAACTGACTATTGCCCAACTTGCCAAAAAGTTTACAAAGATACTAAATTAATAGAATGATTGTCAGCATCTCCAGATTTTAAACCTGTAGAAAATAATTTGCTCATTATGAAAAGAGATTTATATGAAAATAAAAATAATATTCAAGCAAAGATCTCTGGGAAGCAATAAAAACTGCTGTACATGATGTTGAAGTTGAAACAGTAGAAAAGTTAAGAAAATCTATGCAAAAGACTGACGAATGTTATAGAATGTCAAAGATTTCTTCTTAAAGAGTAATATAATTTGTTCAGTTATATAAGATATTTGGCCATAGAAATCATTTCTTTTGGCTTTATTTATTAAAAATAGATATATTGGAATGTATTTATATAATAAAACCTAACTTTTCCAAAACAAGCTATTATCAATATTCCTAGCAAGGATAGATATTATAAGCTAAAACCATTACAATATATTTATCATTCAAGTATAAGTATATTCTGAAATTGGTTGATTAATACCAATTATTGTGAAGGCATTGACTTGCATAATAAAATCTTTTTCTCTCTTTTTCATATAATATATATATATATATATATATATATATATATATATATATATATATATATATATATATAATGAGGCACTAATTTATCTATAATGTACAATCAATTTCATAATGCAATTGACTTTTCAAATAGTGAAACAATTTTTTTTATAAACAAAAGATAGAATATGACCTTAGGCATCAAATGAATACTTTGAATCCATTTCAGGAACATTTTATTTAAGACAATAAAATACAATATTAAAAAACTGACAACTACAAAATTATCCATACTCCAGAAATTATTTTAATTATTTATGGCATTCATAAAATCTATAATAATGTTTATATCATGTTATGATGACTGTCAGACTGTAGCTGTAAGTCGGACATTTTTAAAAGAACCTAAGGATGCATGGGTTTGGTTAGATTTTGTTTGATGGCGTTTCAACTTTGATGAATGTGTGGGTAGTGTCACAGTGACCTGGAAAATGAAATCAGTGAACTGAGTTCAAATTCCAACCAAGTTCTTTATGCTCACTTTTACACAAATACCCTTGAGAAAGGTATGAATCCATCTCTTCTCTCTGCAGCTATGGGTTAAATAGAAAGACTAATCTGGTTCTCTTAGTATTGAGGTGGCAAGTAGTATAGAAGGAGGAAAAGTAAATCTTAAACCAGCCTCCAAAATGGGATGGGTTCCATCAGGCTATCTTTCCCAAGACACATCACCGTTGCTATGGCTGCAGTACATGTGGGGACCCTATAAACTTACTGGCTTATGGAATTTTATAAAAAAATAAAAAAAAACCAAAAAAACTAGATTAACCAATTTTAAAACAATGAATTGTGAATGCTTGCCATTCAGAAATGACTTTTCAAGTCGTAGCTGAGCAATTTTCAGTAGCCTAGTCAGCTGTATGGTAAATCATGGAAAAAGAGACAAAAAATTGCAGCAACTTTTCCTGTTAGGCAATCTAAAGCTGTCTGTGAATGTAAGAAAAACTCTAAAGTTATGCTGAAAGATGTTATTTCAGATTTATCAAACAAAAGTAGTAAAAGCATTAATGCCATACAGTAAGCTGGGTGCACAGTGAACAGTTTTTCAGTTTTCTCACTACCAAAAAATCCACTTTTGCTCAAAAGTCATCATTGCAAGGTTTGATTGAAATTCACATGTACCTTTTTGGAAAAAGATTTTTGGAACTGTTTTATGAAGTGATGACACTAAAATTAAATTGTTTAGTTAGAATCAGGCACAACAAGTGTGAAGTAAAAGATAATACATGAACCATTGGAACACTATATCCTTATTGTAAAACATGGGCATGGCAATCATGTTTAGGAATGTTTTAGTGGAAATGAGATGTTTGTTTAAAATCAGTGAAACCATGAAAAAGAGTACCATGGTATTTTAAGGGAAAATCCATAAGATTCCGCCAGGCACCTTTTTGAAAAATGACATTTTACTTTCCAATATGATAATGATTGTAAACACACAAGTGTTTACTGGTTAAAATTTGGCTGAAAGACAAGATCAAAGTCTTACATTGACCTTAAATACGTCTAGACCTGAATTCAATAGAATATTTGTGGCAAGAATTTAGGATTCATTCAAGACAACCTTCAAATTTAGTAGAGTTAGAGTGATTTAATTAATAGCTATAGAAAATGTTTACTAAAAGTTATTAACTAGAAAGTTTATATCAATGACTATTATAGGAAGTATATAAATAATTTTTTTTTTGTTATGTTCATAATGTTATTGTATTGAATAAAAAATGCCCAAAATTAAATTCTCACATTAATATCTAAAAACATATCTGTTTCAATATTTGAAAAATGAATTATTTGAAATGAAATTGATTTTATCTTATTCATAATTTTGAGCAGGGTTCAAACATTGTTCAAGTGGGTGCCAACAATGATGACAAATTTTTAGCATTACAAAATCTGACCAAACTTCAGAGTTTTTTTTTTTTTTTAGGCGGAAGGGCTTCTTGGTCAAGTTAAGAAATATTAAGACCCCCTTGACATTTTCCACTGATATTCATCAGTGTTCACTGAACATTTATGGCGACCAAATTCTGAAGTTGAGCATAGTTAGTGGACATGTTTCAGTAATGATGACAGCAATGTGCTTGACAAGTGATGCTCCAGAGCGCTCTACACAACTGTTAGACTATGAAAACTGAAGCCACTTAGAAATGCATAGACAAATATAATGGGGATGTTGACAGAGAGTTCCAACAGTTATTGTTTACAATAAGTAGAAATAAGTAGAAGGCATTATATTTGGAGCACCTATGTGTGTGTTTGTGTGTGTCAGATTCCTGCTTAGTAGGATGAAACAGGGATCCAGATTATACTGCCTAATCCACCAATCCAACTTTACAAAAAGTATAGGTTTTTGTTTGGTTTTTACTTTTTGTTAATTTCCTATTTTCTCAAGGACACCTACTCAAATATTAACTGTGTTGCAGCCATTTTGGTTGATCAAGAGCCAATTTCTCAAATGCTTTACAAATGTAAGCTTTTCTTCCATGATTCGCTAATAACGAAAATCTTGTCATCATATTTGATGAGGAAAACAGTGCCTTTGAATAGGATATTTGTTTGCAGCAAATGTGCACTTCATAAGAAAGTAAAAGGAAAATATAAATGAGGTAAAACAATTTGAAGCACAAAGTTATAATGCTAAAATAAACTGAAATGATCAAAGGAATAGGAACATTTTTCAGTAAATTGTTTTAATGATTGAATTCCTTCTTTGTGTTATTTATGTTGTTGCCACAACATTTCAGCCAATTCATTCTTCAGTATTCTTTAAGTGTTCAATGTGCAAGAAAAAGTAAAGGGTCTTGAAAAGAAATTGACAAACAGAAAAGAAATGATTGCTAATATACCAGCTTGGCTCATTCTCAGCAACACAAGCCATACAAAGAATACAATTCTCAATAACACAGATTATCTCTGTCTATATTTCTGAGATGAGGTATTGTAACTATTTACACTATTTACATTGTTATAGTGGATAAAAGTGTTGGTTGAATTCGTCCAGTAACTTGACCCAAAGAGTTGTGAGTTCAATACCTGGCCACGGCAGAGGTAAACAGAAATTTGGAGAGTTGAGTTACTAATGGGAAACAATTGAAACCGAGATATCCAGAAAAGGCATGGCATGTGGAACTAGAACAACCTACCCCAGTGGATGAAATAAAGGGTTCAGTATATCACCTGAAGAAGGCTGGAGTGTACAACAGCTGAAACATTGTGAATATGACAATAAAGATGAGGACAACAGTTCAAACAATGTAAATTGTATGAACAGATTATCTCATATTTCAGCATAATGTAGTTTTCTTAGATATCTAGCTGAAAAGCTAATGTACACCATTTCCTTCAATTTTCATACACTCTCTGTCTGCTATTATCTGGCAGGATTATGCTCAGTCTATAGAATAGAGACATTTTAATTTCAAAGTATGCTGCAGCTGCTTCTGCTACATGGAAAACTAGCATGTGACTTGGGCTGATCCAATAGCACATATACTCCTCTATAGTCAAATGGTATTATTAGACTCAGTTGTCAACAAATACACATGTTGAGTTGAGAAGCTCTGGCTGGAAGGAGTTTAAATTTTAATAAGTCAAACAAGCATCAAAACTGTGTTGCCAAGGAAGCGATTTGTTTAGCAACACTAAAAGGGATCATCTCTAAAGTTCCCACATTACCTTGTTGTTCTTTTAAGAATAACTATTTCCTTTTATTTATTAGTTTGTTTTTTTAATTGCTATGAGCTTTTCATTGCTTGTTCCTAATCAATATTTACAAATTATTAATTAATTTTCATGCCAGAAGTTTGAGAATACTATATTCTTTGGTTTCACCAGTCCAGAACTTCACAGCTAGACCCACAAGGTCAAATACACTGAATTGACTCATCTTCATTCTCTTCATATTCCATTGGTAAGGAAGAAGTTCCATTCAGATAGATTCTTTTTTCAGAACTATTGCATTGTGGAATGGACTCCTGACAGGTTGCTTCCCTGATCATGGCTACTTTAACCTCTACAAGTCTTGAGAGGAACCGTTATATATCCTCATAATATACACTTCTCACTTCCTCTTTTGCACACATACAACCTCATTTAGCAACCCTCTACCTTGAGGGGCTCTTGGGCCTTGCATTGGGTGAACAGTTGTAATAAAAAAGAAATAAATAAATATTAGTCATGATAAAATTTTGTTCTCCAAAACAAATATTTTCAGCATTCTCCAGTGGTCAACCACACAGCCAAACTAATTGTTTTGAATGTTTTAAACTTAGCAAAAGTAGCACTATTAGCTGTGTGTGAGGCTATGAGAATTCTTCACAGGTGATTCACAAGTCACAAGGGTCCTGTTATTATCAGCAGTAATAATAACAACAAGAGTTATGATTATTTTCTTGTTCTGTATTAATTTACAAGTAATAATGATCTCATTGTTATGGTCTACAGTAATAAGAAAAATGTTCCCACCCTCATTTAGTAATACATATAATCTGCCATAGGCATCAGGAAGAAAGGATGGAAGGAAGACGGGCAGGAAGTAGTCTCTAGTTGGGGGTGCAACGGAAGGATTAGGTGAGTCAGAAACAATAAACGAACAACCAGGAAGAGATGTCCTCAACAACCAAGCCTAGGGAAGATGATAACTGGCAAAGTTTCATGCTTACACTATTCAGATGCAACTTCTGCTGCTGCTGCTGCTGCTCCAGTTAGGAATGCCCATAGCAGAAGCACAAGTAAATTGTTGTGGGTGGTTCTACAAGTGGATGAGATGTTAGTCGCACTAATGCTGACTTTTTTTGTTGTCATTATTTTTGTTTACACTTCAGCTCAAAGCAGGCGCCAAAATTTCTATGGAGTTTCTGATTGGTTGCAGCCCAGGTATGGTGTATTGTGGTCTGAGTCAAGATGAAGGCAAAAAAATCTACACCGAGAGAGTAAAAAATAAATATATATATATATATATATATATATATATATATATAAAAATTATGAATAAAGACAAAAGGAAAACTTATCTTAGCCTACGCATTTTGTCCTTTGATGGACTTTATCAGGTCAAATGTCATCAGAGGCTGAAATGCTTTGATGATATGTTTTCTTTTTTTCTTTATTCATACTGTCCTTTTACAGATATATTTTTTAGTTATATCTGAAATTTAATTTTGCACACACACACATTATATATATATATATATATATATATATATATATATATATATATATATATATATATATATATATATTAGTATTACTTAATGGTTGCCATAGTCAGATGTAATCAGGTTTACACAACAAATCTACAAAAATATTAACAAGACTGGATTTTCTGGCCAAAGTTAGAGTACAAGAGATGCTTGTCAAAAAGTGATGGTTAATAAGCTAGTCTTACGCAGCAATATTATTGAGTTAAAACCTCACTGACTACCCGAATATTGTGAAATTCTGTTAAGCAAAACTTAGAAAATAGACTTTAAAAAGTTGTTTTACTGATAAATTTTTTTTTTCTTGATGCTTTTAGATGAAAACAAGTTTTCATTATTTAACTTGCTGAAACAAAAAACAAAACAAATGCAGTCAAATAAATTTAATAAAAAAAAAAAATGCAAAAGAGTGGCTTACAGGATGATTGTCAAATTTCGGTCTTTGCTTGCATATACATTTCTATTGTGTTTTGATAAATTACCTGCATATATGTAACTGTCAAATTTTTATGGACAGTAATTTTGTTTGATGGATGTTTCTAGAGGATCAAGAAAGATTTATGAATATACTGCTCATATATTTTATTAAAGTGTTTCTATGCACATGTATTTTATATCCAACTGATATGTTTATGTGCATCAAATATATTTATATGCATTTGTGTGTGTGTGTGTGTGTATATAATATATATATATATATATATATATATATATATATATATATATATATATATTTCTGCTTGGTACAGTCAATTTCATTTAAAACAATACAATTCACCTTTAAAATATTGAAACAGATGTTTTTTTTATATAAAAGAATATGATTTTATTTATCAAATAAATACTCATAATCCATTTCAGAAACTTTTTATTTAAAGCATTAGCATTACAAAGACAGTACAAAAATTTGGTAAGGACAAAATTATCCATATGCCAGAAAATTATTTTAATTTGAGATGCAATTCATAAAATAGATAATGTCCTGTTATAATGAGATGCCCTATCAAGGTTACATCTACAAATTGTAATTTTTAAAAGAACTCAAGTTTACCATGAGGAACATGTACATTTTCCCCTTCAAACCGAGCAATAATAACATCTTGGATAACATAAAATGGTTGTCTGAATTTAAATGATGAATTGTGAATGCTTTAAATCCAGGAATAAATTTTGGAGCAGCTAAGCAATTTTTGATAGCCAAATTGACTGTATAGTATATCATGGAAAAATGAGGAAAAAAAAAACAAAAACAGTTGGGATGTGGTGAGTACAAAATAATAACTGCTTTTACCCACGCCTTTCAATTTTGGGCGAGCTGAGGAAAGAGACAGAAAGAAATTTGTAAGCCTATTTGAAATTGCTTTTGGGCTAATGAAAACCTCGTCTTCACAGAAATTAGTCATTAAGTCAAGAAAATAGCGAGCCTATGCAAAATTCTTTTTGATATAAAATGAAGAGGAGAAATCAAATTAGCAAGAGAAGAGTGTCTGAAGTCATGTGAAAAGTTTTGTTTCTGTTCACATATCTGGCATTTACATTTTCACCAGTGTCAAATTACTTGCCAATTGTATTATCAACCTTTAATCAAGTACAAGACACTTCAAAGAACTTTCTTTCAACAATGCAAGAAATATATTAGTATTTAAAACTCTCTTTGTCTAATTTTGAATGTATGCAACTGTATATCACTCCTGTGAACAATGAACTTATTTACTTTGCTTTAAACATTTTTTAATATTAATTTGTGTCGAATCATTTAATCTGTTGTATGAACATTTTCTCTTCGTGACAATTCGTTGAAACTGTGGACTTTAAAATTTCTGATTTATTTTCCTGAAACAAACTACTGACAAAACTTCAAGTGGGTAAATCCATATATAAATAAATGATCTTGTTTTGTCAAAATTACCCATGTGTTTCCTTATCATTATCCTCTATTAATCTTCTTGGTGGTAGGTAAACCAACTGTTCCTTTTAACCCTGAAGCTGCACCCCCTCTAGGGACCCTCCTGGAAACAGCCGTAATCTAATTCTAAGACTGCAAAGAGGCACTGACCATAAATACAAAATAAAATTCTAAAATTGTGCTGAAAAATTTCATTTCTGATTTGTAAAATAATGCAGTAAGTGTGCGCTATGCTGTATAGCAAGCAGGTTAGTCAATAGAAATGTTCAGAGTAGGTGCTGTCCAATAAAACACACCTTTGTTCAAAAGTCACCTTTCCAAGGCTTGATTGGAATTTGCATATGCCTATTTGGGAAAAGTGATTTTTGGAACTCAATTTCATGGAATGAGAAAAACTAAAATTAAATTGTTAGATCAGAATTAGTCAGAGTGAATGTGTAGGAAAAGAGAAGCTACAAACACCATCGCGAGTGTAAAATAATGGAATGGTCATTTGTTTAAAATCATTGGAACCATGATAAAATATTTTAAAGGAAAATTTCTAAGATTCTAGCAGGTATCTTTTGGGAAGAAGATATTTCACTTTTCAACATCATAATGATCCTAAACACACAAGGGACTCATGAAAAGTTAAGTCAGACAACAAGATTATCATTGTACGTTGGCCTCCAATGAGTTCAGACTTTAATCCAAACACAAGATTTATAGTGAGTACTTAAATTAATATTTAATTCATGACAACATTTGAATTTAGTAAAGTAAAAGAGATTTGCTTTCAAAAATTAGAACAATATATTAAAATAAATTTGACATAGATTAGTCCATAGCTATACCAAGTGTTTACTTAAAGTTGTTGACTAGAAAGCCTATATGACTGAAAATTAGCTGAAAAAATATGAGTAGTTTTCTTCTTGCTTATTTAGTTCCTGTCATTTACATAAAGTTATTGGATTGAATAAAAAGTTTCTGAAATGGATTATGAGTATTTATACAACAATTAAGACCTTATACTAACTTTTACATAAAAAAACATAACTGTTTCAATATTTAAAAAAGAAAGAATTATTTTAAATTAAATTGATTGTATCATACAGATAATTTTGCACTAATGTGTGTGTGTGTGTGTGTGTGTGTGTATATATATATATATATATATATATATATATATATATATATATAATCAATTTTCTTTATGCAAGGCAATAATAACACAACGGCTACTAGAAATGAAAGAGAATGAAAAGACTTAAGAAGGAACCAGAAATCCATTCCTAAAGGGTAAACAAAGGAAAAACCTCTACTCCTGTTCAGTGGACCAGACTTTTGATAATTTCTAAAGAATTAATGGATTTATTTTAAATCCAATATTTTCATTATTTAAAAGAGAATGCCTGAAGTAATAAAATATATATATATATATATATATATATAAAATATAAAAAAGATTTCTGGTAATTTTATTGGATGTTAAATCTAGTATGTGTGTGTTGAGATGAGAAAAGTAGATAAATACATGTTTTCTAAATCAAGTGTTTATTCAATGATATAAACAATTTAAGAATATTTTCTCACACAGATTAAAAGTGGTTGATTTGCCATTAACAGATTTTAAAGTTTTTATTCTTTCATGCATTAAATTTTATCAAGTTGGCCATTTTCTCTTTAATGGCAATATGATGAATTTACAATGAAAACAGAAATTTTCTTTTGCAGAAGGTTTTCTGGATATGTTACTTATTTCATAAAAAAAACAGACTTACCATTTAGGGTTTTTTTAATTTTCTATAACAGATCAAAATGAAGTCTTCATAAAAATGTGTTCCTTATTTCATAATCCAAAATGATCCAGATCAAGAGATGGGAATCAGTTCATATTTTTTAGACCTGCCAAGTTTTTATTTTTGATATTCTATAAAGCATCAGACTACATTCTCCATTAAAAGGTAGTTTCTGCTGAAATTAGCATCAGAGAATAATTGAAGAATTTCTTGCAGAACAGATATTTTTCTCAGACATTGCTATGTCTTAAATGACAAGTGCTTCAACTTGATACCCCCCACCCCCCACACTGTAATAAAAAATGTATTAACTGTTGTCAGCAAGCAATTCTAACCAAAATTCTTGTATAGACAATTTTCAGACCTATACTATTTGAAAACGTAACAAATCTAAAAAGATGACCAAATGTTAAGACATTGAATTTCTTTTTACCATCCATGTAGAATGTTGATTGCGTTCAGAAATCGTTTTCTTTCTGGCTCTTCTATAATTATAACTTTTTGAATCAAAATAATGTTCTGGAGATATTTTGGACATACTTTTCAATATCTAAACTTTACAACAGGAATTTTTTCAATATCCCATCTTATGAAGGCACTTTTCTGGTGAAGTGATCAACTTTCATTTTGTTGATTGATTGTTGTAGATCTTTGAATTAAGCAATAAATACATCCCTTCTTTGAAATTTAACATCATCAATGATTGCTTTTTCTCTCTCTCAATTTTTTTTGTAGCAAATTGAATTCTTCCCACTGAGTATATTAAATATAAAAACAATAAAATATTAGTGTCTATTTACTGAACATTTTGAAACTACTTTTAAAATGACTAACATTGTCTTTGTTGCACCAATCGGTCAGTTAAATGGCATAGGTTTGATCATGTCTCTTTTGATTCATGATTGACTAAGCAGAAGTTTCCTGCCATGAGTTTCCATATCTTTCTGTGGTAGACTGGTTGCCAACAAAGGCTATAGGAGATAGTCAGTCCTGCTATTCAACCCATAGCTGGAGGGAGAACAGATGGATTTATACATTTTTCAAGGATTATTTGTCCATAAATGAATGTAACAAATCTGAATTATTAAACGGTCAACATCTTTACTCATTTATTGCAAAAGATAGATAAAGAAAAAGAACATTCTCATTTGATTGCTAAAAATTTCTTTATCTTTCTGTGATGACTTTATTCCAGAAGGATACACAAAATGAAAAATTATTAGAAAAATATAAAAACATTTAATTCTTTTGAGTTTCATTAAATCAATAGAAGTGAATTTATGTTTGTATAAGTTTCTGTAAATATTTTATAAAAAGGATTAAAAGTTATGGGTAGAATAATATTTGTATATTTATTATATACACTGTATCAGATTTTATTTTGTTAGTCAATGTTTTGACAATAAAATTGGTATTAACTAACCAATGTTGGTAAATCCTTCAAGATATATTTATTTCTATGAATTTCAGTTTATAATATCAGACTGCATCACCTACTGAATGAAATGTTGTGAATTTTCAGCACTACTCATCCGAGGGATTGAACATGCAACTACCAGAAAACCAGATAATTATAAGTGTTCTTATTCAGGTGGTTGAATCTATGCATTCTGCAATGGAATAAATGATCAAGTGACACTAAGTTAAATAAAACTGGTGAGTCTTAATTGATATGAAATATTTCCTGAAAGCAGAATGAGAATGTTCTCCTCGTTTGGATTGAATAAAAGGCTTAGTTAAAAATTCTTAGACCGTTACATTTGAAGAAGGCCCGAGAGTAGAAGAGCTGAAATATATAAGAACCATGATGAGTGGAATGGGATATAAAATGTTAATTACTTATCTCAAAAATACTGACATACGAAAGGTCTAAGTTGGGCATAGAAATACATGAAAACAGATTTCTCATTAGTAATTTTTAGAACTATATTGGTTTGGCCCTCATGGTAGGAACAAAGTTTGGATCTTTCATAAATATAGTCAACCAAGGAGTGTGAAGTAATATTATCTGCATTTATTCTCAGCCTTAAAATTATAGTTTTTTTCAAAGTTGATGATAATATCAAGATAAATGCAGAGAATTATTGTAAGTTCTTGGATAAATTTTTTTTTTTTTAGTGTTAAAGGTTACCATGAAAAAACTTTGAGCTAAACAGTACAAGGTGTCCCTTAAAACTGACATAATTTTAAATGGGAATATCTATTCAATTATTGGATTTCAGGCAAATAAAAAACAATACTTTTTTTTTTTTTTTTTACTTTTGTCACAATGTCTTGACAGATTGTCTACCCTTATGTTTTAAATAATACGTATCTGAAATGATTTACAAAGTTTAACAGTCACTTGAAGAGGATGAGAAAAGGAATGAGTCAAAATATTGGGATAATAAAAAAATAACAAATTTGAAGATAATGTTTTCCTTTTCACAGATGAGACATTGCCAATTGTTGATTTTGTTTTAGTGGTATTTATTCTGCATTACGTATTACTAAATTTTAGCTTCTTTAATTGATTGGTCTTATTAGCCAGATTAGTAAAGCAGCTGATCTGCAGTGAAAAGGGAGATGAGTTAAAATCTCAGAAACAGTTTATTTTTATTTCCAAACTACCGCCACTAACTAATAATCACAAAATGATGGTCTATGAGAGTAACAATAAAAAAAAGCAATAAGAAATACTATAAAAAAATCTTTGATAGATTTATTAGCTTCTCTATCTCGGATCAGAATGTAGTATTTGCCTGAACCGGAACAAACCTCTAAGTAGGAAGGAATTGTGAAAAGTAAAGGAAAGCAAAACAGGAGGAAGAAAAGGGAGTATGAAGGAAGAAACATGAAAAGCTAAGAAGGTCATAAAAAGATAAAATCAAAATTATATATATTATATTTTTATGTTAAATTGAATAAAATAAAAAGTGAAGATTTTTAGATATTTTATTTTATATTACATTCAAATAAAACTTTTGATGCAATTGTTACCTTCTGTCTTCTTAATTCCTGCTCATTTATTGTTCTCACCCCTTAATAGTGTTTTTTCTCAAACTCAGTAACCCCCTTGAGTCTTAGTGGTTTTATTGCCTTGCTTGGGTTGAAACATTGAAAAAAAATATATATGCATACATACAGAGGAGTAGGAGGAGGACCATATGGAGATAAGAGAGAGAGACAGGTTTATTGACTGGATATCAAGCGATAAGTGAAGGATAAAAAGGCACAAAAATTAAAGACATTAAAATTCTTTATTGAACGACAGAGAAAAAGGAAGATAAATGAAATGATGTAGATTAAAATATTTATTCCTTCCTTATTTGCATATGAAACTAATTCATGCATGTATAACAATTAGATTAAAAACATAGATGTACAACAATGATTAGAAGGGATAAGGAAGAAAATCAGAAGATACATGCAAAAGATGAGAGAAGAGTAGAAGTGTAAGGTAAAGAATAATTTTAGTTGTCAACACCAGTGGGATTTTGCCACAGCTATGTAATAAAATTTGAAGATACAAATCAGAAAATAATCATTAAATGTTAACAATGAGACATCTCAGAATTTCACTCTAGTATTCTCACTTATAACAACTTGTTTTAAATGCTATCATGTTTGTTTGCACACAACATATCATGAATTATCTCCCTTGTCTTTCAATCCTTAAGTACTTTGTTCCTTGTCATACAAGTTGAACAGTTGTTCTTAAGGTTGGTGGGGGTTGTTGGGTCACAGTCATGTGTCTCACTCACTGTAATTTATCACCCTGAGAACATAGACCTCCCCTAGGGTCTCACCCACTTCTCAACTGTGAGAGACATTAGTAACCTGCTTGGGCTGCAAGTCTATCAGGGGAAAAAGCAGGAGAGATGTTTATAAAATACAATATAAAACTGTTTTCAAAATTCGGATTTAATTGGTACACACATTTTTATGTGAGCTTTTACTTGTCATCTCCTGATGATTCTGATGGCACGAGGGAATCAAGCTCTTGAGGTTATAAAAATGTATTTATTAAAAAGACTCAGAAAGCATAAAAGAACAAAAATAAAGCTTAAAAAAAAAGAAACTGACCTCCACCAAATTGTTATGATATACACTTGCTATCATGCAACCTTTGAAGACCCAATTTTGAAGCAAATTTGACTACAGTAAATGGATATATAGTTTGGTCAATGGCATAGCCAATAGTATATAATCCTTAAAATTAGCTTCAAAATTAGCTCTTCTAAAGTCACATGATACATAAGTATATGTGATATGTGTAAATCTGTAAAATACCTTTGTAGAGGATATCTTATGACATTTCTAAGATAAACAGTTCAGTTATGGCATTTCTAATGCTTGAAAGAGTTATATATGTCCATATTAAGTTTTATGTCAAGCATTAGGAATATTAGGAATTATTCACAGAGCAGCAAATCTATTCAGAGTTCTATTTCAGATTTTATATTAAAAGTTCTAATTTTAAAAAAATATTTGCTTTCTCCAATTTGGAAAAGATTGTGTATTATATATCTATATCATTTAATACATTTATTATTATTATTATTATTATCTCTTTGGTTTTAACTATTGTCAGACTTTTGCCAGTATCGTTAATGAATTTTTAAATTATTTTTGTATATTTTGAATCATAACTATAATGTATGCTGCTTCTTAAGGGATATGTTGATATCTGATTAGTCTGTTCAAATTCTCATCAAGAATTTTTTTTTAATTAGAATTTTTTGGCAACACACATGTTGAAATCCTTACAATATTTTGGATTGTTGAAGTCATCACTGATATTTTTTGTCAGGATTTACAAACTCTAGCTTTCATTCAATTTTGAATAGGCTGATTTGTTCAGAAAATACTTTGACAGATACCCTACTTCATGGTTTTTATGCATCCTAGTAAAAGCGACTGTCATCTGTACTCCCTTACTTGTTTGCATTTCTCCTCCAAATTTGGTTTTGATCAGTCAGTGTATGGTTATGTTAGAGGGTGTGATGGACGGACAGACTAATGGAAATCACAGAATTTTATATATCGATTATTTCAGTCTAAGCAAGGTGATAATGCCATTAGGATGCAGGGGGTTACAGGGAGTGAAAGAGAATGAGAAGACTAACGAGGAGAAGTGAAGAAAAGACAATAAAGTAATAGTCTTCAGGTAGACAGAAGATTACTGAAATTACTTAGCACCAACTTCTTTGAGAGAGGCATGAATTCAGTACATCCTTGTATTACTCAACCAAGTATTGTTTTGTCATCAAAACATTTGTCACATTGGGCCAATAACTTCCAGTGACATAATGTGAAATGATTATATTGAATCAATTACTACGACTGCTGCTAGGAAAGTTGGTTCCCTGTGTCAGTTTAGATAATTTTTCTTGCCAGATATTATCTTATACATTTATAAGTCTATCATTCATCCATGTATTGAATATTGCTACTATATCTGGTCTGGTGGCTTTGCTATATAGTTAGAGATTCTTGATAAAATTCAAAGAAGAATCTGCAATGTTACTGGTCCTAACCTGGCATCTTGGCTTCAGTCAATACAAACCATCATTATGTAGCTTCTCAACATGAAAATATTTATAGAAAAAACACTTTTCTATAAATATCTCATATTTTCATGGTAAATGTTCTGATGAACTTTCCTCTATGGTACCTAAACTTTATAGATTTAAGTGCAGTACTAGATTGGCGGTAAGGTTTCAGCATTTTACAGCTGAAATGGCTAGATGTAACTGTAAGTTCTATGTTAACAGTTTCCTCTCTCACACTTCTTGCTTGTGAAACTCTCTTCTGCTTTCCAGTCAACTGTGATCTTCAAAAACTTGAAATGAAATGTCAGTTGTTATCTTGTCTTTTTAGTTCCTTTTCTTTTATTGTTCTCTCTTCTCAACAATATAATTTCTCATATTCTCTCATACTCAGTAACCCCTTGAATTTTAATGCCTTTATTGCTTTGCTTGGATTAAAATGTTTAAAAAAAGAAGAAGAAAATGAGGATATGAAAGAGAAAAATATGTAGGCAAAGCAATTTTGGGAATACTTTGCTGCTACCAAGTTTTGTCATTTTCGATCTTTCCACTATGTTGAGATGATCATAAATTTAAGCAGGTTTTCATCACATGGAAAGCTAAAACTGTGTGACATGTTTTTGTGCATTACAAAGGATTGAACATCACACATATAGATTTAATATTCAATAACATTTGTATAGGATTCTCTTGACATACCATATTCCTTCAAGATATGGGCGATCATGGTCCACCACAGCTTCTTATTTTTTGATGCTATTAGCAATATTTGCTCCTTTATGATACCTTTTTGTCTTTGTGGTATTTGTTTCACTATCCATTTGCTCGAACTTGTCAAATACATTACTTGCTGCTTCCCTCTGCTTCTTTTTCCTTCAATGTGCCTTGTCAGTGTTAAATTCTTCAAACATCCTATTCTCATTAATGTACCAAACATTTTAGCTCTTTTCCTATTATTATCAAGTTTCTAAAAATAAAAAGGTTTTACATGTGTTCATGCAATGAAAGTTTTCATGACTAAATATCAGTAAAGGCAAAATTCATATTGGCTCTCATAATAAAGTGAGTTCTTATATATATTTATTAGATTACATCAACTTTAGTGCAAAGTTAATTTTATAGAGCATCTAAATAAAATCCATACCAATAATTAAATTGCCTTAGTAACTACTGCACTACGTAACCTCTCTGAAGAAAAGTGGTTAGCAAGATAGATTGACAGCCCATTATTACTTCAGTGAGTTTAATTCCCAGTAGGTGCCCAAAATGTGTAGCCTTGTGCCTGACTATAGTAAGCTTACTAAATATCAATAGCTAAAACAGTGGAAGTCTTGGATAATTATTTTGAATTAAGAGAACATTTGTAAAACACTGACTGCCTCATCTCGGCCTTGTTTCATTCATTAGTATGACATTTAATGACCAACTGAGAAATAAAACTGAAAAAATGTTGGATACAGTAATAATGGAAACGAAATAGAAAAAGAATATATATTAACTGTCTAAAAGCAGAATACATGGTTGTCAGCAAAAGAGACAGTCTGAGGTGTGAGCTACATAATCAAACAGGCACGGAAATTCAATTATCTGGATTGTGTTGTAACAGATCATAAAAATTATGACACAAGAATCTGAAAATACATAAGAATAGCAAAAGATGCCTGCCAGAAATTAAGCAAGGCATGAGGTCAGTAATTAATCTACTCAACCAGCCTGCATGATTGGATAGCAGAACAAGGACAAAGAGGGATGGTAATAGGTCAAAAGCTACAGCAACTATAGACAGGAATTTGAGGAGCATCAAAATCATGTACACATCCTAAAAGAACTTAGCAGATAAAAGAAGAATATCTTCAGGATTCACAAAATAAGTACAAAGTGAGAAGAGTTTATGAGATGAGAATATGTTTTATTTGGTAGCAGAGAAAATTTATATTAACTAATGAAGAGCCATTTTCAGTGGCAGAGAATCTTTGTAGAACATGTTCTTAAGTCAAGCTACTCAATATTTTAGCTCCAAGCAATGTTATTTTGAAGCTTTAAGAGAACAACATAAACATCATCAATTTTGCACAATCTAAACTTTAGTTTAAAAAAAAATGGCTAATAATAATAATAATAATAATCTTTCGAAGATCTTCAAAAAACTATCAAAATGCAAGAATCATGAAGTGTAAATCTAAAAAAAATGTGGCACATAAGGACATCAATAATTCCAGTTGTAGTTGGAGCCTTCGGATTAATTGGAAAAATGTTCAATAAACTCACTGAAGGGATTCCTGGTAGCCCATGACTTAAGAAATACAAAAAATTGTACTCACAAGTACAGCTCACACATTATGAAGAGCTTTATCTGTGGATAATGTGTGATCTTTTTTTTTTTCTTTTTTTTTTTTCAAAAAATGATTAGTGGGAGATGTCATGAAACCATTTGTTACCTTAGGTCTCTGGTTGAAACCCAGAAGCAAAGGTGTATACAACAAAACCCCAAGGAAATATTAATAATAAAGAGTGTATTTAAATGCATTTTTAATTTGATAGAAATATTTGAGAGAAATTATCTATTTATGACAGACCATAAAGCACTAAGACTTTTTTATCTGGATTGAAATCAGAATTTTCCCTCTCCTAAGTGAGTCTTCATAATTAGTGCCACTAATTTAGATATGACCCATGAATATCATAAACTATCATAATACTTTAGAATTGGTAAATTTCTTCAATACTAAAAAGATCTACTCTCCAAAGTGAAAGCTAACAATATTTTTTTTACACCCCCACCACCCACATTGAACAAAGGTAAAGGGTGGGAAGGTTGAGCAGAGTTACAAGCCAGAAAAGGAATGTTATAGCTCTTGAGCAAACATCTGTGTATTATTGGAAGAGGTTGGGGAGTGTTGGGTAAGGTCCTGAGGGCCTGAAATATAAATATTTAAGAACCATGACATGTTGAAGAATCTAAGTGGGTGCAAGAACAACAGGGTGGGAGGGACAGATGTATGTGGAACTATGGTCAACATCCTCTTCACATTGCTCTCATTAAAAAAAAGCCTCAAATAAAATTAAAAGGACATAAAACTGGTCACATGATTGATGATTCATCATTCTTTTAGTTAGAGATGGAAAAATGAAACAAAAATTGCTCTACACAATAGTTTTCAAGTGGACAAAGTATTTGTTATGGTTGTGCAGCCTATAAAGACACAAAAAAGGCAAATCTGGAGAGGAGAAAGGTCAAATAGACACACCTTTAACCTTGGTCCAAACTGTGGGAAAACAGGTGCCTATTAAAATTGGACACCAATTGTCCCATAGCAGAAAGCAACTACATATTAAATCAAATTTCAAACAATTTATTACAAAAATGAAGATACAATATTGAAAAAGCATCATATCTGATTTGACATATTTTGAACGCTACTGATGAAATGTTTTTATTGTACCACATCTTTTTACTCCCTGAGTATTTTCATGCCTTCTGCATTTTAACAAGAACTAAATTGTTCATCCTATTCTACTGATTCCCATTTTTTTTCACCTTTCAACTGAAGTAAAAAAAAACAATTTTTCTTTTGATTTATATAAATTTGTGTGTGGATAGAACAATTCTGTTTTCATGTACACACTTACTAAATGACCAATAGATGCAAATATCAGAAATAAAATAGCAATACAAAGTCTAAAATATAATATCCCAATCAGAACCTACCAAATCCCTTTCCTCTAGGGTCTTAAGAACTTAATTTGTTGTTTTATAAGCAATTAAAAATCATGAATTTAAGGGGTACAACTGCTTGACACATCTGTGCTTAAATTAATTTGCCATAGAAGTAACCATGATAAAATGACTATAACAGCTTTATGCTTAGAAAAATGGCTTAACTTAGCTAAGAACATAGGACTCAAGAGAATAAAACTTTCTTTCAATTCCCACAATGAAAGTAGAGACTTTCGTTACTAAATTTAATACTGAAATATTAATATTCAACCAAAATACTTATTTAAAACAAAAGTTCCCTTTTGATTAAAAGTAAATTCAATTTGCTGAATTCTTAGGGGAGAAATAAATTTAGTAATAGCTTTCATTTGCTGCATAGATAAGAAATCTCACTAAAGATTTTGAACAGAATTTTTCAAGTGTGTTTAAGGTAAAATATTTAAATTACTCTTAAAAAATACACTGATAAATAAGGCAATGTTTAGATAAAGATAAAGTCTTGAATGCCAAAGATCCTGTTATAACAATTTTATACAAATTTTAAACAAAGATGTGTAAGTATACAATAAAAATGAATGGATGACAACTACAGTTTCACTTAATCTTGATAATTCATTTAAAACATTATTGTAGTCATTATATATATATTTAAAAAATTTTTAAAATTAGGAAATCAGTTGAATCTGCTACCTTGGTTTCAACCTTATGGTATCCTTAGGTAATTTTTATCAATTGACCTCCCAAAGATTTATTTTTAAAAAACCCCAAAAACTAATGAATGCATATTATAAAAAATAAAAAATAAACAAATGTACAACATTGGGTAGGATAGAAAGGGAGGAAGAGGATGTGAAGAAGGAAAAAGAAGAAAGGGGAAAAGAAGAAAAGCAAGGGTATTATAGAAGTATAGGTGGGGGGTTAATTGAAATGTACAATTTTTTTTTTTTTATCCAGTCTCATATGTGCTTAAGCCGTCCTGGGTATGACGTTAAACTGCATCCAACAGCAAGGCCTCTGATCAAGAGGTTTTGAGGAAGTGTGGAACCACCTCTTAATTGCTGGTGTTCCCAGGTCCACCCAGACCCGGGGTGGTAGCACCTGTTGGGGTCCCAGCTATGGACAAATAGTGAACTTCCATGTTTTTACCATGTCCTGGGTATGACGACAAACTACATCCGCGTCCTGGGTATGACGACAAACTACATCCGCGTCTGGGGTATGACGACAAACTACATCCGCGTCCTGGGTATGACGACAAACTACATCCGCATATTTGAACTTTATTTGAGTAGCTAAGCAATTAAATTTTATCAACAGAATAATTGCTTTTTTATAAAGATCACAAAAGACCAGAATGAAAATGAAAAAAAAAAATATTATTACCAGCTCTACGTTTTTGAAAAATATTATTACCAGCTATACGTTTTTGAAAAAAACATTATTACCAGCTCTACGTTTTTTGAAAAAACATTATTACCAGCTCTACGTTTTTGAAAAAATATTATTACCAGCTCTACGTTTTTGAAAAATATTATTACCAGCTCTACGTTTTTGGAAAAATATTATTACCAGCTCTGCGTTTTTGAAAAAATATTATTACCAGCTCTACGTTTTTGGAAAAATGTTATTACCAGCTATACGTTTTTGAAAAACCAGAATGGAAATGAAAAAAATATTATTACCAGCTCTACGTTTTTGAAAAATATTATTACCAGCTATACGTTTTTGAAAAAAACATTACCAGCTCTACGTTTTTGGAAAAAACATTATTACCAGCTCCACGTTTTTGAAAAAATATTATTGCCAGCTCTACGTTTTTGAAGAAATATTGTTACCAGCTCTACTTTTTGAAAAAATATTATTACCAGCTATATGTTTTTGGAAAAATATTATTACCAGATATACGTTTTTGAAAAATAATATTACCAACTATACTTTTTGGAAAAAAACTTTTTTCAGCATTGAATGGCCCAACGAAGGTCGATATGCTGGTTAAATAATCAATCAATCAATCATATGTGCTTAAGAGCAATTTTTTAGTATGGATGCAAGGACTCATGACTTTAGGTTTCTAGTTCAAAAGGTTCTTTGGATCCAGATATATATATATATATATATATATGTGTGTGTGTGTGTGTGTGTGTGTTGTATATTCAAACACCAACCCTTCATTGAATGTGAATGACAAGAAAACTAAAAAATCACTTGAAAATGGCTAATGAATTTGTTGAAAGTGCTTGACAGTATTTATTATGGACAGTTTTTACATTCTCTTAGACCCCCAAATAATAAAACAGTAAGAACATTAGAAAAAATTATGTTTGTCACATTTAATGAAATATATATATATGTGCATTGCTCTTCATATGAATTGAGCACTATGGTGGCCAATATGGCATTTATATATCACATATATAAAGCATTAAAAATTCCCTTTCTCTACCATGTACCGATAGCCTAGGGGTATATATATATATATATATATATATATATATATATATATATATACACACACACACACACACACACACACACAATGTTTTATAGATAATATTTATATCCATTTTCTTTTATCTTTAGAATTGCTAACAGGTTTTAATAATTCATTGATTTTATTTACTAATCAAACCCATTTTATAATTGTACAAGATAGTGTCTTAGTAAATTAATATATTAAATATTAGTAAATTTTAAATTATTTCATCATCATATTTATATTCCAGCATCTTCAAAATTCAGTTATTCAAGATAAATTTACAGTCTACTGAAGATATTGTCTGCTATTTTCATCTACAAATTAAAATGGTTTCCAATTATGTATATTAGGATCTGAAGATTTCACTAGAATTCTTATGAATGATTCTCACCGAACATATAGAGAAAGCAGTTTGATTGGTTTTGATAGATTTTGAGTCAACACAGGGAAACAATATTTCTGAAGATCAGTATTTTGCAGAGGTTTCTTCAAAATAACTGAAAATATTGACCAGTTTTATTCATATAATTTTTACTTACATCAAGTCAAACAAATATTTGTGACTGGCCAATATACTTCACATGTCTTTCTGATGTTTCAAGCCTTTCTGACCAATATATTACAAATATATTTTACATGTCTTTGTACTAAATTTTTTAAACTAAAAATTAATCTTAATGAAATTAAATGAAAAATAGTGAAATTTGTTTTTTCTTAAACAATGAGACAAAATTAAAAGCTGGAAATTATAAACTTTTTATATTTCTTTTCCTTCTACCTAATAGTGTTACTGATAAAAATAATAAGTATACTTCAGTCATATATATATATATATATATATATATATATATATATATATATATGACTGAAGTATATATATATACAAAATTAGTGACCAAATAAGAATAAGTAAAAGATTGAAAATACAAAAATAACCTCTTTACTAGAAAAGGTTTTGTGTAATATACACAATAGTAAATGAAGGATAACACTTATTTATTTTTGATGGTCACACTAAGCAAAGGATTCAAACAATGCACCTAGGAAGCCTCTTAAATATTTTCCTGATTAAAAAGAAAAAGAAATAAAACTTTATAAAAGAAGTTAAGGTTGAGCAGATGTGCAAGTTGCTTAATGAGCTAATTAAAGTCGTTCAGGCATGACTGCAGCTCAAAATTGAAGCAATTAACTTGTCCTATAAGCTATGAAACTGAATAGTCACAAATAACTTCTTTCTTCAATTGTCCAAACAATTTGCTTTTCTCTTTTAGTTTACCAGCACCTAAGTAATAAGAGCAAAGACTGTAGTTCACTCATCAAAACATGTGATACCACATGAAATGATTGGATCATTAAGTACAGATAATTAGTCTTTGTGTAGAAATAATGGAAGGTGAAGTTATTATAGAGATCGCAAATGTCTTGTTTTAAGCCATAATTACTTCAAGGTTCTAGTTCTTATTGGACACCAAATTAAGGTTCTGTAGTCAAAAACATAAGAAGAACGATAATAAATTTGACTATGCAATGAAAACCAAGACCAAAATAAAAAGTATTTTCTTTAAAATATGTCAAGTAAGGCTTTTCATTAGATTAAACATTTTTAGAACTTTCAAATAAAATGCCATTTTAAAAATTGCCAAAAATAACAATGTTAGAAATGGCTTAGAAATGTTAACTTTTCACTTTTTATTGCTTTAATAGAAATATGTACATTAACCATTTCAAAAGTAATGAAATTCTTTATTCCTTATATATCCTTATACAGTAATATCCTTATCCTTATATTAATATTAATATCCTTATACAGTAATATCCTTATCCTTATATTAATATCCTTATATATCCTTATAAAGTAATATCCTTATCCTTATATTAATATCCTTATATATCCTTATCCTTATATTAATATTAATATCCTTATATATCCTTATATAGTAATATCCTTATCCTTATACTTATATTTATATCCTTATATAGTAATATCCTTATCCTTATATTAATATCCTTATATATCCTTATATAGTAATATCCTTATCCTTATATTAATATCCTTATATAGTAATATCCTTATCCTTATATTAATATCCTTATATAGTAATATCCTTATAGTAATATCCTTATATTAATATCCTTATCCTTATATAGTAATATCCTTATCCTTATATTAATATTTATATCCTTATATAGTAATATCCTTATCCTTATATTAATATCCTTAAATAGTGCTATGATCTTGAATGTTGTCCTATTGTTTAGTGAACCAAATACATGTAAACTTTTTATATCCTTTTGTACACAGAATTTCTTCAGGAAAAATAGGATTTTTTTGTAATTTAAAAAAAAAACTTTCATGATACATTCCCTATCATATTTTTCTTATCACTTTTGATGAATTAAATTCAGCTACAAAGGAATCAAAAATTTCATTTTTTATTACTAAAAATCTATTTTGGGAACTCTGACATTGTGAATTCAAACAATATTCAAAGTTAAACAAAAAAAAACAATACTTGGTCATGAAACTCAGTAAATATTTGACATATTTTATGAAAACATTTAAAAAATATTCCTTTGTAAAATCAATGTGTTACTATGTTCAGAAATCTTTATTGCAAAACTTATATTTTTTGTAATTATAATGCTGATAAGATAAATAACAATCCTTTGGGATGGTGGGGAAATTCATGACCCAAACTAAAATTCTTGTATTACAAACTTCATAAAATACACCAGTTCTTGTACGATCACTGAAGTGAAATAATGTTGAGCCTAGTTAGTACCTAGATGGATGACCACTTGGGAATACTAGGTGTTGTAAGCATGGATATGCAGTTAATCTAATGAAAATTGGAGAACCAAGTTCCAAATTCAATTGGGTTGGTTATATTCACAAATACCTTTGGTAAAGGTATGAATCTGTCTCTTCTTCCCCCACTATGGGTTAATTAGTAGGACGTGTATCAGTAAAAATCATCATTATTTCCAAAAAATTCTTGCAATCTAAAAATATCTTCTGGCTTTAAATAACCTGCACATAGTTGATAAACTGTAAAAAACAAAATCAAAAACGTCATAAAATGTATGAAATTATTAGTTTGTTCAGAAAATAATGTCAGATTTTAGGATTAACTTTTATTCCTGAATGAATTTATTTAAACAGTGTTTAAATCAGTCGAAACAAGAACCCTGAATATCTATACATTTTTTCTGTCATCAAGTTACAAGGTTAATTATGATTTTAAGATTAAACTCTAAAGGTTTGATTGCCAAGAAATTTGAGAATGCAGTTTTTACATCTTCTTTGTAACAGAATGTATTTTGGCTTAAAAATTTGTCATGAGGAATTAAGAAAAGCATATTGAATCAGATGTTGTATACTTTCATTAAAATTTGATCTTTTTTGGACTGTTGTTCATCCAATACAAGACCCAAGAGCCATTCAAGGTAGAGGGTTATTGAATGAGGTTGTTGTAAGGGCATAAAAGGAGGAATTAAGAAAAACATACTGAATCAGATGTTGTATACTTTCATTAAAATTTGATCTTTTTTGGACTGTTGTTCACCCAATACAAGACCCAAGAGCCATTCAAGGTAGAGGGTTATTGAATGAGGTTGTTGTAAGGGCATAAAAGGAGGAATTAAGAAAAGCATATTGAATCAGATGTTGTATACTTTCATTAAAATTTGATCTTTTTTGGACTGTTGTTCACCCAATACAAGACCCAAGAGCCACTCAAGGTAGAGGGTTATTGAATGAGGTTGTTGTAAGGGCATAAAAGGAGGAATTAAGAAAAGCATATTGAATCAGATGTTGTATACTTTCATTAAAATTTGATCTTTTTTTGGACTCTTCAGCCAATACAAGAGCCGCTCAAGGTAGAGGGTTATTGAAATGAGGTTGTTGTAAGGGCATAAAAGGAGGAATTAAGAAAAGCATATTGAATCAGATGTTGTATACTTTCATTAAAATTTGATCTTTTTTGGACTGTTGTTCATCCAATACAAGAGCCATTCAAGGTAGAGGGTTATTGAATGAGGTTGTTGTAAGGGCATAAAAGGAGGAATTAAGAAAAACATACTGAATCAGATGTTGTATACTTTCATTAAAACGAAGTCCCATTTTATGATTACAAAAATAATATATATATACAATGTGATGCCATTTCTATGGGTTCAGTTCTGGGTCCAAATTTTAGCAATTTATATATGTCTAATCTTGAAAATAATATATTTAACAATTTTAAAAATTCCTCCATCTACCTAAGATATGTCAATTATATCTTTGTTAATCAAGAATATTAGTCAACTCCAAAAACAATTCCAAAATAATTCTGTCCTTAAATTTACATATGAACTTAATAATAACAATAACATTCCTTTTGTTGATATATTGATGAACACTAATAAAAATAAATTCAATGTCCTCCACCCCATATAAAGAACCCACCAGCATAAATTCGTGCACCCTTAGCTATAAGAGTGAATGTCCAAATTACTATAAATTAGCAATTATAAAAAAACCTAATAAACCATGCAAAAATTAATTCATCTACAAAATAGATTTTCTACAGCAAACTAAAAAATATAAAACAAACTCTTATAAATAATAACTTCCCTAATTATATTCTTGGTGAATAAATAAGATTTTCTATTAGAAATTTTAATATAAAGCAAATGGAATATAATACTTCTTCAATTAACCCCAAACATATTAATCTTTTATATCACAACCAAATACATTTTAACTATAAACAAGACAAAAATATCCTAAAAAAAATTTAATAAATACTAATATATCTACCACAGATTTTAATAAAAAAATAAAATTAATTATATTTCACTAAATCCAGTATTTCAAATTTTATTATTCATAACGACTCTTTCCAACCAACTAACATGTTGCAGAAAAACAACATTGTATATAAATTTAAATGCCCTCTGGGAGATTGTATCTCCAACAGAAAAAATAATATTTATGTTGGCCACACTACGACCACGCTTGTCTTGGCGGCTGAGTTTTCATTTGAATGATGTTTCCAACATTTCTAAGCATATACAACAGCATACCTGTCCACATTCACAATTCAGAAAACTTCTTGTTGAAAATGTATCTATACTTTTTCATGAAAAAATAAACAAAATAACTAAAAATTCTTGAAGCTATTTATATTAAAAAATCGAAACCAAACCTTAATAAAATTAATTATGAATACTGCACAAATGTTTTAAAATCTTTACAGTAGATAGTTTAAAATATTGAGGTTTGTACCAATTGTTCTTAATACTTATTTAAAAAAAAAACTCAACACCTCATAACTAGTTTACCTCCCCTGAATTGTTACTCGTTAATTGCACTTAACTAAGCATTCTTCACTTCACTAGTAAAAAAAAATTAACTTTCAAATGAACATAGCAATTTTATCTTTGAAAATTAATGCTACTATATTTGTCTAGAAAAAAAACAACACCCTGATGATGACATTTTACTAATGTCAAAAGTACTTGGAATAAATAAATATTATGTATCAACATGATAATTTTCTCTCTTCCTTTAATAATGACACCAAAAAGTTCAACTGTGAATATGAAAGGATCCAATTGAAAATAAGTAGACAAAACTTGTCTAAATTATTCAATGAAACATGTCTCAATGAAAACATGCTGCCAAAATATATGCTATATATATATACATATATATATGCTGTGTGTGTGTGTGTGTGTGTATGTGAAACTAAAATTAAATTGATAATTACATTCAAATAAAAATCCAGGTTATGAACTGAAGCAGAGAAAATGGCAACACAAAGTGATAATTAAAAATCTTACTATATAATATAGTATTTGCATATATTTAGTCTGTAATGCCTGTATTTCACTTCAGTACAATTACCTTCCTTGCACTAGTGAAGCCAGGTGACAGTGTCTTTCTTATTATCATGACAGTTTGAAAATTAGGTGAAAAGCCTGATTCTTTGGTTCTGCCGTATACAACAATAATAATAATATTGAAAAATATATTTAAAGACACGTGTGAAAACTTTCAAATAATAGTAAGGGCTTAACAAATATACCATCATTTTATCACATTGTTAAAATAGTTTATATATAAAATTAATAAATAAGTTTAGGAACAGAACAAAGAAATTAGCTTGGATTTGTAGATTTGGAGATAATACAAGTACTGAAAAGTTCTTAGTCTGACTAAGAATACAAAAAAAAAAATATTCTGATGTTTGATCATTTGTTTGAATTTTGGGAAGTAGGTCGAGATGAAAACTTTTCAGCACCTCCTTGTGATAATTCTATTAAAATGCATTTTAATGCTTATCTGTAAATAGTCAACCAATAATATTCAGTGTTTAACTATGATTTTTAAGAGTTTCGACAAACATGAATGAGAAAAAAAAACTGACTAAAAATAGCCGCCAAACAAAGAGAAAAGATCAGATGAACATAGAAAGTTGGGTTTTTGCCTATTTTTGTAAACATTCCAGATTTCATACTTTTATTTCTGCCTTACTTTTACTAAGCATGTTTACCAAATAAAATCAGCATATCTTCCATCATTAAAAAAAATATCTTCTTGTAAATAGCCACACAGGGGACCACTCTTTTTTTTTTTCATCTTCTAAAAAACATTGTCCACTGAAGATAACAGCAGAACAGAGTTTTGAGAATTTTTTTTTTTTTTTTAGATGAGAGGTGATTTTCTTTGTTGCATCCCAGGAGGTATGTCAGTATGGAGGATGGGCGTGTAAGCCTTCTTTTTATGTCACCAAATCATGCTTTTGGATCAATGTTCAAAAAAAAAGAAAAAAAAAAAAATTGTCCAATATACTGTAAAAAGCTTGTGGCTGCTCAATGCAGTGGATTAACAGAGTTGATCTAAATCCCACTGGTTCTACCTTGGGCGGGACTTTAGGGTCTGCCTTCAAATGTGTCGCACTGGTATGCATTGAGTGACCATCCAAGCATGGCATCACACTGCAGCTGCTCCACCCACTCCATCCTTATTAATACCATCATGCCCATTGAACACCTCATGGCCTCTTGTCAGCTCCCACCTACCACCAACCCAGAGGCCAGTAGTAGTAGGATGCTTGAAAAGTAGTATTTTTTTAAACTGGTTCACACACACTTTTTACTTTGTTCAGTACACCTAAAATTATACTACTATTATTGTTTGTGTTGTTAGCTTGACCCCGATATTCATAGGAAAACCTTTAAAATTTTAAAATAGAAAAGAAACCAGTTCAATATATTTTTTATAATATTATATTATTTTCAGTTTTAACCCCTAATTCATTTGCAAATTTATAATTCAGTTAAAAATTACTTTTGTCTACAAGTTTTAACTTTTAAGGCACTTTAGTGTCCATGAAGAAAATGTTTAAAAATCTGCATAAATTAAGATTTGGTAAAATGTATGAATTACATTCAAATGACTGTAGACAAATCATTAGTCTCATATTCTATTAATTAACCAGTTTCAGACATAATAAAAGTCTGGTTTTATTCAAAATTATTAATAAAATATAATATCCCTACTGAGTGGCTACCAATTCAAAATTTAATTAACTTCTCATTTATGGAAAAAGATAAAAATTATACAGCATTTAAAACAAATATGAAATTATTAATCTTTAAAGTTTCTGTTTTTTAAGCATGTGTAGTTATTAATTTATTTGAAACCTTTTACAATACTATTCATTAGAAAAAACTATTTTGTTTGGAAATTCATTTTGTTTAGTCTCTTAGTTTTTTGGATTTTGTTTTAATCATTTCAGCCCAACAAGGCAGTAAAGCCACTAAGATGCAAGAGGTTACTGAGTGTTAGAGAATATGAGAAAAATATACTATCAAGGAGAGAAGACAATAAAAGAACAATAATTAAGACAGAAGATAACAATTAACACTGCATTAAAATTTTTGAAGATCAACCTTGACATGGAAACAAGAAGTCGGAAGAGAGTTCCATGAATGAGAAGTGTGATAAAAGAAGCTTTTAGCATAGAACTTGGGGTTACATCATTTCAACTATAAAAACCTTGCTGCCAATCTAGTATTGCACTTAAATTCATAAAGTCTAGGTACCATAGAGGAAAGTTCATTAGAACAATTACCATGAAAGTATTTATAGAAAAAGCTACATTACAGTGGTGAGAAAGCCTGTAACCAATAAGATTGCAGATTGTGCTTTGGATTTTATATATAGCTCCTGCTATATATATATATATATATATATATATATATATATATATGCAGCAGCAATATTCAAATCATGGACGAATGGTAGACTTATAAATATGTAAGATAGATTCTGGAAAGAAAATTGTCTAGCATGACACAATGAACCAACTTTCCTATCAGCAGTCCTAGCAATTGATTCAATATAATCTTTCTACTTTATATCAGCAAAAAACATTCATCTGAGAAGGCACAACGAGTAATTCTCCTGGAGGTTAGCATCAGCCATGTTTATCTCTTATCATTTGCAATAGCTTGTGGCTAAATACAGGTCAGGAAAAATATATTCCAATGTTGTTAAAATTCTGACACTGGATTTTATGTGATCTAATAAATGACATATTTAAAGTATTTCCATGCTAATAAATAATTAATAACTAGTAAAGGTAAAATCTGTAAAGATAATGTATGTTAAGGTGCATGTAGAAAGTATAACATAGTGTTTGGTATAAACAAATTAAGTTTATGTAAAGACTATTGTTTTGTTCTTTATTATAATAGATTTGTATTGAAATAAAACTTATGAGCCTAAATATGTTTTCAGTAATATCTTAGCTATTAGCATTCTCTGTATTCTTGAAGATCAATTGACATTTCTCCTCAGAGCTTCAATAAGTCTGTCAATGTCAATGTGTCAGTAGCATAGTACAGATGATGTCTATTTTTTACAAGAATAATAATTTCTCTTATTGCTGAAGGTCAAGTGGTACCTGAAATCTACTGAACACATCACCTTTTTATTATTATTCTTGCAATCTTTTAAAATAATATTTGTTTTGTTCGTATCTTGGAAATCCAGGATGGTGGCCCCTTTTTTTGTTTTTAGTCTGGGGGTGCTGTAAAGTTCTCAGGGTGTGTGTTGGGAGAGGTGGGCAAAAAACTTTCCAAAATCTGACTAAATGGCAAAACATCAGAAATATTTTTAATCAATTCTTGGATGATACATGAGCATTTCCTAGTATCAAATGTAATTCAAGTTCCTGAGATTAAACATTGTCAACATTATTATACTTTGATTAGTATCTTAGATTAGGTTGTATTTTATCACAATTCTCAGGCTGTTCATACATTTACTGAGAAGGGCATTACAAGTAATAGACTTTAAGCTTTCTAGCTGAAGCATTATCAATTATTGCTCATTATTGACTCGTATTTAATAATCTATTTAATTTATATATCTCTACTCTCAGGTTGTTATTCTATGATTCCTAATTATAAGGAATCTACTCGGATGTGTGGGTGGTGTAATGGATAGCAGCTCAGGATGAGAAATCTGATAGCCAAGTTCGAATTCCAGTAAAGTTTGTTACATTCACTCACATGTAAATACCCTTGGGAAAGGTATGAATCCATCTCTTTGAATCCCCCAGTTATGGGTTAAATAGTATGACAGACAGAGCTCTTTATTCTTGGTTAGTTACCAATCTAGGAGAAGGACAACTCTGAAATCAAAAGTATATGTTACCCTGGCAGAGCACATAATATTCAGCTAATGAAAAGATCATTAAATTCACAATGACTTTATAATTCCAACTTCAGTCAACTTGATGATGATAATACAGTGTAATTAAACAATAACATGATAGGGGATATCGTAAAGATAAAATATATGGCCATTGTGTGTAATGTCTTCTAGTAAGAGCTCTGTGGTCTAATCAGGAATGCATTGCCTTTGAAAGACTCCTAAAGATGTGAGATCAAAACTCACATGAGGTTTGTTTCCAGGTTATTTATTTTTATTCCATTATTATAGAATAACAATCTGAGAACTGCAGTAAAGAGCAACAGAAATAAGAAAAAGGAAATATTATTAAAACACAGAATAACAATTCACAGCTGGTTCTTTTTCTTATTTAGATGAAACATTATGTATATATATTTTTACCTTTTCCAAATTCCTAGATTTGTGGTCCTCTTGTTTTTAAAACTTGATCAATTCTCAGTGCAAATTATAGACATCACAATATGCCTTTTTGGTCAGGTTTGAAGACTACTGGCATGAACCTTTTTTTTTGATTTTGTTGCTAACATCAAAAGTCTTTTTGTGTTCACTTTTTGATTGGTCAAAATTATTTCATTTTCTGGCATTCGTTTCTTTTTCATTTTTTTTATATCACAGAAGTGGAACCTCTCTGATTTCTGGTAGTTTTTAGTCACAAATGACAGAGTTCAGTCTTTTCTTACTTTCTCTTTTTTATTTGAAGGTTACCTTCTCATTAGTTGATAGAGAAGTATATGAAGAGAACCTTAGAGAGAGAGAGAGAGAGAGAGAAGGGTTTTAAAGGAAAGCACGAATGTCTTATTTTAATTTTAATTCTTTTTTTTTGTTTAGATATATTATTTTTATATTATTTTTATATTTTATTTTATTTTTTGCAGGGCTCACTATAATCTCACAATCCATAAGTGGAAATCAAGTGACAAAAAAAAAGTTACCATAAATCTCCAGCACCTTTCTCAGTATTATGATTAATAAACTCTTTACATAACTAAGTAAACTACTACATTATTTCTTATAAAATACAAAGCCAGTTTTATTTTTAACCATTGGATTTTCAGAAATGTTTAGAAATACTTTGAAAATTATCAATAGCCAGGTAAAATAATGGGTGGATTTCCACTGCTAAACCCTTATTATTCATAAGAACTTCTTAAGAAATAAATGTTTAAGCATGAAAGATACTCTTTTTTGGTTCCATTTACAATGTCACAATAATTATGGCAATGAGCATTCTTGTGATAATTCTTTGTGCTATTCTGATTTCTCACATTAGATATTTTCACAATATTTTTTAATGTGAAGAAGCCCTCGGATTTAGCCACTCTTGCTTAATAATATGTTACAGTACAAATTGACATCAATATTCTATTTTTGTATAACAACAGTTTCAATGACAGAAATTTAAATTCATTGCTTTGCCTTAATTATTCAGGATGGAGGCAAATGAATTCAAAGGGACATAATTCTTGCTTCCAGCTTATTTTTTAACATTATCCTGCTAAAATGTTTAACCAAATGAATAAAATTGATTATTAATCAAGGATAGCCAAAGAACTTACTCAAATTTGTCCTGTGAGAAAAAAATGTAATTTGAAATGTATTTTATGCGATCTCCTTGCTTGAATAATTCAACTATTGAAAAGTATTTATTTTGATATCATTTTTCACAGTATTTTTTTCAAAAACTGAAAATAAATAAAAAAAGACCTACATACATTAAAATGCTGAGCTCAAAAGTAAACAAATATAGATGGTGTGGTGTTACAAAAATCTGGTCAATTTTATTTTTAGAAGAGCTTAGGCTGAAAACTTTTCAACACTTGTGCAATTATATTAACAAAAAATTCTGTAATAAAAAATGATTAAAAAGAAATGCCACAAAATTTTGTCAATATGGTGACATTCAGAGAGTGACCATAAAAAAGAGAAACAATAACCATAAACAGGGGTCAAAAGTTGAGTGGCATTTACAAAAAGAGAGGGAAAAATTGAATTTCTCAGTTTTGTGAATGATAGCATAATGCCATCCCCTTCCCCGTCAAATGCAAACACATATTCAAGTGGGGTAGGAGCAAAATTATTGTACCATGGAAGTCCTGGCTGCAAACATAATTTCCTATCAATATCAATCTCAATGGCTTTTCAGGGTCAAAACAAAATAAAAGTAAATTTGTTGCTGAAATGGAATGATATGCCAAAGAGCTTGATGGGTGGGGGCTGAGTGGGAGAGAAAAAGGGGGGGCCAGATAATCAAGGAGGAAAGAAGGGAAGTGCAAGGTTAGGTCAGGATAAGAACAGTAATTGGGTTGGCAGGAAAATCATAAAACGCAAATTATTATACAGTCTACTGGCTGCTTGTATTCTTCAGCTCTACATAAATGCAATCATCAAAGAGACATGACAGACAGACAGAGAGTATAGAGAGGAAAAGAGAGGTAAAAGTTTATAGAAAGGAGCTGGTTGACAGACAGACACAGTGAAATTGGCTGACTCAGTGAAAATTATAATAGAATGATCAAGCTGAAGTTATTTGAAAGAGAGAGAAATATCGATAGGAGAGAGAAATGATGATTTTGAAAGAGAGACAGAGAAATAACAATTATGAAATCAGAATTACAAAAATCAGAGAAATAATGATCATGCAAGAGAAAGAGAGAGATATCGGAAGGAAAATAATGAGGGACAAAAGACAATTTCGAAAAAAGAAAAATGACAATTTCAAAATGAGAGAGAAATGAAAATTATATATATATATATATATATAAAAAAAGAGAGAAATGATGACTAAAAAGTTATAGACAAAAGACAATTGCAAAAAAGAAAGAAATGACAATTGCTAAAATGAGAAATAAATTTTGGAAAAGAGAAATGAAAATTACAAAAAAGAGAAATGATGACGGTAAAAAAGTGAGGGCGAAATGGAAATTACAAAAAAAAAAAGAAAAGAGAAGTGAAAATTATAAAAAAAGAGAGAGAAATGATAACTGTAAAATGACAAAAGAGAAATGATAACTGTACAAAGACAAAAGAGAATTTCAAGAAGTGACAAATGACAATTATGAAAACAAGACAAATGACAATTACAAAATGATGACAGTAAAAATGTAAGGGACAAAAGCTAAAAAGAGAGAAATGACAATTGCAAAAGAGAGAGAAATTAAATTAATAAAAAAAAAATGACAAATTTTTTTTCTAATTATTTCACTCCAACCAAGGCAGGAGTGCCACTAGTATGTAGGGGGTTACAGAGAGTGAGAGAAAAGGGGAATTGAGGAAAGGATAAAAGATGAACGTGGTTCAAGTCAACAGTAGATGCTGATTGACGTTGCATTTAAACTTTTGAAGATGGTAGTTATCAGGGATGCAACTATGCAGAAGAAAGTACCACATGCAGGAAGTGCAAGAAAAGATACTGTTGGAATAGAAGTGGCGGTTACATTTAACTATTTCAACAGTAAAAGGGTGGGACCTAGATGCCAATTTAGCAGCACACTTAAATTCATGTGGTCGAAGCAGCAGGGAAAAAAGCTTGTCAGGACAGTTACCATGAAACTATTTGTAGAAAAGACAGAGAAAAACCATGTCACTTCTGTGAGAAAGTGACTGAAGTTGGGATGCCAAGGATCAATTGTATTGCAGATCCTTCTTTGGATTTTCTTAAGAACCTCGAGATGAACAGCAGGAGCACCGGACCAGATATAGCAGCAGTATTCAAATGCACAGATAAATGTACAAGATGGACTCTGACAAGAAAAATATTCTGGCACAACTCAATGAACCAACTTTCCTTGCAGTAGATGCAGCTATTGATTAATAGTTGTTCCACTTCGTCAGTTGAGATGCTCACCTTGAGTTAAGCATCAGCCATGCTGATTTGCAGGCAGGGAAGTTTCTCTATGGTGGTTAAATGAGAGCAGTTTAGCTCTGGAGGCATGAAAACTTACAAACCATTTTTTTGTCTCAGTTAACCATTAATTGTAGGTCCTTTTCACAAGCAGTAGCCAGTTTAACTTTGTCAGATTTTATGGATTTGCTATTGAGACAGGAGTAATTGGTAGTGTCATCTGAATACATGCCTACTTGAGAACTGATGACATCAGGAAGATCATTGATGAAGATTAGAAACAGCACAGGACCCAACACACGTTCGTGTAAATGTATCTGGAAGTGAGCTCATTCAGGACAACCTTCATTTCAATGCCTTTGAGATTATCTAGAGCCACTGCACAAGCTTTGCCATTATTATCAAAAGCCTGTTATACATATTCAGTGATGGCCACAAGCACATCAGCAGAAATCCAAGTGGAAACCATATTGTTTGTCAGGGAGTTGGTTGTGAGAGGTAAGATGCTTAACTACTTTAGCATTGATTAAAGCCTCAAATACTTTGCCAAAAAGAAGTAGGGGACTAATAGGGCGATAGTTAGAGGGGTCGGAAGGTTCTTAAAAAAAGGGACTACAGAGGACAACTTTTAACAAGCTGGAAAGCAGGAAGCAGCGAGGCAATAGTTGTAGAGTTTGGAGAGAACTGGGGCCAGTTCGGGAGTACATTTCTTTAAGATGAAGGCACCAAACTTGCAAGATGCTATACATTGCTACATTCTATCAGCAAACAGTAAATTCACTTCATTGAAGACATTCATCACAAGCAGAGACAAAGAGACATCTGTTGCAATCAGATGTGTCACTCTGGTACAGGCAGAAGAACTGATTCCTATGGACTATAGAGGCTGAGAATGCAGGTGAGAACCAAGGTATTTCCTTGCTGGAATGAAAGCATCAATGTTGGCTTTCACCCAGAAAGAGGATCATTAAAAACTTCTTCCCATGGAATGTCATGAAGGAAATCAGAGAATGAGTTCCAATCTGCTCATTGATTAACAGTGGAAGAAGAGGTTTACAGACACTACTGCATGATCAGAGTTTCCAAGAGGGCAGAGCTGCATAGTACAACAAGAGTCAGGGATAGAGGTAAAAAAGAGATTGAGAAGAGAAGCATTTCCATCAGGGTTACTGCAGAAATGCATAGGGAAGTCAACCACTTGCATGAGAGATTGTGATTGAAAAATTAAGGGTTTGGATGCCAGCAAAGTCAGTGGCAGAGTGTTTAAGTCACCTGGTATGTTTGGCATTAAAGTCACCGGACAGGAATATGTTTACAAATGCGGTTAGGGGGATGGCCATGCCTATGTTATCAGAAATACGATCTTGCATACAACAGTCTTGAGTGGAAGAAAGAAGGGATAGCTGACTGAGTTAAGTAGAGAGACACAGTGACACATGTATGAATGGTCAGGAGATTCGAGAGAGAGTTCCCTAGCTAGTGGGTGATGATCACAGACATAAACTCCTAGGCTATAAATGTGGACTTTAGAGTCTTTTCTAATGAGACGAAGGTAGCCAGGAATAGAGAAATCTATTAGAGGAAGGGATTGAAGAGTTACGGTTAGTTTCACAGAGCGCTAGGATGTCCGGAGACCTTTTGAAGAGGAACGATTGCACACTGCAGAAGTTGGTATGAATACCACAAATGTTGGAGAAGGAAAGGCTAAGGGATTTAGGTGTTTTTTGTTGAACTGGTTTAGGCTTATATCATTGGTTGTTTATAATCATGATGTGTTATATTGGTAAGGAAAAGGCCTAGAGTAGTAGTAGTAGTAGTCGGTCATCTAATTTTCACATGTGCAGAAGGGAACAGGCACAGAGGTGCCTGAGGGACAACCTTCCATGTGTGACATAGCACTGCAAGAACTTCAATATATTATGCAACTGTTGATCAGAGCAGACTCTCAAGACATTACGTGAGAGTTCAGGCTCTTAACTATCAGTCAGGAACAGCAACCAGAAATCTGCCAACCTGGTACCCTCAGTATGAAAAGACATTGCCACTATCTGCACATATCACAACAAATTCATGACAGCATCACTATTAAGGCCGGAGAAATAATGAAACTTATAAAAAAAAGAGAGAAATGAAAATTATAAAAAAAGATAGAGAAATGATGACAGTAAAAACTGATTGACAAAAACAAGAATGAAATAAAAATTATAAGAGAAAAATTAAAATTATAAAAAAGAGAGAGAAATAATGAATGTGGAGACAAAAGACAATTGCAAAAAAGAGTGCAATTACAATTGCAAATAAGAGAGAAACGACAATTGCAAAAAAGAGAAATGATAATTGCTAAAAAGAGTAATTAAAATTATGAAAAAGAGAGAAATGAAAATAACAAAAAATAGAGAGAAATTGTGACTGTAAAAAGTGAGGGACAAAAGACAAGGGCAAAAGGAGAGAAATGACAATTGCAAAAAAGAGAAATTAAAAATATGAAAAAGAGAGAAATGAAAATAACAAAAAAATAGAAAATGTTGACTATAAAAAGTGAGGGACAAAAGACAATTGTGAAAGAGAGAAATTGTAATTGATAAAAAAGAGAGAAATGACAAAATAAGAAAGTAACAGAGAGATTGAATGAAAAAAAAAAACCCAGAGAAATCAGATTCTATTTTACAACAAAATCTTTCTGACACTGTTTTCAATATTTATTACTGTAAGAACAATGCAATAAATGATATTAGAATGTTTACAGACAGACACATGAAATAATACACATAGAGATGAAAAAGTTTGAAGAAGAGTTAAAGATGTCACAATCAGATAGTATATTCACTTACATCTGGTGAGAAAAGAGCTGGTATAAAGAAACGACGAGAATATCGTTAAACATGTTCAGAAAGAGATTCTACACAGTGTTTTATCTGGAACGTGGGGATGGCAGAATGACAGAGATTCAAAAGGAGAGAAATCAAAATAAGAATTATAACGGTGACAGGTTTTATAGACAGATGGATAGTGACATCTTTGATAAGAAGGAATAAAGAAAGTGCCAGTGTTATAAACAGAAGTGAAGATATACCTGTGGAAAGGTTAAGATAGATGCACCATTTGAAAGTACTTTATCTTAAGGGAGAGAGACAAAGAAGAATGAGGGAAATGAAAATAAAACTCATAACAAAGACAAATTCAAAAACAGACCTGAACAAATATACAAAGGCAAAAATAAATAAAAAGAGAGAGAAAGAGAATAAGAAAGAAATGAAATAATGACGATTAAAGAGAGCTAAAAGACAAATCTACTGCTGCTTATTGCCAAATCTTCAAAATTTGACAAGTAGACACCCTCCCCTACATGCATACGAAAAGGGGAAAAACAGAATCAAGCAAATTAATATCCATTTCAAAAGTGGTATAATCAATTTTATAATTATTTCCTCCCTACCCGACCCTGTCAGAGGATAAAGGCTTCTTTTCTTTTTAGAAGACCATCATTACAAGAAGTGTGTGAATGGTAGTGAAGGGAAGTAGGGAAAGGAGTCTGCAGAGGAGGAGGGGTGGGGTGGGCTATACATTTGCATATTAAGTGGAGGAGCCCAAAGACAAGGTTCCCAGAAAGTAAAGAGACTACTGGAATCTCCCATATTTGACTTTCTTCCTCATTTAACAATAACAGATTTCTATTCATGCACCAACAGACTTTCCATATTTTTAGAGGAATGTCACTATGGGTACTCACCGACCCCACCCCAGAAGCCCCTACCTATCCACCAGATCTGCACTCCTTGGAGCAACCATCCTCCCATTGCTAACAAAGCTGAGGAACCAACAAAACAAAACAATGTCTTAAATCTTCATAATGGAAGTCATTCTTTGGAAACAGAATTTGATCGGAAATAAAAGCAAGGATTTCTAACGGGTGAAAGTGAATGCGTCTTCCAAATTAGATTTCATGTTCTGCTGGACAAGAGTGCAACTTTTGGTTCCTATCTTGCACGCTGCATCTGTGGCATGCGCAATATGCAGAAATGGCAGAAATGGTTCTCTTATGAGTGGTGTGCATTTTCTATGATGGATGCATGCACACGTAAGCCACAGTCTGCAATTTGCAGCCAAGAGTTTAGTCGGGTAGGGTCTGGAAGGCAAGCAACACTTAAATGTAACCACTCAAGTTGCAAGAAAATATTGAAGATGATACAATTCACGGCTGCTCCCATAAAACTGTTTTGAAAGTTAAAAGAGGAAAGACAACAGTAATAAATTGAAATATGCCCCAAAAGCAATAGCTCAGTGGGTAGAGTATTGAACCAAAAATGATAAAGTCCAAGGTTTTGATTATCAATTTTTTTCCTTCTTAGTTGAAACTGATTAGTTGCACACTAAATCCAAAGAATTCTTTCATTCAGAATCTACATGTTGTATAAGTTAAATTTCAGTGCTGGGAGGGTGAGATTCATTAACAGCTAAAATAAAAAGTTAGTCCACTCTGAAGTTATCAAATCTGTTTTAATATTTAGTTATGTGATATGTTTGTTGAGTTAGATGAGGACAAGTTTATTTCTAAATGCTTACGTTTGCACATTTTAATTATTAGTTTCTAATTAATATTTTTATTCCACATAATTGATAAAAATCTTTGAAAGTGGTTGTAATTGATTTAATAAATGTTTGTTTTAATAAATATATAGTTTAATTAAGATTTGTTGATTATCTGGAAAAAAAAAAGAGAATTATTTTAAATATTATCTTTGGGGTTCACTTACTTTTGCACAGCATTGTGTGTGTGTGTGTGTGTGTGGACACTAAAAGACAAAAAGTTATTGATAAAAAAATATATACTTATGTTTTTACAGATAATTTTGTCCTCAAGTCAAAAAATATAATGTGTAATATACGTATGTTTGCATATATTGCAATGCCCCAAAATATTTTAAAATCTATGATACTGCAAATATTGGCCACTGAAAACATCAAGAAATGTCTTAATCCTTGTGAATGTAATATAGAGGTCAAAAACCCAAGACTGGTGTATTTTTATTTATATCCTGGAAGTAATTGTAAAGACTCTCTTCCTTACAAAATCCTGATGAGTCTATTATGTGCATGAGTACAAGTAGATGTTTATACGGGACAGGGTCCGCTTGTAGTTTATTGGTGCAGAGAACGCTTACTATTATTATTTAGTTATAAGAATATTATCAGAAATGTCAGGTCTAGAGAAAAGCAAACATTTTTGTCATGAATTCATTCTTTGTCAGTTGTCTCACCTACTCATCTACACAATAAATTTGAAAGGCCGAAAAAGAAGTGATTCCTTCAAAAAAAATTGCTTATTCAGTATAATGTACAAAATACTGTCATCTTATGGGAATTTGGCTCAATTTTTCATGAAATTCCAATATTCCTAAAATCTTCTACTCCTTTGAGTGATTCCTTATTCATTATCCAAATGAAAGTCAGAATGAATTTGTGTTCTTTCTCAATCTCTTTAAAAACATCAATTCTTGATAAATGTCAGCAGATTTGGATTGACTGAAAGCAAACAAGAACTATGAAAGAAGCAAAAAGAACAAAAGTTATACAAATACTTAAAAGAGATAATTACACTTCCAGCTCAAATAAGGATGAGATAGCAATTTTGCAATCATTGTTCCCTAAAATGGAAATTTTGTCTAGAAAAATGGAGAGAAATTTAAGTTTTTCATTAATATTTAGATATTCTTGTTTTTTTACTATTGCTCACCCAATACAAGGCCAAAGTGCCACTCAAAGTAGAGAGTTACTGAATGAGGAAGTTGTATGGAGGGATCAAGGGTTGCATATTATGAGGATGCATAGGATAGATAATGGTTGACTCTCAATTTGAAGAAATTAAAATTGTGGTGGTTAGGGAAGCATCCACTCAGGAGTCTGTTCCACATTGCAACAATTCTGGAAAAGAAGCTCTCTGAGTGGAACTTATTCCTTACCAATGGAATATGAATGGAATTAGGAGAAGTCAACTCAGTTAACATGTCATGATAGGTACTAGCTGTGATTGTCTGAACTGATGGAACCAAGGAATGTAGATCACCTGAAAAAATTTTTGAGCCATTTTATTCAACCCAATATTTATATATTGAAAGTTAATAGGAAATTTTTAAAATAATTTAGGTTATATTTGGTATCTCTATACTAACTATATATTATGTAAATTATAAAATTAAAAAATGCAATGACTGTCTTGGTGGATTTTACAAGTAAACAAATGCATGGACTTTAAAAGATAGAAACGATTGTTTTTGCCTGAATTTCTGGGATGAGGAGTTATCCTTATTCATACTATTTACATTTGAACTCATCAGCAGGTAGGCAGGTCAGGATTAAGGCTGCAAGTTCTTGACAGATAATTGTCCTATAATACAATAGCCTAGCAGATTAAAGCATTGGTTTATGAATTTGGCGATAGAGTAATTGTGAGTTCAATCCCTGGGCCAGGCAGTATGTACTTGGACATAGTGGAAACAGGGTGACCAATAACTGAGCAGTATTAAAAACAGTATTAGATGAGATATCCCTAGACATGGGCAGTAGAATGAGAACAATCTACACTCGGTGACTAAATAAAAGGTTTGGCTTATAATTCTCTATAGGCTACCTGGATTGATATGCACCAGATGAAGGCCAGATACCAACAACAAAGGCTACCTGGATTGATATGCACCAGATGAAGGCCAGATACCAACAACAAAAGCTGAGGACAATAGTTTGAATGAAAATAGTGAAAAGATTTTATTTTTGTGTCAGTCTCTAAATATATAATACCAATAGATGAATAGAAATAAACAAAGGCATAATGCAAAGAGGAAAAATGTAATATTAACCATTGGAAATACATATCTTTAGAGCTGATGCGCTTTTTGGCATTCCCATGTTTGGTATAAGGTGTATATAAAAGTTACCAGCATCAGCTTTTATGCAACATTAGAAAAATGTTAGAAATGCCTTTCAAGATTACATATCTTGTTCTATGGTTTAATTGAATGACATCATTGATAATTCTTAGAAAAAAAAATCAGAAATAAGCAAAATGTGATCAGCATGAACTGGAGGAAGGGAACATTAATAAATATTTAAATCTTCTATGTGCAGTGTCCCTTGAGAAGATGGATAATCATTGTTCTCCACAACTTCCTTTGTGGTTCTTACTAAGGTTTGACTTTTTACTATATCTCATAATCCCTTTTCTGGCAAAAGCACATTAAGTTATCCACTGCTTTCCTGTCTCTTTTGTTCTCAATATGTCTTGTGAGTATCAAATTCTCCAATCCCTTTTTCTTCATTATATGCCCTAGAAAACTCAACTCTCTCTTTCTGATGTTAAGTAAAAGTTTCCTTTTTGTTTCCATTTTCTATAAAACTTAATCATTGCTCACATGTTCAATCCATGGTATTCTCATCATCTGTCTGTAGAAACACATTTCTACTGCTTCAAATCACTTTTCCATCTACAAGGAGATTCTCCAGCATTCACTGCTATAGAGGAGGATCAATATTACATAAGAGTTCAGCATTCTCTTCTTTTGTTTCTAATGAAATTTTCCTGTTTCTTAATACTTTGTTAACTTTTGGAAGGTATCTTTTGCTTTTCATTTGTGCCTATGGATTTTGGTGCTGCATTTAAAACACTTCCTATATATTTAAATTGTTGGGCTTGCTTAATTTTGATGTCTCCAATTTGTGGTTTTGACTGTTCCTCTTGCTGACAACCATGCATTGTTGTCTTGTAATTAACGTTTATTCCTTTCTTCTTGTTTAATACTGAAAGATTATTTAGACAAGATTGTCACCAGTAATGAAGAATCCAAAATGAAGAATGTTGGAAGAAGATTCAAGATATTCTTTTCTTATCTACTGTGTCACTTCCGGACATGGACAATCGTCGCTCTCCATGACTACTTATTCTTCACAGGAATGTCTATCCTCTTACTATCTCTCCCACTCCCTCCCTCTATTACTTTCTGTTTTCCTCTGCCATTCTTGCCTTCTATATAACTTATGAGTGTCTAATTCTCCAGGCCACCTTTCATAGTTAATAACATCAATCTAAATGAAATCACCTGGTGGTAGGAGATAGAATTTCTCAAAGATAAAAGAACTAAGGGAATTATTTATTATGTATTGTGGGAAGTGGAAACCTGAACAAATCGTTAGTATACAATGAACATCTGGACAAATTGTTAGCATACAATGAACATCTGGACAAATTGTTAGCATACAATGGGCATCTGGACAAATTGTTAGCATACAATGGGCATCTGGACAAATTGTTAGTCTATGTTGAGCAACTGGGAGGGAGAGGCAATAAAAAAGACAATTTGATGGGCACAGAAGTCAATCTGCAATTTTGTGATTGGATAATGACTGGCTTGTTGCAAATAAGATACAACAAACAATTATGGAGATGGTATGGGAAGTTGTTCTAGATGAAGTATCTGCAGAGATGTCACTTGTAATACTCTCTGTTAGCAGTTTCAACAAACTGAAGATATGGAAAGTTTTCTCAGGAATAAAACTAAATCTAAACAGGAATCTTCCATTTATCATGTAATACATAGGAATTTACTTAGAACATTGTGTGAGGTCAGAGATACAGGAAAGAATAAGGGAAGGGAAGGGCAAAGCAAAACATATGTGTAGATTCAACACAGACTGTAAAAACAGAAAGAGAGAGTGAATATACCTTCGGGTCAAGAATAAGCAATATATATTTTGAAAGAAGAAAGGCAGATAGAAAGAGTGTGTATATTTAAGAGTAAAAGAAAGAGAGAAAATACATTTTAGAGCAAGAAAGCAGAGACAGAGCATATGCATTTTAGAGGAAAGAAAAGATGGCTGTATATATATATATATATATATATATACTCATAACACACACACACTCACTCACTCTTCTTGTTTCTTTTAATTTTAGAGTAAAAGAAGCAAAGAAAGGGATTGTGTATATAGAATAAGAGAGAAAGAGCATAGGGTTTTGAAATGAAAGAGAAAGAAAAGGTATATATCGAGTGTGTCTGAGACTGAAAAAGTCAGGGAACACTATTAAGGAAATTATAGTGAATAACTTTGAATCATAAATTAACAAATATACAGTGTGTGAACAATCAGAAAGAAAAATAATACTTGGAATAATAAAAAAAATATGTCTAGCTGATGCAGTTATTGATATACAAAAATATTTTCTTTGTCTCAATGGAAAATTTAGGAAAAAGGGTGGTGCCATTTGTTTTGCTTGAAGATACTAAAATCTGATGATTTAGCAGTATGGGTACTACTCTACGGAGTGTCTCTTGGGAAAAGCAGTTTGTGTTGATGGAGGATTTACAGGGATAGATAAAAATTCCTATTTGGGTGCACATCCTTCACTGCACCAGATCATGGTCTGAAAAAAGTTGGCACCAAGGTAAACCAAGCATAAATTATTTACAATAGATGAAATTTCATATAAGACTTTAACCTATCAATTGGTATACTATTTAGCATTAGTGGTTTTATAGTCTAGGGCTTGTGAATAAAAAATAATGCAAAAATATTTGGTCATTTTACAATGAATCAGAAAAATACTCTGACTCACACACATACATACATACATACATACATACATACATACATATATATATATATATATATATATATATATATATATGAATAAAAAGACAAGAGGAAAACTATTCTTAGTTGACATATTTCATCCTCTGAGGGACTTTATCAAGGCAAATGTAGGATTTATTTTGTTGCATGTGTTTATATACACAAGCAAGGATGTCATTGTGTTATGAGTGTTTTAAATTTGGGAACATTCATGAGTCTTCATCAGGTGATTGAATGGTCAGTCAAATCATGTGGAGGACACAAAGCGCCATTATTCAACACTTTATTATCTATCACACACATACCTACATAAGGTGGTATGAGAAAGTTCCAGACTAGAATCTCCTAGTAGACTTCAGAATTGATAGATCGGTCAGCAATGGTCATTTTGGAAGAGTTGACAAATTCATTCCCACATGAGGATTTTGTTGTTGTTGTTGTTGTGATGGTGGTTCTTTTGCTCTGAATGCTTGTTATCTTCATCTGATGCTTAACCAGCCTTGAAACGTGCCCATCACTTAAGAACCTGTTTGCCTGAGAGAATGTTTGCTGAAGGCCTGGTAAAGTATTTTGAGGGGTCTTGGTAACAGATTTCCTGAGCTTTGCACCAAATTTCCTGCAGGCATGTTGCTTGAATTAGTCAGCTATCATGAAGATCTCAGAACTGCTGCTACAACACAATCTTACAAGATCTTATAGAATAACTGTACATGAAGATTATTAGCAGACTGACTTAGTAGACTAACCAGCAATGTGCATTAGCTGCACACACATTTCTGTTAAACAGTACATTACAGGGCATAGAATCAGGCAACTTTCTCACACGACCTGATATATGCATAAACTTCATTATGAGGAATGGTTTCTTTTAGTTATCTACTCTTGTTTTCTTGCAAAAGAAAGCATATCTAGAGCCAGTGAATGTAAATATTGTCCAAGCATTTGTCTGGCCATTATAAAGACCAGGGAAGAAATATGGTTGTTATTCATTTTATAATTGTAAATACTTTTAAACTCAACATTATAACATTTTCTTTTTACTATAGCGATGCCATGCAAAAGACAGCAAGAAAAGTGTTACTTGTTAAATGCATTTAAAATGTCACTATGCAAATGAATTTGATGTTTGTAGATCAAAAGGGACACAATCTGGCAAAGGGTAGGTAAATTCTTGTATGATAAGCTATTTTAAAAAGTAAGCATTACTAGTAGTGATAAGGCTAGGTTTGATACATTTTTGTAATAACTGACTAATTTTATATATTTATCATGTTCAAATGGAGAGAGATGTACCTATGAATAGCACTTGTAATAGTTGTTTATAATTCTGGTACATTTAGTTACTAAAAAGAGTAAATGTCCCTTTTGCAGATATCCTTGAAGATGAGGTTGCCCTCTTGCCAGTGGCCAGTTCCCCATACAGAAGGACCTTCAGAATCCTCCCATCTGACATATGATGTACATGTCCAAGCCAGTGGTGCTGTTAGAGAAGGGTGGGTAACTGTACATGGGTGAGAATTACGGCATTGGTCATCTGGTCAGACCAATTGAATGCATCTCAGACAGCAAAGATGAAAGTTGGTGAAGCATCTCTCCTCTCTGGAGTAGAGGCTCCAAGTCTTGCTGCCATAGAGATACATATCATATGTGTATCTTATCAGATACACAGAAAATATATGTAATTTGTTTTATCTAATTATGAAAAAGTTTAACAGTAACAATTCACTCCCATAGGAAAGTGAGTTCAAAGCAACTTTATTTACATCAATATAATGGTAAATAGCCACCAGATATATAAAATTATAGCATTTCTTAATATTTCAATGATTGTTTCATAACATCATCAGAATGAGCAAATGTTTCTTTGCCTAATGGAAATCTGGCAGAAATTAAATAAAGATAAAAGCCAGAAATATAAACACAACAGATTTGCAAGGTCATTAAGACAATTTTTAAAAAGTGGCTTAAAAATATATCAAAGGCCAGAAAAAAGAATAAAAAAAATTGATGAGGCAATTAAATATCAATTTACATCCTTTTTGTAACAGACATTTATTTCTAATTTAAAGAGAAGAAAATTAAAGGGAAAGATATATTGATTTTTCAGAAGAGAAAACATATTTTTGCTGATGCAGTTCTAAATAATTTGATAAGCAGAACAATAAACTAACACTGATGTAAGGAAGTGCAATGACCCAGAGTTCTGGTGTCTCTTTTAGTCTGAAAAAAACATCAAAACAGGGCATTTGAGGACTTTGTAAATGCCAAACTTATCAGGATGGAAATTACATATATTGTTTTCTGCTTTGTAAGATTTTCAGTTGATTTTTTTCTGAGTAATTCTAGAAAAGTAAGGGAAATGTACACATCAATGCTGTTTATAAGTGCACACATGTGAGCTGATATTGGTCAAAGCGAAAAGAATGGAATAACATGAAAAATGAAATTGGTGAATCCAGTTCAAATTCTGAGTGAGGTAGCGGGTGCTCATTATGCAGTTTGGGAAAAGGCATAATTTTGATTCAACAAAGAGAAAGTTGAATTTCTGAAATATTTGATTGTAATGTCTATTTGCAAGCTGCCTGCTACGTACAATTAGAATAAAATCATGAAGGAATATTCATTGTTTTGCACTGGCTTAATGTGTCAGTCTTGCAAGCAATTTGCAGGAAGTTTCAGCATCATGGGACACTTTTAAAATGTAGACTTGAGCCAAGCTGGTCTCATCCAACAAATACTGATTGAAGTTTTAGGTATATAAATGAATAAAACTATATATTCTAAATAGAAAGTGATTCAAGGCAGCATAATCTATGAAAAAGTCATAAAAATAATAAACAAAATCAAGAAAATTGTATTAGTTTTTAGTTTGATTTGGTTTATGGTATATCAACCTCTATGGATTATTTAATGCTGACAAGATTTTTGCTGGTAATTTTTTTTTAATGTATTGCTGGTAATAATTTTTTTTTTAATGTATTGCTGGTAATAATTTTTTTTTTAATGTATTGCTGGTAATAATTTTTTTTTTAATGTATTGCTGGTAATAATTTTTTTTTTTAATGTACTGCTGGTAATAATTTTTTTTTTAATGTACTGCTGGTAATAATTTTTTTTTTAATGTATTGCTGGTAATAATTTTTTTCTTCAAAAATTCATTGCTGGTAATAACCTTTTACAAAAATGTATTGCTGGTATTAAAACCTATTTTTACGCTTTCATAGTGTTTTGAACCCAGTTTGGGGGTCAACTATTTGCCCATAGCTGGGACCCTAACAGGTGCTACTACTCTGGGTAAGGGAAGACCCAGGAACACCAGCAATTAAGAGGTGGTTCCATGCTCCTCAAAACCTGATCAGAGGCCTTGCTGTTGGACGTAATTTACTGTCTTACTCGGGACATGGATGTAGTTTATCGTCTTACCCAGGACGCATTATTTTTATTTAATTTATTATTTATTTATTTATTAGTTTTTTATTTTTATTTATCTTTAATGCTGGAAGGTTTTGGAATTAGATATCAGAAAATCAATAAAATACTATTTTATACTATAAAATGCCATTGTTATTTACTAGGCATAGCTTTTGGTGCAAGGTCATCAGTTTGGAATGGATGTCTGAACTTGTAGTAATGTTCAACCAGAATAGCTTACTAACCATTACCCTATACCAAAGTATCCTCTTTAGGTCCCAAGTTATTGTATTAAAAAACTTAAATCTTAATTGATAACTGAGATGACTAATTTACATATGAAGTCACACAAAGACTATGAATAGCTATGGCTATTTCCCATGAGGCAGCTGAGTGCATACTACTTTTTGAGAGTAGGTAACACTACACAACAATGGCATCACTGATATCTAATGAACTGAACAATTATCACTTGATAATTATGAATATGCACAAGAGTGACTTAGGATACTTGTAGCTAAAGCAAGAACAAAATAGTTGCAGGGTTCAAAATCATTCAGAGAAGAAAAACAAAAATTGGACATCTTGTTGGCAACTGCTGGTTGTAAGGCCATTGTACAATTATCAGCAATCACACACCCAAGACAGTTGAAGGAAATGACGTTTGATGATGTAAGTGAACTAATAGTAAAAAACACAACACCCAAGAAAACACTAGTGAATGCAGAGAAAGCTAAGTTTATGAATATTTCTTCATTTAAAAAAGGCTGCTAAATATTGTGAATTTGAGAAACTGGGATTGGAAAACCAGTCAATCAAAGAGGATTTGATCCAAATGAGATTGGTAAATGGCTTTCAAAAGGAGGAGTATCGGCAAATGACTCTAATGCATTTACAATTGGGAAAGTTGTCACTAGAACAGTGTGTCAAATTTGTTCAGCAACAAGAATTAATTAGAAAATTTCATAGAACAAAAGTTTACAGATCTGGTAGAGGAAATGGACACATACATGAAAAGAAAAACGATAAAATAATGTGTACTTTTTGTAGATATCAACATCAAAGAGATAAACAAAAAAGTCCAGCATATAAAAAAAAAGTGAGAAAAGTGTTTCAAAATAAATAATTTTAAATGTATGCGCAAATCCCAAAAGAAAAATGTAGAGACAGTACAACAAAATGAAGAGGAAATAAGTATAGATATCTTTTCATTGAAAAGAAAAAAGGTTATTAAAAACTTGAATCAATAATGTTTTATTGGAAATGCAATTAGATATTGGAAATGACGTGACATTGATACCCAGAAATTTCTGAAAGAAATTAGGAAGACCAAGATTAAAAAAGCGATATCCAATTGAATCAGTTCAACAGATCTACACTATTGTCCTCATCACTGTCGCCATATTCATTACAACATTTTGTCCGTTGTACGCTCCGGCCTTCTTCAGGTGGTTGGAATGTTGAACTGGACTCTTTATTTTGCTCACGAGCATAGACTGTTCTAGTTCCATGTGCTATGTTTAATGGATGTCAGTTATCAGTAATCTCCTGTTAATTCCCCTCTCCAAGTTCTCCACTGCCTTAACCAGGTATTGAACTCAAGGACACATGACACAGTGGATAAAGGCATTAGATCCAGTGACAGGACCTAAAGAATCTGAGTTCAATACCTGGTTAAGGCAGTGGAGAACTTGGAGAGGGGAATTAACAGGAGATAAGTGATATCCATTAGACATGGCATGTGGAACTAGAACAGTCTACCTCAGTGGGCGAAATAAAGGGTTCAGTTCGACATTCCAACCACCTGAAGAAGGTCGGAGTGTAAAACGGCCAAAATGCTGTAATAAAAATGGCAACAAAGATGAGGACAATAGTCTGAATAATGTAAATAGTGTACATAATACTTCATCTCAGAAATATAGACAGATACTCAACAGATCTATGATAAAAACGTTATGATATTTTAAGGACTATATTGAACTAAAAAATAAGTTTGACCTATTACCAGTTGCTGTGGCAAACTGTGAAAAGAATTATCGTCTAATAGGAAATGATGTATTGAACATAAATTTGAATTATTTTATCAAATTTATGTTCAGTACAAAGTCAAGGTAGAATAAACTGGGATGTTAAAAACTATGAAGTTAAGACTAAAAGAAAATGTCTGTCTCCCTTATATTTTGAAGCACAAAAAGTGCTACCAGTTCATCTACCACCAATATTTGTGGGAAAACTAAAAAAATTACTAGAACAAGATTTACTTGAACGAGTTCTGCCAGGACAGAGCAAATGTAAGTTAGTAATTTTAAGAAAGAAGGATGGGAATCTGCACATATGTGGTGACAACAAAATAGCTGTAAACCACAAAATACTTTCAGACTCATATCCTATTCGAAATGTAAAATGGACTGTGAACTCCCTTGCGAATATGAAAACATTCTCTAAAATTGATCTAAAGTCAGCATATCATCAAATACCTATTGACAATGACTTTAAAGAAGTCATAACAATAAACATGCCATTAAGATGGAAAAGAACATTGTATAGAATTAAAGCTGCAAGTGTAATTTTTCAAAAGGCTATAAAGCAAGTTATTGGTAATGATATAAAAAATATAATATGCTACCAAGATGACATTTGTGCTGGTGTTATTAATGACAAAGAATTAAAATGGAAAACCAGTATGGTTTGGAATAAGTTAAAACATGCTGGATTAACAATTAAAAAAAATGATGTGTGCATAATACTAAAAAAATATCATTTTTGAGATATTCCATGTTTAAGGAAGGCATATCACTAGACAAATTGTTAATTGAGAAAATATTAAAAGTTGAAGTATCAAAGAACAAAAAAGAATTGGAATCTTTCTTAGGACTGGTAAATTTCTACAGACGATATGTAGTGTGATACTCTGATTTGACAGAACCTTTTGCAGCTTTAAGAAAAAAGATGTGGAATTTATTTGTTTAAATGAACAAGTGACATTTGAAAATTTAAAAGCTGTTCTGGCAAAGAAGCCAATAGTAAAAATATTCAACCCTAGAAAGGAAATAGTAGTAGTAGTAACTGACTCAAGTGAACACTTAATTTTGGGAATATTAGCTCAGGATGGTCATCTTTTGTATCTTTTGACAAAATTGTCAAAAGCCAAATTGAACTACACGAATATTGAGAAAAAAGTATTGGCCATAACATGGATGACAAACAGAGCTCATCAGTTTCGGATTCGAAAAGAATTTCTTACTAAGGTCTGACCATAGACCTTAATGTTAATGATGTTTGACTTTGATATTGATTATGTGAAAGGCAATACCATTCTACATGCTGGGACTTTGTCAAGATTGAGGTTTATTACTTCTGAAAGTGAGAAAGAGGAAGGAAAATCAAAGATGCTTTCTTACACTGGGTTGAAACTAATATTTTGTTGATACACAAATTAGCTGAAGATATGAAGCAAGATCCCATATTAAAGAGTATATTGTTCAGGATAAAAAATAATAAGTGGAATAATTGCTCACGGCAGAAAGGCATTTTAGTTAACTGTAGAAAAGGGTGTAATTTGTAATGGAGACATAGTGGTTCTGCCAGCAATGCAAAGGAGCAAAATTATAAAAAGTATACATGATGATGTTCATTATGGAATAACATCTACAGAAAGGAGATTAAGGCTACAGGCATGGTGGCCAGGATATTCTACAGATGTAGAAGAATATGTAAAAAGGTGTAAATGTGCATTGAATGAAGAAAATTTAGTCTGAGAAAAACACATACATAGCCTAAAGAGTCTGAACCTTGGGACAGAGTACACATGGATCATACCCATGTTAATGGAGTGGGATTATTATTAATACTGGTAGATTCATATTTAGGCTGGCCAGAAGTATTATAGGTCACCAACAAAAGAAGTTTCATTGTGAAACAAGTATTAAGGATCATATTTTCAAAAAATGGAATTCCAAAAACACTAGTATCTGACAATGCCCCAGAGTTCTGTAATGAGGAACTATGACAATGGTTGAACAAAATTGGATGCAAACCATTTATCCGCCACCGTACCACCGGCAATCAAATGGATTAGCAGAAAGGATGGTGAAAACTACAAGAAACGATTGAATATATGTGTACAGCGGAAAGAGAAGATAGAAACATTTCTTCCCAGATTGTTGCTAAATTATAGTACAATACTAATAGCTGGAGGATTGAAAAGTCGGTCTGCGCTCATGGGTCGACAAATAAGAGATAGTATAAAAAGGACAGCGAATCTAATCTACAAGAGGCAAGATTCATGATGCAAAGTGGACAGAACATTATGGTAATAGAAGAAATGGAAATGGGATATTAACACATGCAGACCAAAGTCAGATTGCAACACGATAGCAATGAAGAAATGTATAGTGAGCCTGGACGTAATGAAGGCGAAAGTGTCATCTCAAGGCAAGACAAACTCAACAGTGAAATTGAGAGTAATATGAACTCACAAAATGAACAAGAGCAACTGTTGGAGTAACACTCCTATGAAAAAAGAAAAAGGTCAAGATTTCCCATATCTAGATAATCTCTTAGGGAGGAGACAAAAGCTCCCAGAAGAAGTACCAGGGAAAATAAGGGGATAAAACTTCTTTGGTACAGGGAGGTGAGGTGACTCATTTACATATTAAGTCACAAAGACTATAAATAGCTATGGTTATTACCCAAGAGGCAGTTGAGTGCATACTACTTTTTGAGAGTAGGTAACACTAAACAACACATAACCATGAGGTATATAATGATTTTTTTCATTCTTAAATTCAAAAATACCTGCTTCATCAGGTAACTGAAAATAAATTATAATATAAAGAAAAATAATGATGTTCAGTTGAAAATCAAAATATCTTCCAAAACAAAATTATACACCTGTTTAGTTTAAAAAACAAAAACAAAAGGTTATTAATAAACGACCTTCAGCCTCAAGGATGGCCTTCATATATAAAACACCTGCATGCCTGGATCAGGTGGTTTTCAATTACATCATATCCACAACATAACATCTCAATGGTGGTGGCTCTTAATGAATCCATGATATTATACAGTCACTCACTGGTCACTTATTTTATGAGAAACCAGTTCTATTCAGGAGAGGTAAGAAGCTACACGAGATTGAGGATCATGAAAACCCTTGGCCAACCATTCCTGAGTCATGTGGAATATATACAGCCACTCCCTGAATCTAGGCTTTGACCACTATCTCCAATATCTTGATGCTGGCAAAACTAACTCTGAGGCACTGAATGACCCCCGCTGATGATCATAACTTCCAAGACCATCAGAAATAAGTGGAATTTGGTGTGTATCACTATTGGGTTATAATGTGGGGTCTGTATAGAACCATCTGTCATTTCTTCTGTTTACCTGGCTACTTTCAAGAAACTGGCTGTCTCCAAGTTGGTATGGTTGACAGCTAATTCTATGAGTATTGTGTGCTTTTTTTCCTTTCCTGTGTCAGAATGGAAGCTACCTCATTAATGCTTTGGCATATAGACATTAGATTGTCTTATATTTATAAACTCTTAAATGCCTGTTCTCAAATACCTGGTACACTCTGACTAAACTTATTTTATATACTTGATACATGTACTATTTATGTCCTCCTTCAAAAGTAAAAATATCTTAAAAACAATTAAAAGTTGTTTTTTTTTAAGATTTTAAAAGTATTCTTGTATTTAACTCAGACCTTGGAACAATAAGGAAACAGATAATTGAGGCTTAAAAAGGAAGAAATCATGTCAAATTTCACAGATATACTACTACTACTATTATTATTATTATTACAGCTATTATTACTGCTACTAAGCAGCAGCTGCTTTTGAATTTTGTATCCAAATATTTTCATAATGATGAACAAATAATATTACTAAAATTTCTGCATTTATTATATGCATTAATAAAGCAAATTAACAGTCACATATGTGTATTTATGTGCATGTGCACACACGTGTGTTTGTGTGTGTGTGTGTGTGTGTGTGCATGTCTATCAATTAAGGAATGTTACTGTCATAGTCTAAACATGAGGTCAATCTCACAAAATAAAGTTGAAATAATTTCAAATTTACTCCAAAGATTCAAATCTTGCAACAAAGTCCTGATGACAAGAGGAATTTTTTTCCAAAAGTCTACAGTCTTTGGAATAATTAATGTACTCACAGAGCTTTGATGTTCAGAGAGCAGTCTGAAATTATGAATAGATGCTCATTGTTAAGTAGAACTGGACAGTGATATTCAATAAAAATCTTCATAATGGATGCGATTTTGCAATTGCATGCATACATCTCATCCAACCAAAAAAACTCTTCCCTATTTTCATTTCATTTTCATTTCTCAGATCATGATAGCTATTAGGGAGATGTGATTAAATATACTTTAACATTTAAAAAAAATTTATTCAGTATTATTATTGTTTAGGTAATAAGCATTGCAACATAACACAAATCGCTATATTGTGGAAAAAGGAATTTTCGACAATATACGCATTTTTTACGGTTATTTTTTTTTACTGTTATCAAAAATGACATTCTTGTACATGTAGTTATCGATATTATACATTAATTACTAATTTTTTAAATTAATAACTATTTGTGCTCAGTTGCTGACATTAGTAGCTATTTGCTGATGTGTTAAAATTTTGGAATAATGCAATAATAAAAATTTAAATTTCATCTCTCTGATAAATGTCATGATCTGTAAATACAAGCATTTATATGTTTTAATAAAGTGCTGACTCAACTCTTTGGAAGGAACTCAATGAGTCACAATTTTGATGTTAATGAGCCTCACCTACTTGGCACTGAATACTTGAATCAGAGTCCTTTTGATCTTTAGTCCAATCCTCTACCCACTAAATACAGCTGTATAAATAATTTGAAAGCAGATTACTGACTCAGCTAAAGAATATAGCCTGAGAAAATACAGATATACACAAATGAAAAAATTTCGAAATACATACATTCACTTGAATAGACAAACATTTCATTATACAAATGATGTTTTTAATACACTGGAGTTGAAAAAGTAGAAACACAATTTATTGAAAGAAAACCCATCACAAATAAAACCTTTTCTTATTCTATACTAAAATGTCTATATTAGTACAAGTATTGATCTTGGCTGGTACTGCTCAGTCTCCACTGTACAGCCTTTGCAGACTTCAAAAGCAATTACACATCCTTGTGGGTGATGAACTATTTTCCAACCTGCAATGCCTATCCCACAGATGAATCATTGCTAGAATTTTTCTACTCTATTGCTATTTCCATGGCAAATGTTCAAATGAGTTACATTTCTTAGTCCCACATGCTCAGTCTTTCAAAGCTGGGATCTGCCATGCCATGTTCATGGTGGCAAAATATCCTCATTCTCTTTTGTATTTCTTTGGTAAGCAGTAAGCCCCACTCAGACAGATTCTTCCCCAGAACTCTTATTTTGTGGAAAAAAACTCCCAAGAGGATGCTTTCCTGATGACTACAGGCTTACAGCCATATCACATTGAAACATCAGCTCTCATACAATCACTGGAGTTAACCAATGTTGCACCTGGTCAGTACCTAGGTTTTGTAAGCTTGGTTTTGTGAATGGTATAATGGACAACAGCTTGGAATTAGAAATCGGAGAACTAGGTTCCAATTCCAGTCAGGTTTGTTATAATCATTTACATGCAAATGCCCTTGGGAAAGGCATGAACCCATCTCTTCTCTCCATAGCTATTGGTTAATTAGTAGGGCATAGTAAAATCAATTGATATCTACAAAATATTCTTAAAATCTAAGAATATTTTCTGGCTTTAAATAACCTGCAAAAAGTTGATAATCCATAAAAAATAAATCCGTCAATCCATGACCACTACAATCTTAACCTCTTAGGTCAAAAGTGAGCTGTGATGTAAGGGTTGCCAGCTTAGACCACCAGAGCAAAGCTTGTCAAGTCCATGGAGCTATCTGCAGAAATGGGTAACACAGTTGCTAAGCATGCAAAATGCAGATTCAATATGAAGAGTTGAATATTGACAGTTTTGAAAAACTATTATTAAAACTATCCTTTAGTTTCACACAAAAATCTGCACCAATGTGAATAAATTTGAAAAATAATGGCCTAAAACGATTCCAATTACAAAGCGCCATGTCAATAGATTCATTATCGATGACAACAAAAGATGGCAGAAATATTGTACACCTGAGATTTTAATATCTGTCTATATTTCTGAGGGAAATTAACAGGAGATAACTGATAACTGACATCCATTAAACATGGCACGTGGAACTAGAACAGTCTACCCCAGTGAGCGAAATAAAGGGTTCAGTTTGACATTCCAACCCCCTGAAGAAGGCCGGAGCGTACAACGGCCAAAACATTGTAATAAATATGGCAACAAAGATGAAGACAATAGTCCAAATAATTTAAGTAATGAGATTTTAACAAGAAAAAAATAAAATTAATTTTTTTATAGTTTTATTAAGATTTTGAATAGAAACATTACAATACATTATATTGTAATATAATAATACAGTATAGTAACATCTATATACAACCACAGGTTTCTATGCAATCCAATTTTTATGAAATTAATATGAAACAACATTTTTAATAAATTTACATGTAAATAATGGAAAATAAAAATGAAGTTAATAATAAAACTTTATTTAAGAAAGTCAGTAATGGAGAGTTGCTTCTTCTTGTTGTTGTTTTCTCTTTTCTTGGCATCTCTGAGCATAGTCTGTAGTTGGCTGTTGACTTGGGTGAACTGCTATCTGGCTCTACATCTTCTTTATCTTGTTCTTCTGCCAGTAGAGACCCAGCAATAGGGACATTGTCATCAATAGTCAACCAGGCTGATAGGAGGATTTCACAAACTGGTGCAGTTTCCATCACTGCCTTGTGAAGATTGTCTTCAGCTGCCTTCACTTCTTCATCTGTAAAGCCTTGAAGTTCACACTCTAGACTGACAGGGTCTTCATTTACTTCTGTTGATCCCAGTGCCTTATCCCAACACCTAATGACACACTCTTGACTGACAGCTTTCTAGGCTACACCACAAAAATACATAGCATCTTTAATGTTCAGGTTCTTCAGATACTCTGGGACTGTGGAGGTCTTCCTCTACCAGTGCCTTTATCAACTCACATCTATAGTTGGACTTGAATGTGAATATGATCTCCTGGGCCCTGACATGGGTATCCCATTATTTCTAGCTTCACAGAACCTGTTAAATGATGCCTTGTCAAGATCAGCATCCCTGGCAGTTCTGGCTCTTTGCCTCTTCAAATCTCCATGTAGCTCATCTAAAAAACTTTGTAATTTTCTTCATTTTTGATCCAACTTCTCAATGTAGATTCTGGTACACCCATCTCTTTGAGATTTTCAACAACATTTAGCTTTTGTTGAACACTGTATGAGGCGTGTTTATGTTTCATGATGATGGGTTAATATCTAGGTATAAAAATGTTGTGATCGTTATGATATCTAGAGAGACACTGTGTAAAACTTTAATTTTTGCCTGTATTTATACAAAAATTTAATGTGAGAAGATTTATGGACTTTTTGAAACTTTTTGAAAGTGTTGAAAGGTGCTATCTGGCTGCAATGGTGGCCTCCATTAATAATCTTTTAAAGCAGGATTTAAAATGGCTCTTCCCTTCAGATTATATAAATTATTTGGAAAAGCACATTATCGATATTAAAGCAAATCCCGTTGAGTAAATATGTGAAATTTTTAATTTTTTTTCTAATCCAAACCACTACACAATCGTGAGTGTGAAACGTCAAAGCCTAAACAATAGTAAATGCCTGAGAAAATACGGATATACTGAAGGTATTAAAACTCAATTTAATGAATTTATTAAAATAAAAGATTATACAGAAAAAAAATCAGACTTTAAAAAGTTTCACAATCAAGTTTGAATTTGTTTCAAATTGGGATCCACTGATGATTATGATTCTAATATGAACATGACAAAAGACCTTTGGGTTCATCGTGCATGCATGGCTTAAGCGACATCATGGTTTATTGGTGTGCGGATTAATGGCACTAACCTGTGTGTGTGTGTGTGTGTGTGTATATATATATATATATATATATATATATATTTTTGTCATCCACAGACAGACTGTTTCGCTGTTTCACAGCTCATCAGTGTGGCTAGACGTCCGGTTACCTCTAGCTAGGATCGAAACCCGACTGAATTTGCGTCAGTCGGAACTTCTCCCACTAAGTCATCGGCGCACGGCAGGGATGAAGGTGAATTTTAGCATGTTTATTTTTAGATTTAGATAAACACACAATGTATGTATGTATGTATGTATGTAATTACCCTCTATTAATATATAACCTCACAAGTTGAAGAGGACCAACACAACACCCAAATTGTAATATGACAGACCCAAATGGCAAAGTGATATATACTGACAATGTTAAAAGCAGGTACAATGAACTAAGCCAGAACAGAATTTAAAAGTGGGACACAATAGGAGAAGCTTTAGTGACATCAACAAACAAGATCACCCCAAAGAAAACTTGACAAGGAAAATAGAAGTGGATGACAGATGAAATTCTTGACATGATGAAAAGGAGAAACAAACAATGCCACCATATGATACAGAATATACAACATTACATACACAAATTAGAAGCAAATGCAAGCAGGCAAAAGAGGAATGGCTCAATGAAAAGTGAGCAGAAATAGAATGAATGAGCATCACCAATAATATTGTGAATAAAACATCTGTAGATATAAGCAGTAAGGACACAGATATCAACAGGTCAGATGACAATCAGTTTCATGCCTTAACTGATAATCAAACCATCTGATGATTGCTTCAGTCATAAAAACTTCCATTTACTATGCAATGTTGATTTCTATGTCCACATTGTTTATATCTAACAAAAGTAATCCCTAAAGAAAGCAAGAAATTTCTTTTATCTTTTTTGTTTATTTAATTCCTTTCAAGACTTCTTTTCATAAAGGCCATCAAGTGTACTTCTCTGGCCAGTTCATGATATTAAAATCCAAAGAGAACTAAACACACTCAGATAGAATAGAACACAAACAAGCAGCCACAAAAGTACTGAAACCTAAGATGATATTTCTCAGTAATCATATTCCACTTGGTTACCCAAACAAAACTGATTGTGTGAAAAACATAACCTGAACAAAGCCTGACACACACACTATACATGAGAATATCACCATTGGAGACTTCTCTCTCTCTCTCCCAAGGAGCAAATGTACTTGAGTCCAACTGATTTTGCACTTGAATCAGCAGGTCAAAATAGGCATAGGTAAAATATGGCTAAAAATGGTTACAATATTTAAGTGAATGTGAAAAGGAAATAGAAACAATGTCATGCAAATAAATTGATTAATGACTTTTGTACTTTACATTAAATTCCATTAAAATAGCATTTATTTCTAGTTTAATCAAAGAAATTTAAAAAAGATATTTCCTAAGAACAGAAGCAAAAAATGAATTCCAATAGATTTATACTTTGTGGCAACTCCAAATTAACGAGATTGCCACTGGATCTTTACTAAGCCTAAGTTTGTATGGCATAGGAGAAAACGAGTAATGAATGAAGTGAAGAAAATAATATTGGAACAATCTTCCAAATAGGGATAAGCCTACCTGCTTAAAAAATCAATGCTTGAAATCCTGGATTTTTAGCTTGGCTCAAACACTGATTTCAAACAAATACACAATTATCTCTTGACCATAAAATAGACAGAGGTAGCCTTCAGCTTTTTACAGGAATGGTAAAAGTCTAAAATTGCTTTTTTTTTTGAAGTAGGGAGAAAAGCAGAAGATAAAACTGAAAGAAAAAAAGTGATTCCTGATATTAGGTCAAAACTTTCTGTTTTCCATTTCTCATCACCTATAACAGGAGTGGCCAAACTTGCTTAATGTTAGAACCATATATAAGTTCAGATGTTTTAGAGCTGCAAGGCATGAACAAAATTTATCCATGTTTTTGTTACATCTACATTAACACTAAACTTATATTCTAATCAAATAGGCTCTGAAATCTATGCCCATTAAATAATTATAAAGATTTAAATTTTTCTTATTTACTTTTTATGTTAACTTTATGAAAAAGGCTCAGCTAACATATTTTCACGAGCTGCATATTAAAGGTCAAAGAGTCAATGTTTGGCAACCTATGACCTATAAGATTGCCAGAGTGCAATACCAAGTAATTCTTCTTCCTGACAGCTCTTTGGCTAACAGAAGGGGGTTAACTTGATAATGCCCATCTCGTCTCAAAACATGTGAGAGATTATACTGGGTTTCCGTGTTGAAAGAAGCAGAAAGCATCAAGGAATGAACCCAGAGCTGAATTATTGGCAAATCAATGAGAGGAACTGTCTTTTGATAAAGCTAAATAAAGCAATCTGCTCTGTTATTTACTCATAACAAGGGAAAATAGATTCATGCTTTTCCCCAAGGGCATTAAATGAAAAAGTGTTTTGAATTCTGCTTGACAGTTCCATTTTCTGCTGTTAAGCCAGCCACACTTCTATTGTCAAAATTTAAAATGATAAAAATTGATTAGAGATATAAAATTCAGTATAACGAAAAAGACAAATTGGAATCATATTGCAGAAACATTACAAAGATGTTTTCATATTTAATTCAAGTACCATATTTCAAAGTATTTACATTTAATATTATAGTACTATAGAGTTAGGTCCAAGTACTGGTCATTTATGGTATTTGGATAAACATTAGTCTACCAAATGCCAGAGTTTTGAATATGTAATAGTAGGATTAGTCAGTCAGTTATAAGCCACGTGTGATACATGCTAAGGCGATCATGTATCTTTCAATACATGACTGACAAGGCAGATTTTTTTTTCCTGCAGTAGGCTGCCATTTCTTTCTGCGGTAGACCAGTTGCCATCCAAGGCTATAGAACCTGATCTGTCCTGCTATTTACTCATAGCTGTGGGGAGAAGAAGAGGATTTATACCTTTCCCAAGGATATTGGCACCTAAGTGAATGTAATGGATTTGAGTGGAATTTGAACTCGGCTCCCAGATTCCTCAATCCGAGCTGCTATCCATTACTCCACCATGAATGGCTGTAGTAGTAGGCTAAGTTTACTAAATAAAATAAAATACAATTCCATTTGGGAATATATCTCCCCCAGATATAGAAAGAACTTCTGGCTCGCAGTTCTCAATTTGGGAAGACCCAAGCCTCATCGTTTCCCCTTTGTGAAATATGTCCTCACCTGGGACCTAGTAGATGAATCCAGCCCATTTGAATCTGGAGTCCTGAACATGGCTTCTCTAGAAACACAGAAGAATCTCCATATTATATATAATTCCCTTCCTTTTTGTTTCTCCTTACACTCTGCTCACTTTTTCATATATATTATTTATATATATTTATTATGTTATTTTCTGCGTGGGACTCGGGTAAATATGCATATACAGTTTTGTGTATGTCTTATGAACCATGGTATAAAAATCTCTCTGAGGACAAAACATGTTTGTCATTCCTTTTCCCTCCAGTTATTCTCTTCCGTCCATGAATTACAATGTTATTATAAGTGATTTTTATGGTATCAAATACAATATATACAAGGGCCTTTTATGAAGACATAACTAAATTCATTCAATTTTGAAAATAGTCTACAAAGTTAATACTAAAAGATCAAAACTGATGTTTGTCCTCTTACTATACCTACCACTACCTGTTCTGCCATCCATTTACATAAGTTTATTCAGTAGGTTACTCACTGTTTCCCTCTGTCCCTATATATCCAGTGAGTGTCAAATTCCCCAAGCCTTCTTTCCTCATTATGTGTACCAGAAATTTCATATCGGCTTCATTGATTGTAATAATTAATTTTAATCATAAAATTCAACCTTCTTAAAGTTCACATATTGATTTACATAAGATAAGAAGCATATCTGGAGGCAAAATCTGGCACAAGGTAAAATTTTGGGAGCAACCAGAAATGATCAAATTCATTATCACTCATTTCTGAGATAAACCAAAAGCAGATTATCAACTGTATTTAATCTTCATTTTTTTTGTCATGTGTATATTAATATTTTTATTTTTTTATTTAACCTGATGAAGAAGCTGCAGGTTGAAATAACATGGGCATTAACTTGACATTCAGATAAACAGAGAGTCTAAAAATTCTTCTTAAAAAATAGTTCTCTTATTTTCAATGAGATCTTAATCTTGGCCATTCCTGATGAATTATTTCTCAATTATGCATGTATGGTAGAAGACAAACCCAAAATTCAGCTGTTTACTTCCCAGATCTTTTGTATTATGCATGAATTGCATTGATTATGCAAAAGAAATCATGGAACCCATTAGCTTAACATGAATAATATTTATTTAATAATTCATATCATTGATGATATGCGATTGATTAGGTATTTTTAGGGGTTCTTTCCCTGTTTGAAAGGCAGTAAAGAAAATCAATAAGGCTGATGATGGTCGGAGAATGCACTGCTCAAAATCTAAAAACAAACAGATAAAAATAAAAATTTTAAGCCAGGATAATAGTCTACAAAAATATTAAACATGCAAATGATTATGGATGAATTCAGTTGATTATGTAGGAATATTGTCAAACATGAAGACGACACACACACATCATGCATATAGACAGAACAGTTGTTGTTCATGAACTATGTAGCAATAATTTTAACATAAACAAGTAAATTTTATAAAGATTTAATAGTAATTACAAAAATAAGACTAAATTCAAACATATTTTTGTGTTGCATGCAAATAGGGAATCTTTCTTCATTCTTGCCATGTGATCTGGATGACAAATTTTCAAATAAACTAAAAACAATGTCAAATGTCTGAATGTTATGATAAAAGGATTATGAATAAAACCTGTCAAAATGTCCTATTGTCTTTCTTTCTACTCAATAATGTTTTCTCAGTTTCTTTTACTCTCAGTAAACACTTGTGTCTTAGTGGCTTTATCACTTGGCGGGAATTAAGAAAAAATTGATTAAACATTTTTACATCCATTGTTTTTTCAAATTTCCATTTAATATGATGTTTCATCATCAAAATCATAATTGTTTTCTTCTTCAACATAACTTTTAAAATCCCTCAAGTTTTAATTCCAGTTTGAGAATTTACAAGCAAGAATGGAAATTAATGCACATTTACCAACAAGCCTTTGTTACTAATGTCAATATATCTCAAAAGCCTTGATTGCTAATTTTATGAGCACTTTATATATTATCAAGTCATACGCAAACATTGGATAAATACCCTAAATCCATGTGTTATAGTTTCAATTCAATATGATATTAACTCGTAATAACTTCATCATAAAATTAATTATAACAGTTTTAGTGGCCAAGAGAAAATCAACTGCAATTCTAAGAAACAGCAACTTAAAAAATGTATACAAATTAAATTCTTGTCAAAGTGATAATCAAGATATGAAGAATTGTGGAGTTTACAAAAATAATAATCAACAAAGTAAAGGTTTTTTTTTTGTTCAAGTTATCTAGAGAATTTTTATTTTATATAATGTAAAGAGTTCCTTCAAAAAATATCAGCTTCCAAATAAGATGGGGTGGCCAACCCACTTCCCAAAATCTGACCAAATAACTAAACATCAGAATTTTATAAGATCCATTCTTGTTTGGGTAGGGAGAAAATTTCAGCACTCTCTCATAGATCCATTTTGCTAAATAAGCAAGCTAAAGAGAACTTCAAAACCAAGTGAATGAAGCTCTTTTTATTCTAAGTAGAAGATTTAATGTAGATAAGCCGACGGTATTAATGAGACAGTTTTTTTGAGAAGATAACAAAAATTTTCCATTTGGTAAAGTTCCATTTGGTTATGAGATGAATAAATACAGAATAAGAAAGAACAATTTATGAATTCAGTTCCACAAACAATCGAATATAAAAAAGAATCACATTTCATTCATAATTGTGAAATGAAAAAGCATCTCTCACTTGGGAGAAGAGTAAACTGAAATGCAATGCACAGTAAATTAAAGGGAGGTTTCACTGTAAAAGTGAATATGCTCAAAATATATGAAATTTTCTTTGGAGAGATTTTGTTCCCAGAAATGTAAAAGCACAAGCTTTAATCTCAGAATGTAAGGAACTAAAAAAAAACATGACAAAGAAAACATTCAAAATTTATTCTATTTTATTAAAACAAAATAGAAACTATTTTTAATTTGAATGCAGAAATAGAGAAATCCATACAATTCATAAAAGACATGTTGATATACAGATGTAATCAGTGTGCGTGTGTGTATATATATATATATATATATACATATATATATGCGTGTGTATGTATATATATATATATATATATATATATATATATGTGTGTATGTATATATATATATATATATATATATATGTGTGTATGTATATATATATATATATATATATATATATATATATATATATAATATAAATAAAAGTGGACATTGAAGTCAACACCCAATTTCATGCTAAATGCAAATGCCATAGCCTGATGATTGCATTTAGCATGACTCTCACTTCTGGATGCTAACTTCAATGTACACTTTTATATTTACATATGCTCCATCTCTGATACTGAGCACTTTAACCCATAAACATATACCTTAAAAATATATATATATATATATATATATATATATATATATATATATATATATATATATATATATATATATATTTCTTTTTTTATAGCCAAAATTTACTATATTTATAGGGAAAGAGTGCTCAATATGGAGAGTTTATTGATAAACAATGTGGGCAGAAATCAATACTGCATGGTGACTGTCTACTATATATATATATATATATATATATATATATATATATATATGTATATGTATATATATATATATATGTATATATATATATTAGTAAAAGATTAGGGTATTACATGCTTTAAAAAACAGTAATTAATCTATGAATGTGTAAAATCAGTAAGCTAAGATTAAAAAAGGCTTAATACAAAGCTTAAATTAAATATTTTTTATCATTCTATGCATTTCACAATCTAGTATCTTTGTTGTTATTATATAATGTTTCAGTTACTATGTTTATCAGTCTTCTTCAGGCTTCTATTTCATTCTCCAATTTTTAAAAGAAAATTACATGTCACACACTCCAAAACAAAGCGAAAGAACAACCAAAAATGTATTAAAGTCAATGAAGAAATGACAAAAAATAGATGTGTGGAAGAAGAGTAGCCATTACTTTTTTCATTTCTATATATTGCATGTAATCCAGTTAGCATAAAAAGAATGTGTGTATTAAGAGAACAACACACAAAATTATAAATATCCCCTGTTGATATACAAAGACATTTGGGGAGATAATCGTAATTATTACCTATTTTTTTATTTATTCACTTTTCTTAAATATTTCTGTTATATTAATCATTAAGAAATGAAATCAGAATTTTATACTCACAGAAATCAATACCAGGTAAAATGTGAATGATGTCATTGTTACTTGGGCTTTCTTCTTCATTATTGCAACCAAAATGTTTTTGCACTGAAACCAAATTAGAAAAACGGCTTTTAAAATAAATATTTAAACATTAGAGATACTGAAGGCTTCTCGCATTGATAGAATCTTTCTTGCCAAAAATATTACTCTCAGTTTTCCAGAAATTTCAGCAAAACACACACACACACATCTTAGTGAATGCCATATTTGATTAAAGATTTTAGACTATACTGTTTCACAGATGAACACAAAGACTATATATATATATATATATATATATTAAAATAAAAAAAATCCCAAATCACCTCATATGGGGATTAAGCTTATTTCAACAGATGAAAATATTATTTGTCTGTTTTATCAACCCCGGTATAGACTGAGATCATCTCAAACTCAGTCTATCCTGGAGTTGATAAGACAGACAAATATTTTCATCTGTCAAAATTAGCTCATTCCTCATATGCGATGATTTTGGATTTTATTGTGTATTAATTTTTGCTCTGTAATAATGAATACATTGATCTCTTTTTGTGGATCAGTCTTAATACTTTATATTGCTGGGATCCACTTGGATTATATACCAACAGATTTGTTATCTTTACTATATATATATATATATATTACAAATGTTTGAATGAGGTATCTGATTAAGGGTTCTTGGTTAAAGAATAACCTCAAGTACAATAAGTGCCAAGAAGAAAATCATGGTAGATAATATAGAACTTGAAAAGCTTAGCATGAAGACAATAGTAAGTAATCCTATCAGTAAGCATAGTGTAGAAATATGACCAATAGTCAAAAAGGCAACATAATAAATGTAATAATGTACAGATTTTGTGCAGCATTTAAAAAAAAAAAAAACATTTTATGGAAACTTCATACAATTTTGTTAATCATTTAAAACTGGAGATATTACAATGTTAAGTAAGTAAATCTTATTTATTAAAGTGAACCCCCCCCCCCCAATAATATTAGTAAAGGGTGGAGAAAAGAAAAAGAACAAAAATTAAGTTGAAAGTATCCCCGCTTAATTTTAATTAAATTTTGTATGGAATAGAAGGGAGATAAAATTGTAGAAGTTATAAGTCTTGGGTTAATAATAACTGCTGCATCATCGGGAAAAGGAAAATACGAGCAAATTGCTCTATCGGACAATAAACAGCCTAGAGGATTAGAGCATTGGTTCATGAATTTGGTGACATAGTGATTGTGAGTTCAATCCCTGGGCTGGGCAATAACTGAGAAGTACTAAAAATGAGAACTAGATGATATCACTGGGAAGTGGGACAAGAACAATTTACACCCATAGACCAAATAAAGTGTTCTGTTTAGAATTTCATGTAGGCTACTCAGATCGATGTATATTTGAGGAAGGCTAGAAAACACAACAGATGAAACAGTGATAACAGCAACAAAAATGTGAACAACTGTTCGAATATAAATAGTGTAATCTCCTCATCCAAGAAATTCAAACAGAAAAGTACCAGCTATTGATGGAAAAATTGAACAAGATTTTGTCAGCAGCCTGTTGCCAGTTGTCCTCACTCCATCTTTGGTGACACTGATGTTGTGTAAGCATATACAAATAGTAGTAAAATTTCTTTCTCTTTAATGATGCGAAAAAATTACAAAAGGTCTTTTCACAATATGGCATCAAGTGAACATGGGTTGGTTTTAATCTTGATATCAATGTCTGCAACAACATCGCCCCCAACCAAAAAAAAAAACAAATGTCTGTTGATAAATCCTACAGATGCATGCTGGGATTTTTTTCTAACCAATTAAAAGAACTATTTCTCAGTTACATCCACCACATTTTTGTTTTTTTTGTTATTGTTTATTGGAAAGATTGTCAATTCCATTTGTTGGGTACTTTTTGCCAGTTAACCATGGCCGGTTAATCTACAACACTGATTATTATAAAGAGTTAAATAAGGGAATGATAAACTAGAATCAAAAATACATGAATATCCACATTGCAGTTATCAGCAATCTATAATGTTTTAGACTGGCACTTACAAATGTTTCTGTAGGTTGGAAGCAGACAAAGCTACAGTTTCTTAATGAACAATTAAAAGAATATTGTTTGACTTTTTATTTTGGCTACAAAACAGCCTGAAAACTTTGAAGAACTTTCAGGATAAACAAATCCAAGCAAAAAACAATAAAAGTAAAAAAGAAGTTTACATTTCCTTCTATTTGTATAAATTCTGTTGGATAGTTTCCAAAAGAGATATTTCTAGAAAAATAAATGTTTGAAAAGAAAAAAAATATTAACTTCTAATAGAAAGAAAAACAAACTGACTTTTTTTTTCGTGGTAAAAATCAAAGACATGAAGTTTTTTTTGGGAAGGGAGGGGGATTTCAATTTCAAACATGTGAAGTACAAAATCAAAATATGATAGTTTTACTGGGATAATTTTTTTCTTCAAATGTTTAAAAAAGAAGGTTAGATAAAATAATAAGGGAAAGGAATAATTCTCTAATGAAATTCTTGACTTTGTAAAAAAAAAAAAAGAACTAAGATTTAAGCTTGAAAGAAAGAACCATACTGACATTGGAATTTATAATTATCTTTATTCAAGATTTTTAACCCAAGATGTAAACTATGAATTGCAGATGACAAAATCAAGTACAGAAATCTAAATATCTAGGTAGTATTTTAACAAAGGATAGAAAATGCAATACTGAAATTCAAAGGCACATTGGAATAGCCAAAGATATCTTCCAAAAGCTAGAACAAGTATTAAGAAACAAGAAAATTTCATTACAAGCAAAGAAAACAGTGTTTAATTTATGTAATATCAATCCTATTATATGGTAGTGATGCTGGCCAATTTCCTTACAGATGAAGAAGAGACTTGAAACAACAGAAACATGGTTTTACAGAAGGATGCTGAAAATGCCATGGACTCAACATGTGAGCAAGGAAGTTTTATTGAAAATGGAAACAAAAAAGATGTTTATACTTAGAATCCTAAAGAGACAGTTGAAATTGCTAGGGTACAGAATGAAGAAAGAGTGTTCAGAGAATTTGATACTCACAGGATAGATTGAAGGTAAGAGGGGGACAGAGGAAAACAATGCATAACCAACCCAGTGAGCTTGAGTAAATGGATGGTGCAACAATGATTAGGAGAGATAAGAAAATGACAAAATCTATTAGTAGCTACAAAAGACAGGGTTTGGAGAATTTGATACTCACATGACATATTGAGAGCAAAAGAGACAGAGGAAAGCTACGAATACAAGCTCATTATCTACGAACTTGTCTAAATGAATGACAGGACAGGAATTGGGAAGGATAGCAAAAAAATAAACTTTACTAAGAACTACAGAGGATAGGAAGTTGTGGAGAGTCATGATTCCCTATGTTCTAAAGGCACACAGCACATAAAGGAAGAAAATTAAAACTGAGTCAAGTTCTTGAAAGTTATTTTGTAAAACATTTTAATACTTTATTTAAAAAAACTCAAATGCTATAATCTAATATTCATTTATGTTGTGCTATTTTAATCCCAAAAACAACAAGATTAAAAAATGTCTAAATTACTTTACCTTAGTTAAAGATAAAAGACTTCGTTATTCTAAACAAATTTACAAAAATTAATCTGTATCTTATTATTTTATTTTTTTTAATTAAAGAATTTCCAGCCCAAGTAAGTCATTGGGACAACCTGTGCAAAGAATTAATCATGGAAATGATCAGGAATATTTTATTCATGTGTATAACACTCAAAGCTTCTTGTGCTGTTCAAAATGGAAGCAGTGAATTTATTAAAAATTTCCTGATTTTTTTTTTTTTTCATTTTTTACAGTTCTTTTGTGCTATCTTGTTTCAATTGATATAATCTCTGGTCTTTGTATTTTTATTTTGTATCAAGTTTGTGTTGTTGGTCTGTATAATGTAAACTGACAATTTTACTTTTCTGATTAATATCATATCCATGTATAGAGTCTATTATATGCACTGCTATTTGAAGCAGCATGTTTATCTTGGTCATTATTTTCTCACAGTGTTTTGCTTATGTATCCTATGACTTTCTTCAGGTAACAGAATTTTGGACCAAACTCTTTGTTCAATCCACAGTGGGGTAGATTGTTCTCATTCCACTTTCTGTGCTTAGGGGAGATAACATATATCAGTCCCTGCTAGTCTGATTCATCTTTGTGTTACGTTTCTTGGATGAACCAGATTATGTTACTTTGAACATCAGCAGATCCAAGGATTGATTTCACAACTGCCAGGGAATCTGAAATGTTTTAGCCATAGCTTTAATTCACTTGACCATATGCTTTTCTAGAAAAAAATATGTAAAGATATCAATGTCAATAACCTAATAATAATGAAAACATTCATAACAAATAATTATTTTTCAACATAATCTCTTTCCCTGTTTGTTCAACATAAAGTCTAGCAGAAATTAATTACAGTCTGCAAAAGTTGAAGTGGCACAGACTCTCCAGACATCCGCAATTAAAGTGGCAAAGGTTCCCCACGCATCAGGTTAAAGTGAAAAAGAGATTTTAACCTGCTTATATTTGCTTTGCTGGGCAAATGGAAGGAAGGGAGACAAGCCTGCTGCTGCTTGGAACCACCCATTAATTTTGAGGAGGAGAAATAAACTGAATTAGTTAACATTGTCAATGCTTTTGATTCTGCAGTGAAGTCTTATAACAGATTAAACTGAATTTTTCAGACAAAATTCAGGCCATGGATTTATTGATTTTCACATGTCTGTTGTTAATTGATTAAAAAATCACATTAGTAAGCTAAGTCAGTAAAATTCCATTATGTGGAAGCTAATAATAAAAAAATTAAATTTTGCTAAAAATAAATATATAAACAAATGATATAATTTCACCTGAAGAAGTCCAAAGGACAAACAGAAATATTGTATCAAAACAAAAACAGCAAATATGTGGAAAAAAAAATTGAAATTAAATGAATTTTAATTCTATCTCAAAACTCTTAGAAACAAAAAAGCAATTATTAATTTTTCAAAAGAACATACAAAGAATTAAAGAATTTGAAAAATGTCCCAAGAGTATTTCTGTCATAAGCAACTCTGGCATAAGGTCCTTATAAAATAAAATAAAGAAATGCATAAACCGTTTTCTGTCAAAAATGACAATAGATAAAGCAGCCATTTAGTCTTGTTGACAAGGAAAGTAATTATAGAAAGAATGACTGAAGAACAAATAAAGTAACTAATTATTAAATCATAAATGAATTTTTTCATGAACTGAATTCTTTTGATTAAAAACGTTATGTTCATAAGAAAAGAAAGAAAAATCTCCTCAGGTGCTGATTCGATGAAATTATTTATTTTTTTACATCACAAAAGACAAATGTTACATGTCTTAACATTTCTATCAATGTCATAATGACAAAATTTACATGTAAAACAAGAGAGAAAAATGAAAAATATGTTCAAAAGAGCAAAGTTAAGAAATATTCTAAAAAAGAATAAAATTATTGAATGAAAAAATAACAACATTAAAGAAGAATAAAATTAAAAAAAAAAGAAAGAAGATTAATGTCAATGAATGTAGTGTTTGTTTTGTTCAGTTAAATCCCAGTACAAGTCTGCTCCCATGAGGAAAGACTAATAGCCTCCGCCAGGATATTATTGCCAGAGATATGACTTGAAGACAAAAACCCTAGTCAGACAGAAAGAGGAAAGAAAACAATGTGCAGCTGTTACTGATCAGGGAATAATTACAAGAGATTGCCAAGCAATAAGAACAATTTTAAAATGTGTTCATTGTTGCGTGGCTTTTGTGTGTGAAAAATGCCAAGGTAGAAACAAACAATTTCAAAAAAGAAAAAAGGCAAAAATAAATTAAGTTTAAAGTTAATCAAAACAAAGTTTAATAAAAAAAAAAATTTAAAAAAAAGAAACAAAAAGCCAATATTTTTTCTCTCAACAAATTAATGAAATTTTTTTACTCAAGTCTGAATAGCCCATTGGGATGTTGGAAAGAGTCATTCTTTAGTTAAAAGGCAATAAAAGGACAGTACTATTTATCAAATAGTTATTGTTCATTTATCATTATCATCAGCAATTTTATCAAAAATGTCCCATGTTTATTTGGTTTAAAGAAATTAGAAAAATCAACCAGTCAGCAAGTATTCAACAACTATCAACCAGTTGAGAAATAAACATTACCAGAGAGAGGCTAGTTGGTGAAATGAGTTGCAGAAGAGATTAACAACTTTGGAGACAAAATCAAAATAAATAATTCTGTTTTCCTTCATTCTATTCTTTTATTCTTCTTTGGATAGTTTAGTAACAGACAATGAAAAGTGTGATACAGAAATCTAAAGTGTATCGGAATTGCAAAAAGTTGCCTTTCAGAAAATAATCAAAGCATCAAGAGAGAGAAAAATGTCCTTAGAAGCAAAGAAAAGAATGTGACACTGCTCTGTAATATCTAATCTCCAGAATGGCAGTGAGTATTGGACAATCTCCTCACAGATAAAGAAGAGACTTGAAGATGTGGTTCTATCATCAAATATTGAAAACACTGTGGACAAAAATACAAAAGATTTGCTGCTAGCATTTATTCAAAAAGAGACAAGTTAAATTGCTGGGACATGTAATAAAGAAAGAAGGCTTTGAGGACTTAACACTCACAGGGCATGATGAAAGCAAGAAAAGCAGGAAGAAACTGCAAGTAATTTTACTGATGAATGATGTGTGAATGGATGACAAAACCAGGACAAAAGGTAAAGGGTCGAAAGCTATTTAGAGCCTCAACAGACAGGAATTTGTAGAGAGTGCCATGATAGCCCCCAAAGCATATAAAAGAGAATATTCTTAAACAACATATATAAATATTTAATTGTTTATTGTCAAAGTTGGATACAAATATTTTCAATCAAATTAGAAAATGTAGTAGTAGCAGAGTTCTTTTTCTTTTATGTACTACATCTCTTCAAGAGATAGAGGATCATGGCTCTCCACAACATCCTATCTTGTGTGGCTCTTAGTTTTTCTTGCATTGCTAAGGCTCCCATCCCTGTTCCACCATCTATTCCCACAAGTTCATCAGATAAGTGGTTCGATGCCTTGGCCTATCTTTCTTACCCTTGATATGCCATATCAGTGTTAAGTTTTCCAAGCCCTCCTTCCTCATTATGCATCCATGGGTTATTTCAGCTGATTTTATCTGATGATCAGTAGAATTTTTCTTTAACACTTCTGTGTTGCTTACTTGTCCTGTCCATGTAATTATTAGTATGCTTCTGTAGAACCACATTTCTGATACCTCTAGTTTTTTCCTCATCCATCAGAAGATTGTCCAGCATTCTCTGCCATATAAGATGATTTATAACAAATAGTAATCCAGCATTCTTTTCTTTGTTTCCAATGAAATTTTTCACTTTCTCAACACCTTGCTTAAATTTTGGAATGCTTCCTTCACTAGTCCGATGTGTGTTTGGATCTTGGTGTTACATTTTCCGTCCTCTGCTAAAAGAATTCCCAGATAATTAAAATTCTGCACCCTCTTGGTATTTATATCTCCATTTTGTAACTTGCATCTTAGTTTTCCTTCTCCTGCTGATGACTTTATTTTTGTCTTCTTACAGTTGATGATTAGTCCTTTTTTCTTGCCGCATTCTTCTACCAAACTGTCTAGGAAATCCTGTAGTTTTCTTCCCCAAGTCAGTCATCAACATTTTTTATACTGTTAAAATTATGCCCACTGATAATAAATCCTGATAGGGTCTCCAGTTCTCTTAGGATAGCATTGCTGTAGGGGTTGAATAAATCTGGGGAGAAGACACATCCTTGTCTCATGCCCCTTTCTGTTTTTCTGCAGTTACTTAATTCATTTTCTATCCACATGCAGGTGGTTTGCTCCTGGTATAAGTTCCAGATTATTCTAACATCTTTTCCAAATAGAACTAGTTTTTCTAGCAGTTCAAATAGTAGCTGGGTTAGTAGAAATAA
>OZ038489.1:118133287-118255787 GCA_964036315.1 Acanthosepion esculentum | reverse complement strand
GATATAAATGCAAACAGAAAAAGATGAATGGTTCAATGCAAAGTGTACAGAGAGAGAAACACTACAGAAAATAAGCATAGCAGGGTTTGCATAAAAATATATAAGAAATAGCAAGAGGGGAAAAGATGCTGTTTAACAAGAGACATAAAGTCTGAAAAGAAACAGTCATAACAGATAAAGAAAAGATGGAACAAATACATGGCAAACCTCTTCCATGACAACTGCGGAGCAAAACCTACAAAAACTTGGAAGGACTTGTAATATTAAAAACTATGGTAAAATTGTCACGAGACAAGATGAACAGAAACAAAGCAGTCATATTGTAATAGTGATGCTGTCAGTTAATGTTGGGAATTAGTAAGGTTACTAAAGTAATAAATGAAACATATGACAGCAGCTAAATACCAGATGACCTCAGAAGATCTATGTTCGTATTGATTCCAAAGTAGCCAGGTGTATCTTAACTCTATTAGACAATCAGTTTCATCGGTTACATAATTAAACTTAAAAATAGAATTCTAAGGAATACAGCTTGCATCAGATTTAAACTGGAAATAAGGTAAGAACAGTATGGTATTATTCAAGACACTGGAACAAGAAATGTCATTTTTATGATCAGTATGTTATCAGAATGAGCAAATACAAAAAGATTACAGAAAAGCATTTAAGTTACAATACCAAGACTTACTTGAACTACTTATGATAACAAGATCAGTGAATGTTTAGTGAACTGAAAAGAATAGAAAAAAGAGTAAGATAAGAAAGTGTTTTCTTCACCAGAATTATTTAACCTATGAAGAAAGATAAAGAACTACAGGACCTACCAGGATTTATTATTGGTGAAAACAATTTTAACAGCATACATGAGTGATATTGTATTGATGGCAGACTCAGGAAGGAAACTGAAACAACTCTTAGAGAAGGTGGTTATGGAAAGCAAGAAGAAAAGACTCTGAACTCTAAGAATACAGACTGCATGGTTGTTAGACATTCCAAGATGCGAGGTACATATTGGGAACAACAGTGTCATGAAGGTACAGAAATTTATCTGGGGTAGTGTAGTAACAGATGACAGAAATGTGATACAGAAATCAGAAGGGACATTAGAATAGAGAAATCTATCTTGACGGATAGGAAAATATAATTAGAAAAATGTGCTAAACTGTCACATAATATCTAGGTGAGAATATTTAGAACAGAAAATGTGAAAAATGAGGAGGTTTAAGGAAAATATATATCAGAAAATTTATAAATAAAGTCTTAAAAAGAGACAGCTGAAATTTCTGAGATACATAATGAGAAAAGAGAGCATGGAGAATTTAACACTCCCAGGAGATGTTGAATGCAAAAGAATTAAAGGGAAAGTCTGAGTAATCTAGGAAAGAGAGCTTGTAGAATTTAACACTCCCAGGACATGTTGAATGTAAGAGAAGCTGTGGGAAACAGAGTAAGCCAATTCTTGGGCCTGTGTGAATGGAAGCCAGAAAAGGAACAAAGACAGATAATGAAGTTACTTCGACCAACAACAGGTCTTAGCTTTGGATAATGACTATGTCTCAATGGTGTTGTGAGAGGGTCTGAATTGCATTTTCATGAGTAATCTATGATTATTTAATTTTCAAAAGGCAAACTTAAAACAAAAGCATTCGCCCTTGCATGGAGTATTGCTGCCATATATGGTCTGGAGCCCCTTCTGTTTGGCTTGGGGTTCTTGATAAGATCCAGAAATGGGTATGCAACATAATTGGCCCTGATCTGTCATCTCGTCTGCAGTCGCACCGTCGCCTCACTCTGTCTTTTTTACAAATACTTTCACAGTAATTGCTCTGATGAGCTGCTTTCGCTGGTTCCCAGGCTTCATGAATTCAAGCGTTCTATGAGGCTGGCATCTCGCTCCCACCCTTTCACTGTTGAAACTGTTAAATGTAGACGTCTCTTCTACTCCAATAGCTTCATATCTCGCACATCTCGCCTGTGGAACTCCCTTCCTTATTCCTGTTTCCCTGACAACTATAATCTCCAACTATTCAAATGTAATGTCAATCGACATCTCCAGTTGCCTTGATATATACACTATCCTTCTCCACATCCTTTCCTCTCTCGCTCCAAATCTTCTGTAACCCCTTGCCTTGATCTACCCACTATCCTTCTTCACATCCTTTCCTCTAACACTCCTATCTGTTTTCGCTCCAAATCTTCTGTAACCCCTTGCCTTGATCTAACCGCTATCCTTCTCCACATCCTTTCCTCTAACACTCCTATCTGTTCTCGCTCCAAATCTTCTGTAACCCCTTGCATGCTAGTGGCTTCCAGCCTTGCTTGGGGTGAAAAGCTTAAAAAAAAAAAAATGAAAAGAAATGAAAGTTTTGACTTTAAAAGAACATGCTATATTCTTGTTGTATGATTCAAGATGTCAAATGATTTTCTCACACGTTTTCTCATTGCAGCTTGTTTGGTAGACAGAGATTTTGTTCTTCATCCGAAATTCAAAGACAATACTTTTAGCTATTCTCCTGATTACAAGGTACATTGCATTGGCAGAAACAGAAATATGAGCTTCTTAAAGAAGAATTATCAGGCGGAAATATTCTAACTTTTGATCAAAATACCATGAATATACTTCCTGTTGTCATAGCTGTAAATATTTCTATTTCTATAGCATTAAAGCTTTAAAAGAATTAAGCAAAGGTTTTCCTATGACAAGAAGACTTATTGATAATTAATGATAATCAATTTGACTCTTAATTAGTAATTAGCTTCAAATTATGTTCCCTCACATATTCTCAAGTCAATAAGGACAAATTTCATCAGGTTGCTTTCGAGCCACAAACTGCACAAGTGCTTTTCATTGACCAATCAGATTTCGCTCACTTTTTCACTCATAATTTTTGTAGTCAGTTTTTAAATATTTTGTATTTTGCTATATTTTTTTTTTTTTACACAAAATCACTTTATCTCCTTAACAGAAGTGCTTTTACTTCAGCGATTTATTTTATTTATTTGTTTTTCTCATGTTTTTTTCTTTGTCTCTCATACTTTTTTTTCTTTCTCTTCCAACTCCTTAATTCTACTCCCCCCCCTTCTCATCATTCTCTTATACTTAGATATTTTGCTTTCTTTTTCTATCATTTTCTCTCCTCTTTTCTCAAGTTTTCTTTCTCCATCTCTTTCTTAGTTCCCTTTAGGCTTCATTATGTTCTAATCACTTTTTTCTTCCTTTTCTCCAGATTCCCAATCTCTATCTCTCTCTCTCTCTCTCTATATATATATATATATATATATACACACACACACACACAGTTTAATTTTCTCTTACCTTTCCAGTAATTTTCTCCCCAACCCCTAACATATTTCCATAGACTTTCCCATTATTCAGCTCTCCTCCTCCCACTGCTCCTGGCATGCACAAACCTCTCCTGCCACTTAAAGTGCCATATCAAAAATACTCATTGGACCTCTTCAGAAAGACCACTTCTTCGTCACTGTCTTTTCACCTGCCTTCCTTTCTGCCAGATCTCACCTCCTACCCAGTTGCCTTTGGATGACAGATGACAGCCACCAAATGACAGCTGATTGTCACTCCAACTTCCAGGCATTTTACACCAAGTGGAAGATTAAAGCAATAAATCTCTATCACTAATGAAACATTTGCATCCACATCAGTCATGCACAGCCAACAGATGGCATCAGGTCAATAAGGCAGTAAATGTTTATTGTCTAGTAAAGCCTTTTGCTGGTCTTGTTATTATGACTGCTTGACTTATATCTTGACATCATTCACTCTTACTGGCTCTCAAAAGATTCTAATAGGCTGAAGTTTTTCTTAATAATAATCAATAATATTTGGGCTCTGTGGTTACACACACTGTCAGATTTTATTATGCAAGTCAATGTTTTCACAATAAAATTGGTTATTAACCAACCAATGCTTCTAACATTTCAGGATATACTTCTATGATGAATGTATCTTGTGAATTTCAGATTCTCTGATTTTATAAAAAATATTTACAATAAAGTATTTGGCGATGTGTGATTTCCTTATGAATCTCAAAGGTTGATCAACATATTGTAAATATATATATAAACTTTTTATGCCAACATGCTTTGTTCCTAGTTACACAATTTACATTATTCAGACTATTGTTTTCATCTTTGTTAACATATTCACAATGTTTCAGCTGTTGTATGCTCATGCCTTCTTCCGGTGATATAAGTTGGAATTTTGAACCGAACCCTTTATTTAGTCCATGGGGTAGAGTGTTCTAATTCCACGGGTCATGCTTTTTTTGGATATCTCAGTTAATTCTCTTTAGTAACTCAGCTCTCCAAGTTTTTGTTCACCTCTGCTGTGGCCAGGTATTGAACTCACAACTCTTTGGGTCAAGTGATTTTTTGGACTACTCAACCAATGCTCTGAGTGAGTAAATCTTTGGGACTTATAAGCCTAATGTCTCAGTAACCTTTTTTACCTGAGATCATACTACAATTTTACAAGGATAATAATGTAAATAGTATAAATAGTTACAATATCTCATATCAGAAAAATAGACAGATGCTTTGTTTTTTGAGAAACTTTATCAAGGCAGGGATGGATATTTTATTTGGTAACCTCTATACACAGAAGCAACCTAGAGAAGAATATTGTTAAGCTTTCAAATTTTGAATTGGAGAAAAATAAAATCTTCTAAAAGCCTCCTGAGTAGGGCTCTTCAAAACTGATGATAAATAAAGAGAGTTATTGTAATTTCATTGACAAGAATATTTTCTGAGTGGTAATAGGGGTGTAAAACAGGGATGTGTCTTCTCACCAGACTTGTTCAACCTATACAATGAGGCACTTCTGAGAGAATTAAATCTCCTGCCAGGATTTGTTGTTGGTGGTTACAATCTTAACAACATAAGATACACAGATGAACCAGTGTTGATAGCAGACATAGAAAAAAAAACCCCAACTAATTCTCCTACAAAAGGTAGCAAAGGAAAGCAAGAATAAAAGTCTGAATATGAGCTCAAGATGCAAATTTCAAATCCATGATACTAAAATCGAAAATGTACAAAAATTGAAATATCTGGGAATTGTTCTAACAGAGGACCAAACATGTAACACTGAAATCCAAAGATGGACTTGGATAGCCAAAGGTGCCTTTCAAAAGCTAAGCAGAGTATTAAGAAACAGAAAAACTTTGTTAGAAGCAAAGGAAAGAGTACTGAACTGTTATGTGGTATCTATACACATATATGGCAGTGAATGCTGGACAACCTACTCAAAGATGAAGAGGAGACTTGAAGCAGCAGAAATGTGGTTCTACAGAAGGATGCTGAGGATACTATGAACCAAACATGTGAGCAATGACAAGGTTTTATAGAAAATAGAAACAAAAAGGAGATTTATACAGAAAGGGACAGTTGATATTTCTAGGGAATGTAATCAGGAAGGAAAATCTGATAATCACAGGACAGATTGAGGAAGGAAAATCTGATAATCAGGACAGATTGGGGCAAAATAGGAACAGAGAAAAACAGTGCATAACATATTTTATGGGCTTCAGTAAATGAAACACAGAACAGGATTTAGGAGAAATAGTAAAAAGACAAAATTTATTATGAGCTACAAGAGACTTGAAGTTGTGGAGGGCCATGATCGCCTATGTCCTGAAGGGACACATCACATCAAAGAAGAAAAGAAGTGCAATTAAAAGTGCCTAAAAGACAATCTTATTTAGGATATGAGCCTAAATCCACAATCTTATTTGGGATATTATCCTAAATCCACAATCTTATTTAGGATATGAGCCTAAATCCACAATCTTATTTAGGATATGAGCCTAAATCCACAATCTTATTTGGGATATGAGCCTAAATCCACAATCTTATTTGGGATATTATCCTAAATCCACAATCTTATTTAGGATATGAGCCTAAATCCACAATCTTATTTGGGATATTATCCTAAATCCACAATCTTATTTAGGATATGAGCCTAAATCCACAATCTTATTTAGGATATGAGCCTAAATCCACAATCTTATTTGGGATATGAGCCTAAATCCACAATCTTATTTGGGATATGTTTGTCTAAAGTACTTGTAGCTTGCCCATTTAATACAGTTGAATAGATAGACAAGTGAACCTGTCTATTTGTAATGACTAACAAGAGCTGGTCATCAGCCAACACTAGGTGGTTCAAAGGTAATCAAATAGGGTCAATCAGGGTTGAAAGAAGAACATGACAAAAGCAGTTAATCAATGATATGCTGGCAAAAATGACAAAACAGAACATCACAGTGCAAGAGTCATTAGGCTGTGACCACTGAGGCATACTTTTTGATGGACTTCAAGCGTTATACCGTCTTGATTAATAACCCCTAGGTAACACTGGACATTTGGCAATAATCAGGTTGAATTGTGGGGCTTAGAGGAGTTTTTCTATACTTAGATTTGCTTGAGAAAGTGGATATATTTGTCAAGTATATTTATTGTAGATCCTAAGGATATCAGAATATCAAAATTTGATTTCTACATTGTGTATTAGGTAAGTAAAAGTCATTTCAAGATTGACAAAGAAAGCATTGAATTCAATTAAAAGAATATGTTTCATCTAATAGTCAACAAAAATGTTAACGTTCATAATATCTTTCTGTCCATCTTCATCTATCTCTTGCTTTTCCTTCTACTATAGATAATTTTAAATTGCATGCTTTTAAGTAATTCTTATCTATTCAACAAAGAGGCCAGGAATGAGTTTATCAGTATTTCATTGTTTATTCACATCCTTGTAAAAAAAAGATAAATACAATATAAGTACAGTATCCACTAGTGGTGAGAAGAGCAAAGAATAACAGGGGTACATCTCAGGCTAATTGTAATAGCAGGCATGCAGGTGGCATGGTGGTTATCAATTCATAAAATGAAATAGACAGGCTGTGTTGTTCAAATTCCAGTCAAGGTCATTGCATTCATTCCCATTAATGCTCTGGAGGAAGGTGTGTATTCATTTCTTCTCCCTCCAGCTATGGGTTAAATAGCAGTGCAGATTGGGTTCTTTTGTTTTTGGAAAAGGCTAGTTTAGGAAAAGATTAACAAAACAATATAACCCACTTGCCATCAGGTGTTAGCATGGAAAGGTAAGGTCAATTACTTTGATAGATTTGCAGGAAGAAACCTGTGTCCTTTCTTCTTTTAAATACCATGTCGATTCAGGACATGGCTGTTCATAGCTCTCCACGATGTCTTGTCCTTTGTAGCTTTAAGCAACATTTGAATCTTTACTACTCTTCTTTGCTCCTGCTCTGCCATCATTTCACACAACTACAATAGATTTTTTTTTACGGCTTATCAACCCATTGTGTGTTATTTAAAGGCAAAACATATTTGGGATTATAAGAATAATTCTTTTTTTTATGAATGAAGATTGCATTAACAATTTTTGAGAATAACTATGATTTTTCTGGATAGAAGTCATATTGTTTAACCCATAGGTGGGGGTGAAGTATTCATACCTTTTTCATGAGTATTTGCTAGTAACTGACTGCAGCCAACCCAACAGGAATTTGAAATTGGCTCTCCATTTTCTCATTCCAATCCACTATCATTACACCACCTGCACATCCACTCTGTTCACACAACCACTCCTTAAGTATGTTACAAGCAATTTCCTCTTGCTTCTCTTGGTGTCATTATGTCCCAAGTGTTTCAAATTCTCCCAACCCTCTTTACACATTATATATCCCAGAAACTTCAACAGTTCCTTTCTGATTCTAAATAGAAATGTCTTTTTACTGGACTGAAAAAGGGTTCATATAATATTTCTGTCACATCCTCTGTGTGTGTGTATATATATATATATATATATATATATATATATATATTAAACAATTTACCCCAAGAAAGGTGGGAGAGCCACTAGTACGCAAGGGGCTACAGAGAGTAAGTAAAAGAAAAGAATAGGTATAGGGCAGGGGCTTGGGTAAGGAAAGAGTAAAAAGAATGGAGGAGGATAAAAAGAATTGGGATCAAGGCAACAGAGGATGTCAATTGACATTACATTTAAATTTTTGAAGATTATAGTTATCAGGGAAGGAAGTAAGAGGGAAGGTGTTCCACTGTCAGGAAGTGCAAGAGAAGAAGCTGTTGGAGTAGATAGTAAAAGAGTGGGACCAAGATGCCAACCTTGTAGCACACTTAAATTCATGCAGTTGAGGTACCAATGAAAATAGCTCATCAGAGCAGATGTCATGAACATATTTATAGAAAGGACAGAGGGAAGACACATTACATCAGTGAAAAAGTAACTGGAGTCGAAATCCCAACTCAGGACAGATCATATTGCATATATAATATATATGTGTGTGTGTGTGTGTGTGTGTGTGTGTGTGTGTGTGTGTGTGTGTGTGCATACAGGGTGCAGCAGAAATACCAAGCACACAATGTTACGACATTCACTAAATGAAAACGCCATTTGCATTTGCTGCAGTTCACTAGCACCACTGTTTAAAATATGGGAGGTATTTATGCCGCATGCTATCAATATAACTTGAAAAATTTGCCAAAGAAGAATGTACTGGAATTTTTTCAAGAGACATGCTTACAACTTGTAGAAAATGATACCAAATAGCTACATAGTGCTATTGAGCAAAAAGAATATACAAATGGCTATTCACATTAGACACAGATAATAATTCTCAGCTTGATATTTTGTGAATTTGGTAATTAATTTTTTTTAATTGTTTTCACATGCAAAGGATAATAATACAAGTTTCTTAAATAAAACTATTATATTGAGAAATGGTGTGTTAAAATTTCTTTGTTCTGTTAACAGCACAAGTAAATTCTCATGGGGTGATGCTAATCAACTATATATATATATATATATATATATATATATATATATATAGATATATATATATATATATATATGTAAAAGGATGGTTGAAGATTGCATGAGTCATCTGAAGGTCGCATGAGCATGAAACTCGAGTTACAACTAGAGCAATCCTTTCATAGGATTTTATGTTGTGAAGTGTTTTTTGCTCAATCTAGGCAATCTGGGTTTCAAGCCTTTTACTGAGTAGGTTAGTTTGCCTCCAGGCCTTTTTTTCTCGGTCTTTTTTCAGTATTGTCAGTTTTCTTTGAGACAGTATCTTGGTAAGAGTTTTAGGTTTTGGAAAGTTGTCCATTGGTTCCACAATTTGTTTTTCCTATTCTTTAATATATATATATATATATATATATATATATATATGTGCATGTACACACAGCCTATATCTGTTTCTGTTTGTGCTCAAACACATTCCTTTACAAGATATATTTACAGTGTATAAATTATAAATTGAATCTTTTCTTAGCATTTTATAACTTTCTTATTTATTAACTCTGAATCTGATCCATTTGATATCAAATAAAAAATTATGGTATAAAAATTATCTTTCATATTTATTTGAAATCATTATAAATTCTGAAATGTTATTCATACTTTTGTATTTCTTTATGATGTCAGTGTGCCACACATTTTCAACTTTACTCCTATAAGCCATAGCCCAACATATCGTACCATTTTGAAATCAGGCTGACTTTGTGAGCAAATTAACAACACTCCTGATATTTTGGATTTACAAGTTTTCATTTTTGAGTTTTTCTGTAGTTTATTGTTACCTATTGCATATGCCAGCAGTATGCTTCACAAAAAGACATTTCTGCCAACAGAGGACGAGATTGCAATCAAAAGAACCAAGGCTGCAGTGAGGAAAAGAAAGTCCTGTGAAAAAAAAAACCAAATCAAACTGTAGCCAGGAGAGCTTCCATTACTGAGAATATGGAAAGACTTGGGGACTCTCAAACTCCTGAACAAGGTGAAGGCCCAATCAAGAGCCCTCTACAGGAGCTAGCTTAATTGTTACCTGATAGAGTGGTTTTAAGCTCGTGTGTGTGTGTGTGTGTGTGTGTATTATATATTATATATATATATATAGCAAAGCAGATGAAACTACACATGAAATATCAATTTCTGAAGAAAATATACTGGTCTGTTCAACTAAATCTTAATGAAAAATATTTAAATCAAATAGTTAAATCAAGTTTGTAATTTACATCTATTTATTATTTTACATTAATTATCATTTTAATGTACTAATGCTTTTTCTTGAAATAAACTCAATGAGTTCATTGTTGAATTAAGTAATTTGTTTTATTATTTTTTATGAATAGAACTTTAAGAAATGAAAATTTAGATGTGTAAGGTTTTCAAAATGTAGTTATCTTAACGTTGATTACTTCCCTTTATTTGAAACCTGTGATCTAAATGCTAAAGTCACTCTTTTCAGAGGAGAAAATGACTTAATTATAACAGCCATTGATGAAACAATTGATAATGGACATTCCATTTTCTTCTCTCCTGTAAACCTTTTATGCTCAAAAAATTTAAGGGTAACCTCAGTTACATGAGAAAGAACATTGTTGTGCATAAATACACACATACTTTTGAAATTGCAAGGCTGGAGCTTATACTATTCAAAGAAAACCTCTATAAAAGGCAGGATGTGTGTGTGTGTGTGTGTGTGTGTGTGTGTGTGTGTGTGTGTGTGTAACGAATGCACGGTCGTAATTTTCAACAGATTTGCACCAAAATTTACATGCACATGCTCCAAGTTAGTCAGAAGGCCAAGACCAACTTTGCATTTCCCAACTCCCATCGATAGTGGAAATAATCGATTTTTTCATGCTTCTACGGCAGTTTTCATGTAGTTTTCTACTGGCCAGAGTAAGATGCCTATAGCTGGTTGCCATGAATAGACAGGAAGATTCTATTGTCCAGCATGAGAGCCAACAGCTGACTGACATGAATGTTAACTAGAATGCTAGTATGCAAAAAAATCGATAGCTGCATTCGTCACAAGTGGGAAAAATTTAAATCTGCATGGCACTTTACTCCAATTGGCTCATTTGCTTGCTTAAACTCAACGTTGATTCTGATTCCGCAGAAGTGGGTTGGGTGTGAAAAAGTATTTGTTGTTAACATTCTTTTTACATTCATTTTTTCCAGTTATGAGTCCTTTTTTAATGCTGATCGTTTTGTGTTCATTTTGTTTAGTTCTTTTTTTGTAACAGATTTAATGTTTAGTATAGAGTTTAGAAAAAATTCTCAGTATGAGATAGGCAAGAAGTAAGGCATGTAGCAACATCAGCATGGCAAAGGGCACTCCTTTAAAGGCAAGGAAGGGCAAAAATATTTTAAGTCAAGTGATAGCGATTGCTGTATTAGTTGTACGATTTTTGAATCAAGCACAGGCAACGCCGGGCCATGCTGCTAGTCATGTCTATGAAATCGAAGTAGTATTATTCATTTTAACTCCTCCATCAACTATGAATGGCCCAACAAGTTTGGCTAACAATTCCAGGTGATATCATCACACTGCTGCTTTCTTTTGATCACCAGCACATCTGCATTGGATACAATCTATCCTTTGGCCCATCCATCAGGTTCATTGAGTGTGACCTGAGTTTTGTCCATAAAAATTACTTTAGAAAAGTAAATATTCAAGTAATTCTTGGCCCAATTTTGAAACTTTAAAATATTTGCTTTACTGAGAGGAGTTTACCCAGGAGATTTCTTGACAGATCCCAATTTCTAAAGTATTCTAGACCTTCTTGACTCCCTCAATTCCAATTTAAAGATTAGAGAACCGGTCAAAAGTGGTTGTTTTTTTATATATGGCCTTGGTTTTTGTCTCCCTCCCCCATAGGTGATATTTGCTCAAATATATAGATACAGGTAGATAACTAATTTCATACATATTTAATTAATTTTCAGATTTTTGTGTGAACATACACTCAAACTTTGAGCTATATGAGATAACGATATATATTTTGTTGTATCCTTAAAGAGGTTACAAACAGGCAAAGGTGGTACTTGAGTGAAAGGAACAGCAACACAAGCGTAGATTAAAGAAAGAGAGGTTTATTGTAAACGAGAATACACTACTGAAAGACAAAGAATCTGTTACCAAGCTAGTAATTCCCGAAACAAGTCCGCCAGGTATATCCTGTGCTTACTATATACATTTACTGATATAGTCAGTCCACATATGTGATAGGGAGTGTGGGACATTCCATTAGAATATATCTTTATATATCAAGAACAGTACTGGGGAAATTGTATGACAAAGTAGGAAAAGTTTACTTCATCAGACTAAAAAAATAAAAAATTCTAAAATTCCCAGCATCTCTGTTGTGTGCATGTGTAGTCCTACCAAAATGGACGAAACACATTACAAGTAAACTTTTTCCACTTTGTCATACTATTTCCCCATATATATATATATATATATATATATATATATATGTAAAAGTGTGTGTGTGTGTGTGTGTGTGTGTGTGTGTGTGTGTGTGTGTGTGCTAAAAAAAACGAGATTATGCTTTTTGATTAATTTTTCTTGGTATCAAATTAAATTAAACATTCTCTATTGGATGGAAATTTATCAATAAACTGTATATAGATCAATTTGAACTGGTTGAAATTCAATTTAAATTGCAATCAAATACACTTTAACATGAAAAATAGAAAAGCAATTAAAAATTTAATTCATAGATATATAAAATGTATTGATAGCAATAGTCACCTAAGATTCAGTATTTACTATAAAAAGATAAAAAATCTACTCATTGTTACCAACAATCCATCTCTGAAAATCTTCTGTGCCAATACCACACAAAAAAATGTAATATTTTGCAATTTAAAATTACAAGTACCGATATACATTGATTATATAGCCATATAATTATGTTGTTGTTTTCACAGTTGCTTACTTTGTATTATAATGGTTTTCAAATTTGAATTCATTTATTTTCACTATATATATATATGTTCATTAAGTTAAAGGGTTTTGAAGACAGTAGACTAAACCACCATGATCAGCTTTATCAAGCTTTGAAGCAAAGACACCATCAAAATCCTGCTTTAACTAATTTCCTCTGTCAGTGTGGCTTTGTCACCTGCAGCAAGACTGGGCTAGTATCACACTTAAGAAAGAACAAATGAAATATGTCTTTCTCTTACCCGATTTTCTCCACAATAGTCCCTGCTAGCATGCATAATTGTAAAACAAAAGGCACCATCCAATGCTGACCCTCATTTATCATTCATGATAGGAATGTCCACCATATATATATATATATATATATATATATATATATATATATATATATATATATATATATGGCTCACCTCTTTAAGAATGTATTCTTTGTATTAGATGGATATAAGTTGGATTCTTTAAGAATGGATTCAAAGAAAGATGGTGTATTCTTTGTATTAGATGGATATAAGTTGGATTCTTTAAGAATGGATTCAAAGAAAGATGGTGATGTAATGTTTTAGGCATGTGTTTATATTTAGTAATAATGTTATTATTAAGTTTTCAATGTATTTTCTCCTTAAAGAATTATGTTCTTTTTTAATTAGGGTCACATTAGTAAACACAATGTCCAGCATCATTTCAATGCAAAATGACATATTTAGATTGACTGTCCAAATGCAACGCTCTTTTGTATTTGTAGATGAATGTTTTTAGATTATGTGATATGTATCCCACTTGAAGATTTTTGCATTATAAACAATTTATAAATACTGGGATTTATCAAATAAATTGTTTACAAAGCCGAAATGTTTATGTGGGGAGACATCACATGATCTAAAAACCTGCATTTATAAACAAGAGACTTGTGTTTGGACAATCAATCTAACTCTCACGATTTGCATTGAAGTGATGCTGGACATAAGGTGACAGTAATGAAATCAAAGCTAATTAAAAAAAGAAAATAATTATTTACGAAGAATATACATTCAAAACTTACTAAGATTATTACTAACTATAAACATTACATCACCACCTTTCTTTGAATCCATTCTTAAAGAATCTAACTTTATATCCAATACAAAGAATATATGCTTAAACAGCCCAGCCACAAAGGTGAATATATATGTTGATAATGTGTATGTGTGTGTGTGCATATATATATATATATATATATATATATATATTTTGATAGTAATATGTGTATATATATATATATATATTTTGATAGTAATGTGTATACATATATATATATATATATATATATATATATATATATATATTTTGATAGTAATATGTGTATACATATATATATATATATATATATATATATATATTTTGATAGTAATATGTGTATACATATATATTTTGATAGTAATATGTGTATACATATATATATATTTTGATAGTAATATGTGTATACATATATATATATATATATATATATATATATATATATATATATATATATAAACAGAAATACTTGAAAACAGAAGTGCATACATTAACATATAAAATAAATATACACACACCTGCACTTCTGCATTTTAATCAATACATAATGTACACGGATATATGCAATTTACAAATATTTTTCAAGTAGTATCTTCTTTTATGTGCCATGTTCCATCAGTATGTGGATAATCATGACTCTCCACTACTTCCTATCTTTTGTCCTTTGTTCCTCTCTTGCATTCAATATGTCCTGTGAGTGTCAAATTCTAAAACTCTCTTTCCTCAGTATGTATCCAAGAAATTTGAACTGACTTTTTTTCTGACTAAGTATGAGTGTCTTTTTTGTCTCCATTTTTCTTAAAATTTCCTTATTGTTCACATGATCTGTCCGTGGCATTCTCACAGCATCCTTCTGTAATTCCATATCTCTTTTGCCTCAAGTCTCTACTTTATCTATGAGGAAATTGTTCAGTATTCCCTGACATATTTGATATTACATAGCAGTTCAGCAATCTTTTTCTTTGCGTCTAATGAAAATTTCCTATTTCATAATACTTTGTTTAGCTTTAGTAAGACATATTTGTAGGTCTGATGAATTGGATTGTGATTGCGATTCCAATGTAATAAATTATAACCATGGAATATTAGTGTTTGAGCCTTTTATATTATATTCTTTGACATTGAGTTCTACCTGGATTCTATCCCCTTGGGAATTTATATATATATATGTATGTATGTATTTATTTTGACCACTAATATTATCAATATATATATATATATATATATATATATATATATATATATAAATAACAAGTCATCTCCATACAATTTCACATGAATATTGTTTTTTTTTATATATATATATATATATATATATATGTGTGTGTGTGTGTGTGTGTGTGTGTGTGTGTGTGTGTGTGCTCACAGACATATTCAAATTTGGCAATATATAATTTCAAGCAAATGCAAGCTTTAACTTTATACACCTATGCACCATATATAGATATAGATAACATGTATATAGACATAGTAAGTAGTCATTATATATTTCAATTTTCCATAGAAAATGAATTTTCACCCGAATAGATTCAAGAAGATGTGTATGGGTGAGTGTGGAGTAAAAGCATTTGTTTCTAATCAAATCGTAGCCCCATTATTCACTTACACCTCACACTTCAATTCTTTTTCCTCTGGCATCCAAGCTCTACATCTCCACCCTGCTTCATTCCCATTTTCTTGAACAAATGGCTAACTCATCCATCAGACAGATTACAAAAGACCATCCAGGCTTTTAGAGTGTTGGCGCCATTAAGCCATCTCCCATGCATGGCTAACTGACCCTTTTCGATTATTCAATTGCTGACTCTCAAAGCTTACTTCCTACAAAAGTGGTGAAAAAATATAACAAAAACAAATTGGGGTAGACAAAACACATGGGTGAATGCAAAGAAAATTATCATGATAAATATGGTAATAATAAGAATAATATTAATTGCGTTAACTGTGAACAGAGTGATAATCATTGTCTTCAGTGTAATAATGATGACAATAATAAGCATGATAATATTGAGAAAAGCAATAATCAACATTATGAAATGATTGTAAGTATGGAAAAGAAAATGGTGATAACAATAATGATCATATTTTTAATAATTCTACTAATATAATTTGATAATGCTCATAAGAGGAATAACGATAATGCTTTTCTCATGAGATTTAATATTAGAAATATTAATGAAATAAGGGATGTGTGGAGAGTGTACTGTAGAGAACATGGAAGCAGCAAGCTGAGTTCAAATTCCAGCCTAGTCAGTTGCATTCACTTTTGCACAAATGCTCTTGGAAAAGGCAAGAATCCATATTTTTACTCTTCAGTTAAATAAGAGTAGACTGGACTCTCTTTGGGTGGAAACCAGAATAGAAAAACTCTAAATTCTAAACCATGGAGAAAGCAATGGGAAATCACACCACTATTTTTCCAAAGAATGCATGTCCATTCACAGAAAGAAAATTGATCTGTGGAGAAACCTAATCCCCTACGTCCTGAGGAGATATTGCATCTCACTCCATGCAAGACAATAAAGCAACTGAAATGCAAATTTAAAAAAATTAAATATGAATAATAAAAATAATACAATTATTGTTCAATAAACAAATGCAAACAACTATTTTAGCTTTATTATTAATTTTTAATTAATATTTCTATCCCTTTATTTCTTTATAAAAATCTGGCTTGTTAGCTTATATAGCTTCATTGATAAGGCACTGTGACTAAGAGAGGCTCCCATCGACAAAGATTAAAGTTTAAATCTCACAGGTAGTTTATTCTTTAATACTGATCTTTTCTGCTTATCTAACCACTTGTAAAATAATGAACTGAAAATTATAATAAAAAGCAAGAGAAAAAAGAAAGAAAGAAATACTAGTAAAAAAAATGACAATGCTTGATGATGAAATTTAAAGACTTCCATGTAATTCAACTTTATTTTTATGTTTAGTATTTTCAGCCAAATAAGCCAAGAAATAAGGTTATCAGATTGGATAGAGATTCTATATTAAGAGGATTATATAACAGGCAAAAACATGATATTATTATTATTATTATTATTATTATTATGAGGAGAAGGAGGTTGATCCTTGGTGTAAATTAAGAGAAAGCAGGAGAAAATATAAATATGGCGATTAAACTTGAGAACTATGAAAATTTTGCGTACAATTTTTATGAAGATCTTTGGAATTGCTTCTTGAGTTTCATAAGTGGTGTGCAAGAAGCAAATGCAAAAAATATCCCAGAATGTACTGAGAATAGAGAAAACTTGCTGTCACTTGATTCTAACAATACCTGTCAGAAAGCAACAGTATGGACATAGAAAAACAATCAGTGAGGAGATATTAATGGAGGAGGAGGCAAGAAAAAGAAGAAATGAACCAAAAAGCAAGATCGGAAAACAAGAAGACTTAAAGTAAAATGATGATGAACGAAGAAGAAATGGATAATGGAAATGAAAGAATAGAAAATGAGATGACATGTCGATGATAAACATTCTGAAGAGTAATTGAGAAATAGAATGTAGAAGGAGAGGAAGACATGAAAAACTAGAAATACAGAGATGAAGAGGGCAAAAACAATAATCATGTAGAAGTGGAAGGAACAGAAAAGTGAACAAGAAGAAGAGAAAAAAGAAAAGAAAAAAGAGGAAAAGTGGAAGATGAAAAGGAAAATAGGAACATAAGAAAAATTGGAAGAAGGATCAGCAAAAAGAAAAAAATGGAGAGAAACTTAAGAAAAATGAAAGACAAAATGAATGCAATAAATTTTAAAATATCAAGAGAGTGACAAAGAAGGACAAAATCACAGAGTCATAGTATGACTTTTACAAATACTAATTATAAGGTGTACTATGAACAAGGATAAAAGAGAGCTTTTAGTCAAAACAGAAGAAACAATGAAGTAAAAAAAAAATATAAAAGCAAAATAATATGTACAAAAAAAACAATTCTTGCAGGTTGAATAAACATTAAAAGACATTTATCTTGTTACCATCTTTTAGAATATACATCCAAATCGTTTTTTTCTTCCATGAAAATGATGAAGGTGTTTGCTTGATCTCTGAGAAGTTATGTCAGTGAAAGACTTTGTGGATAATGATTTACATGACACACATTAGACACACATGAGAAAATTTGCATTTGGCGTTCATGGGGATTAAACTTTATTATCCATGACAATCTCAATCTTTTAGTAGATGACATGTAAATCTGTCTCTCTCAGTTCCCTAATATATGTATCTAAACCCATTCATATCTATCTTTCTGTTTATATATGTAAATAATGAAATGCATACATGTAGGTAATTTATATATGATTCATAAATAAGGGAGTAACCCCACATTCAAGGAAAAAAGATCTTGAGAAAAAAAAAAACTGAATGAATTGGCAAACTTTATTAAATAAAGTTTTTGTTAAATGTGTATCTCACATTTCTATTCACTTTTCGATCTTCATTATTTCTGCTTTACTTTGAGGAAAATTTGTGTTGTTTCACTGAGTTTTTAATCCACACACTAATATATATATATATATATTATAGATAAATAATAATGTAATACATAATGGCAAGCTATTTATTTCCTAGGGTGGCTAGCCATCCCTGCTGCAGCTCTTTGCTCAGATACATTTGTGCTTGTTCAATACCCACAGAGCCCACCTGTGGCTGATCAAGGACTAGGGTATTTGCATAAGGGTGTGTCATCCTTCTGTGTGATAATACCGCACAACAGCCAACAGAATCCAGCAATGTTTACAATATTTTATTGTACCCACAACATTGTCCCGACTTAGGTTCCTTTAACTATCATTTATTTGGACCCTGCAACTGATATTTATCAAGAAAGCAGTTCCATATAGATGATACTGTTATTGCACTAGTGTAAGGGTGGCTTCACTTTATTTGATGCTACATTCTTCAAGGAGGTTATTCATGTACCAATAGAACAAACGCATCAATCTCAAGTAGCAGAGGCATGCTGATAAAATATACATACAATTTTATTTTGTATTGTAATAAACATTTTCAAATAGCAAATGTTTATACCTATCTTTTGAAATTGAAATCTTATTGTATTGGATAAATTTATTGTTATGGTCCAGGTCCTTGTACCATGGTGATGGTCTAAGGTAGAACCAATGAAGAATAACTCGAACACAGGTATGGAATAACACAGATATATTACAAACAGAATATGTACAAAAGAAGTAGAAGTGTTAGTAATAACAATCAGGTTAGGTTAGAGAGAACTATGTTGTCTCGAAGTATCACTATTCCAAAGTCTTACAGTAATCGTCTAGACGACTGCCTGACTCCCTCTGTCTGACTCACTCACTGACTGTCTCTCTCCCTCTGACTCCTCTTGAGGCACAGTATTTATGGGGTACGGGCTAGTCCATTACTATTATGGGTAGGTTCCCATAACTTTTATATATATGAGAAAAATGTTGGTATGATGCAAACTGCTGAATTTGTCAACTTACCATTTTTTAAAAGCATAATTCAGGACATAGACGGTATGAAGTTAAAACAAACAAAATAGAACAAATGTGTAGTAACTGTTATGATGACAGTCAAGTCACGGATTTCTTTCTTTCTATGATGTAAACCCAATTCTGCATTGATATTTGAAGAGGTGATAAGAACCATAAAATAATATGTAGATATTATTTCAAACAAATTTCTCTCAGCCAAATCATATGATTATTAATTATATAATTAATATTTGTTACCCCTTTACATTTTTGAAGCAATAATGAATATTTTCTGGTAAATAATTGGAGAAATTAATTTTTTTTTATAATAGTAATCTATCAGAGCATGGATGTACTACTACTGGTGGACATTTAGTTTTGTTTTTATTCATGTACCTTTGTCCAGTGGCCACGTGTACCTTTGTCCAGTGGCCACGTGTACCTTTGTCCAGTGGCCACATGTACCTTTGTCCAGTGGCCACATGTACCTTTGTCCAGTGGCCACGTGTACCTTTGTCCAGTGGCCACGTGTACCTTTGTCCAGTGGCCACGTGTACCTTTGTCCAGTGGCCACGTGTACCTTTGTCCAGTGGCCACATGTACCTTTGTCCAGTGGCCACATGTACCTTTGTCCAGTGGCCACATGTACCTTTGTCCAGTGGCCACGTGTACCTTTGTCCAGTGGCCACATGTTCTGGCCAGTACTTCATTAATAGCAGATAAATTTCAGTAATACTATTCTGATGACATAAAAATCCCATCTTAAAAATAGGTGTTGAATCTGACACGTCTATTGGGTGGTGGGGGTTAATGAGATGAGGAGGTTGGCTTATATGCTATCAAATATGGTTGATATTTGATTTTTAAAGCTACAAAGAAACAAACATGCATAAAGCTGGCCGAGATGTTCCCACTTTAAAGTCAACATAAAAACTTACATTTACTCACATATATAAACTTTGTATTTTCAGGTACATCAAATTTATACTTATTTTACAATGAGAAAAATGATACTTGACAAAAGACAGAAATATCAAATAGATGAGGCAATAAAGAGTTGATGAAGTCATAATTGAAATAAACCTTTAAATCTTAAATTCTACAGGTATCTTGGCTGTTTTGATTTTTCTTGTTGTTGTTTATTTCAGGTGTATATTTTAACATAGTGAAAAAACAAAGTGTGCAAACAAATCTCTTTCCCTTTAACAAAAAATCTAGAGGAAAATGCAATTGAATATGTGTACAAATCGTACTTCTGTATACAAGGAGGTACTTAAAAATTTCATGGCTGAGCAGGAAGCCCATAAAAAAAATCTGATATCTGTTCATTTGGTTACATTTTGGGAAATCAGTCAGCCAAAAACTTTTCAGCACCCTCTAATATATATATGTGTGTATGTGTTCATGTGTAGTGAGTTGAAACAAAAGTTTGTAGTGTTTTTCAATTGGTGGAATTTAAACATATGATTCCATTTCACACATGACTAAAATATATACATATTCTAAAAGGTGGCATATATACATATTTTAAAAGGTGGCATATATACATATTTTAAAAGGGAACATATATACATATTTTAAAAGGGGACATGCCAATGTACCTTTTTACATGATTCATATGTGGATTGTAAAATTTAAGTGTTTTATGTTAAAAGTGAAAATTAAGGAAAATGAGATGCGTTTTTGACATTTGAGTCTTTACTTCTGGAAAGGAAAACTAAAATACTGTACAAACAGCAAAAAAGATGTATGATATTTATGGGAATGGTGTCATAGCTGTTGATAAGTGATCCACTAGGTCCAATTGTAGAAATTTTGATCTGGAAAACTGGCAGTCTAGCAGCTATTGATAATGGCTAAGGTGAAATGCTGATTAACAATAATGCAGATCACATGAGATGGGAGGCCGTGGATATACTCTGCTCAAATACAACAAAAAACAACCCAGTTTTTAATAAAAATATGATTTGAAGCTTTCTGAAGAATACTGTGTAAAGCAGAAAATGGATAACAGTTTACAAACTGAATATTTTAAGATTCATCTAAGAGAGCTTCTCTTTCTATATGGCCATATCAGGCTGAAACACTGAAGTTAAGCAACATAAAGCCTGGTCAGTACCTAGATGAGTGACCACTTGGGAATACCAGGTGTTGTTAAGCATGGATGTGCAGGTGGTGTAAGGAATAATGGCTTGGAATTGTTAATCAGAGAACAGAGTTCTAATTTCTTTTATTCCATATTCACTTATCACAAAACATTCTTGGGAAAAGTATAAATCCCCCTCTTCTCACTCCAATTATGGATTAATTAGTAGGATTTGTATCACTAAACTATTATTATCGAAACAAAAAACAACAAAAAAACACTGTTACAAGCTAAAAATATTTTATGGCTTTAAATAACCTGGAAAAGGTTGATAAACAATAGAAAACAAATTAATCAATTTTTCCATATGGACAATATACCTGAAGAGCACTATAAAAAGATTGACCGAAAAAAATGGAGAATGTCAATGATTCTTCTCAAAGTTAGGCAAAGGAATGTTGTTTGTATGTTTTCATATACGCATATTTACATAGATGAATAAATTTCTATGCAACAGACAACTGTAAAATTTACAAATAAATCAATATACTGATCCAGAAACACATTAACATTGTTTTAAAAATATTCTAAAACAGATGTCTAGCAGGTAATTATAGTTTTATAATTGGTAATTGTTGATACAAAATGATAAAAATCAACAAACATTTTGTTGTGAATTTAGAACTGTGCCAATTTAAAAAGGCACCAGATTTCAACCAATCATGTCACATGAAAGTTTTACAGAAAACTTCATATAAATCACTGCATTATTTTCGAGTTAGGGAGAATTGAATATTCTGTCTGGTGTTAATGACAAAAAGCATCTTTGTTTCATATGGAGCTGCTGATAGAATTATTTTAAAATTAAATTATACTATCTGGTCTATCAGAAGTTGACCTATTCTCGGCAATATTTACAATCAACCCTAAATATTTCTTGAATACTTGTAGTCTTCACATTAATAGTCCCAGGATTGTTGATTTTTGTAGTAATTCAATATCAAATATGTTTGGCAAGGTAAATCTAATCAACCTGAAGATCTTTGTTGCAGCTTGACCAACATTTCACTTGAACCTGTCTTGTCTATATTTGTCCAAAACACTTCATAGAAACATTTGATCAATGACATCAATGAAATATAATGCTCTATAGATCTCTGATCTCATGTCCCCAGACACCAAATATTATAACAAACAAATTTTCAGATAAATTCACCACTGAAAATTTTCACCAATAAAAAGAATAAGTCATGAGGAGTCAACAAAACAAAAAAGTACTTATAAGTCAAAAGCAAACTTAAAAGTAACAAACATTGTTTTTTTATTATCATGATGTAAATATATTAGCGTTTGGGCTTCACTTAAAGAAAAATACGAACTAATTGATAAATAATTCAAATAGCAAACTAACAAATTTTTGGCAGGAAAAAGAAAGTAGATATTTTATTTGAGTTTACGAAATTGATGACATCTTAACATTTCAGAAGTATATTCTTCTGTCGATGTTTTAGAGATTATTCAAAATAAGTATTAAGAAACAGGAAAATTTCATTAGAAACCAAGAAAAATGTGCTGAACTATATAATATCAATCGTCATGTATGGCAGTGCTGAACAATCTCCTCCTTGGGAGCAACAAGAGTTATGCTGCTCAATTTCTCATGTAAAACCTCAAGATCACTTGATGCTAACTACATCTTGGCTGCATATACACACAATCAAACAATGGATTGACCAGTGGCTGATAATTTTCATGATCATGTCACCACCAACTACAGGTGGTCTTGTAGCATTTGAATCTCATGGATTTACTAAAATAGAGGGATAGTGGTAATGGTGATATTAGCTGTTTCCTTATGAGGAAGCATTCAGCATTCATTGACCGAACAGTCACTGTTACTTTCAGTTTAAATTTAAAAGATCTTTCTCTTAAAACAATTTTTCAGGAAAATTGTTTTCTCAGTTCCACTGTTGTTATTCTTTGAAGGATTGATGGGAGTTTCCTTCCTAATCTTTTGTTTAAAGTAGTGTGGTATGTAAACATCTTGATGATGTCATTATTTTCTCTTCCAGTTACATGTGCTATTCATTTTAGTTGTTGCTGCTGTTGAATGTGCCCAAGTGATGTGGTTTCTATTATTTGGTACAGTTCTTTCTTTGTGATTCTGTAGTGCCAGTTCACAATGGTTCAAAGAAGGATGGTCCACATAAGACCTACAGGTTTCATTCTTGTAAAGCAATTTTTAAATATTGATCTAAGAAAGAGGTTATCTACAGCTGAATTTGAAAGTGTTGCTATGACTAATCTATTTAAGAACACACACTCAAAGTCTTTAAGTTAATGTTTTGTAGCAATTTATTGTTTTGGGCAAAACTAGCACAGCATAATGTATGTTCAATTTCCTTATCTTTTATACTAAATTTGTTATAACTGATCCATGCACTAAAGTACTTGAAGTGTTTAGTATTTACTAATTCCACATGTTTATGATGGATTTAGGGTAGGTATCTGTTGCGAAAATTGGTTGGAAGCAAACACAGGAAAAGAAAGGTTGTATGAGTCCAAAAGATTCACTAGGCAAAACAAATCCACACTTCTTGCCTCAATCTCCAATATACCACTCACCATCCCAAAACAGCAAGTTGAATGAGTGTACCATGTTTTTATACACCTGACCCAGCCAACACACCCAGAACCAGCCAATAAAAATGGCTACAACCAACACCACCACCTCCATCTGCATGAAGTGCTGTCTGATTCACTTTCCGTTCAAAGCTTGTTGATTCGCCGTCGCCATACTTCCTTGCAAAACATACATGCGACTCTGGCCCTTTTGGGTAACCAAGGTAAGTCACTGCTAGGGTCCTCACTGCTCTCTTTCCGATTCCAGATTATAGGTTCTGTTTCAGAAAGGTTTATTGAGTCTTATTTCTTGAAATATTTGGTAGAGGATTTTGATTTTTTGTTCTAGATCATTCTTATCTCAATTATGAATATCTATGTCATCAGCATAGAACCCTCCTTCATCAGCATAGAACCCTCCTTCAGCATAGAACCCTCCTTCATCATCATTGGTTCTGGAAGGGAAAGCAGGATTGCTATTTTCTATCAGTAGATTCATTTGGGATTTGTTACAGAATGCTTAAATGATCAGTGCCCATCTCTTCACATCTGTGCTTGTATATGCTCAGAGTATAGTGTAGAAAAAGATTAAATATACCGGAGTTCTGATTTCCTTCTTATCTTAATCATGAGGTCTGAAATGTTTCCATATTGGGTTCCTCACTAGACATGTATGATTTTCTACAAATTCTGCATTCAGATGGCAATTTCTTATTGATGAGAAGAGGCAGTCTCTATTTATATGGTTATATGCTGCTGTAGGTCAACAGAGCAAGTATACATTTTACCCATTTTATTATAGATGAACAGTCATGGTAGTATCAATTCTAGGAGACAGTGTGGGAGGAAGAACTTCAATGAAATGCATGCCCACTTATTGGTTTAGTGTCCCTTCACTTGCTGTCTTAGCCCATTTATAGAACCTGCATGTAGGAAGCATATTGACACTTCAAATTTCCTGTGACCCTCTCTTTCACATCCTTTTGATCTTATATCCAAAACTTAGTCAAAGATGTTATGTCACTGTCAGAATACCATGCCCATAAGGAATTCTGACCAAACACCAACCATCCTGGCTCAGCCTCTGCATTTTGTAACAATCAGAATATACCATAGGAAAACAACAAGCTGATGGAAGCAATGTGATGGTTTGAACAATGTTCTATTGGAAAGTATTGAGTCCTATCATTTATAAGGAAGATACTTTGTCATATGACATCTGTCAACATTATGAAAAGCCAGGACTAAAGGTGTTTACGATGGTATTGTTATCTTTTAGCAAGACTGTTGACCTACAGTTGAAATGGCTATAAATGTAACAGTAATTTCAATGCTAACAGTTTCTTTTCTTGCACTTATTGCTTAGCGCTTCAAAGATTTAAATGCAATGGCAATCATTATATACGGTCCTCTTGATTATTCGTTTATTGTTCTCATTCCTTTATGTTTTCTGTTTTCTAATTCCTTCACACCCAGTAACCCCTTGTGTCTTAGTGGAATTACTGTTTTGCTTCGAGTAAATTTGCTAAAAAAAAAAATAGAACTACAGATGACAATTTTTCAGCTCATCAGAATTTTGAACCCATCTTTAAACTCTCTTCTGTTTTATGCTATGAAAAGGCCTGGAAAATCTATCCTTGGGACATATCATGTATTTTGTGATGAAGCATAACTTTATACACACTTTATTTAAAATTTGATATTGATAAGTTCACTCACATAGTTCAATAGTGGATAAAGGTAAATTTAAGTCTCGACCCAAAACTAGAACTGTTAATCTTCTCTTTGACCATCTTTTGAGCATTGGTCTTTAGCTTTCAAAGAAGAAAGATGTTTATTGTTGTTTGGAAGGAATTTACAGAGAAAATTCCAACTTTGTAGCTTGATGTTTTTGTTGATACTTTTTAAATTTTAGAAGAAATTGGACAAGATAAAAAAGAAATTATAACCACACAAAAAATAAAGTGTGTTCAGTCTGAGCAGCTGTGATACTAAAATGGTTTGGATAGTAAGGGGTTGGGAAAAATGAAGGTGGGTGGTTAAATTAGGTAGGGTAAAAGGAGGTGGGGAGTTGTACAAAAGAGTAGAGGTTGGGAACAAGGATTAATTCTTGAAGAGCAGCTGATTTACTGGCTCAGATGAGTTGCTATGTTAATTACTTGACGGTGATAAAAATGAGAAAGAAAGCAAATTAAAAAGCCAACAATTAACAGAAGAAGAATTAGAAAAATATATAAAGGTGAGGCAAAGCTGGTTTTTGACAGAAACAGAGAAGGAAAGAAAATAATAATTATGATGAAGAAGAAGAAAAAGAAGAATGTGAATCAAGAGAGAGAGATTAAAATGGTTCATAAGGAAAACCAACAGAGGTAAATGTTGAAATTAATATAAATAGGACATTGCTTAAGAGAAATATAAAAAGATAGCTAAGAAAAAGAAGAGGAAGAAATGTACGTGTGAAAAAGAAAGATTGGAAGGCAAGAAAAAGAAAGGATGGAAAGAAGTAAGCCAAATGACAGAAAGAAAAAGAATAGACGATACAAACAATTGAAAAAAACAAACAAATATAAAATCAAAATATAAAAAGAATTGTAAAAAGAAAATTGAAAGGAAAAGAAAAGAGAAAAAATGTGAATAAATATAAGAAAGATAGAAAACCTAATGAGAAGAACAAATGAAAAGAGATATCAATAACTGAGGGAGGGAGGGAGAGAGAGAGAGATGGAGATGATTTGAGGCAGAGAGTGGAAATGGAGTAGATAGCAAAGAGGCCAAGTGTGAAATGAAGACCTCTTGTGTAATGAGTGCAGGGCTAACTGCTTCCAGCTGGCAACCAAACGTCTGTTTGTGTCTGTCTGTTAATGAACTGCTTTGGATCACCATTAATTACTAGCAATGCACTTCATTACCAAGTTCAGAGCATTTGCTTGAAAAAGACAACATTAAATATGCAATGGCAACCACATTCAGCACCATCAAATAATAGTGAAAAAAAATTGTTGACACAGATTGAAAAGAGGGACACACCCACCTATTTTAAGTTGAGGTGTGCATATATGTATGTGGGTGGTATATACTTTGTACTTTCTGATCATGTTCACACACACGCACACACACACATATATATATTGTCATAATATCTATCCTTGAACAGTTTAGGATAAATAATATCCTAAGATAGAAATATATATATATGTGTGTTTGTGGATGACTATATATATGTTCTCGGAGACCTAATAGAGCTCTCTGGAGAAAAGGGTAATTTTAAAAACAGTGGCTGCTGCTGCTATTAATGCATTGTTCTTCAAGTACAAATTGAGCTTTCCTGGCTACTGGCGTATTTCAAATAGAAAACATTAAAATTTCCCTTTCTCTCTGCCGTATGTTGATAGCTTAGGGGTAAGATCTCTGACTGATGCCAAATCAGTTGATGTTCAATCCCGGCTTGAAGCAATCAGATGTCTAGCCACACTGAAGAGCTGTGATACAGCAAAACATGTGGATGACTATATATATATTATTGAAGAATCTTCTCACATAAATATAGTAATAACAAGAAATTAGACAAATTTTTAACAATAATATAAAGGAACTACTGACTACAAATACTAGAAGCATTGAAAATGCTTCTCTAAAAATAATAATTCAAACACAATATATTGGTTTCACAACTACTACATTGTCACACCATTTAATGTGACATTTATCTGACAACAGTTCATTTAAATCACATATCATCAATCACTGCAACAAGAAATCCAACAAATCCTTACCAATAATAGAAAGTAATACCTATCCTAATAGTTGTTACATAAATGCCACATAACATGCAATGACTTCTTTCTGTGTTTGGCATCTTTACTGATTTTTGTGACCTGCCCTGTCTAGACAGAAGGAACCAAATGAATTACATACTAAAGAAAATTTTGTCACAAACTTTTTAAGGAAATTAACATGAAGACCTTATGTCTATCTCTCTCGAGTTTTTGATGTGCAACATGATTCTCTTCTTACCATTGTGCTCTTCTTTCCTTCATGATGAATGCTCTCAAGCTTGGTTTTCCCAGTCATCATTTTGCACAATGTTGACCTTGTTCAGTGTATTCTTTATGCAATTGTTATATCTTAATTCACCCTTTATTCTAACCACATGAGCACTCCATTGCAACCAGCACTGAAGTACCAGTGACTATACTGGTAGACTGATTTCAATCAAAGATATAAAGATATCAACATCACTCATGTATATTCACCAACATGTGCCCAATACTGCAGAGACACTGTTGGTGAAATCGCTCCATCCTTATTGTGTCTCTTTATGAAAAAGATGATTTAATTATATATATATATATATATATATATATATATATATATATATATATATATATATTAAAAATAATTACAATCAAATTTGTAAGAATTGCTTTACAAAGATACTCTGACAATTTTCACTTAGTCCTGTAATTTTATCAGAGTTTTTGTATGAAAGCAATTCAGAAAAACAGTTCTATGTTAAAAACTTTCAATAAAATGAACATGCATAGACAGGTTACAGATTATCAGGTAAATTAAACAGTATAATAAAATGTTGCCTAATCTATTCCTGTACAATTTAGAAAGATGGTTTATTCAGTATCTTCTTCGAATCCTGCTATAAATATATGAACACACTTTATCACTCTTTGACAAAACAGTTCTATACAAAAACTGACTTGCAAAAAACATCACATTGAAAATTTAGATTTCATTATTCACCTTTTTCTGAAAAATTAGTCATAATTAATGTAAATTTAAATCAATTTCAAACTTTATAATTTGTTTTCAATAAACTAAGAGAAAACATTTGACCCACTCAAATAGATATTGACAAAAAGCTAGAGTCTATGATCTTCATTTTGAAAAGACATAAGATTCTATACTAGATTTCACCTTTTTCTGAAAAATTAGTCATAATGAATGTAAATTTACAAGTCAGAAAAAAAAACATACATTCACTTATATATATTTCAATACATATATAACATGGTGCCATAAAGTTCTTAGCCTGACTCACTTCTCAATATCTGACCAAACACAGAATGTTATTGGAATCTGGCCTTCTATATAATCTTGATGATCTGAAATGTGAAACTATAGATAATTGAACATGGCTCATATCCTTATATAAATTGCATTGCAATTTTATATATAAAAGGAAAAATGACAGTTATGTCCCCTGGATGATGAAAACAAATCTATAAAAACAAACAACATGATTATAAATCATTCTGACCAACTCACATAGAGAAATCACCTAGCCTACGATGTTCACCTTGAAAATATGTATCTTGGAACTCTCAGATAGATATATATACACAGAGTGGATACAGAAATCAACACTGCATTGGTAACTGGCAGTCTCATGTTTTAAATGATCAGCTGACCATGTGGTACTCCTCTTTGATAATTACTTACAGTGTGAAACTGCAAGTAGTCATGCAGTGTTGATTCTTTGTCTAAACTGTTAGTATCTGCATAGGGTCTATACCTGATATTGATGACTCTTCCACTATAAATATAGAAAAATTATATATATATATATATATATATATATATATATATATATATATATATATACACACACACACAGAGGAATCCCTTGATTAGTGTGGCTAATGTGTACATCGGTAACTATAAAAAAATCAAGACAACTTGTGATTTGATAAGAAACAGTTCAAAAATTTGCCAAGAAATACCATAACCTTTCAACTTGTGAAGAAGACTGGTATGCCAAACCCCATCAAACGCCTTCAAGATATCCAAAGCAAAAGCCCAAGCTTCACCATTCTTATCTGAAGCTTGATAGACTCTTTCAGTAATAATCATTAACACATCAGCAGTACACCTAGAGAAGCGAAAGTTACATTGCTTATCTGAAAGAAGACCCTGTGATGTGAGATGCTTAACCAATTCAAGGTTAATTAGAGTCTCTAATATTTTGCCAAAAGGAGGTAAAAGGCTAATAGCTCCATAGATGGATCAGATTGTTTGTCTGTGTTCTTACAGACTGGAACAATAGAAGAGGATTTCTGACACTTTCCAAAATCAATCATTGCATTAAATATTCAACAGAAAAAATCTAAAACTCAGTTATAGCCTTTAATAAATATGTAAAATTATAGAAAGAAATATGCTACAGGCACCCAACCAGCACCTGTAACTAAAGAACAGACTAAATGCCCACTAAGCAGTAATTGCCTATAAACCAATGCATATAGCAATGTACTGTAAGATACAAAGAAAACCCTGCAAAAATATATATATATATATAGGAATAACAGAAAATCCCTACAGTGAAGTTACATCACTTAACAACAAAGCACATATCACAACACTCCTAAAATATATGGAATCTCAAAGACACAAACCAAAACACACCAAAAATAATGTGGAAAATAAGTAAAAAGGCATAAACTTACAACATCTGGAAACATTGCAACCTTTGCCTAGAGAAGTTAACTTGCAATAATCACCTTTTCAGAATAAACTTCTCAACAACAACAAAAATCAGAGCTTATTTACAAATAAAGACATGAAAACAAATTCCGATTATGTTATCTAAAACATATCATGACTCCAAAGACTAAACAACAACTAAAAACAACTTATCAGAATGTGAAAATATACAAGAAAGAGCTCTATTATTTTGTATAATAATACTAACAAATCAGTAATATCACTTCATATTATTATTCATGTTTTATTTTACATGAATCTTGAATACATGGAGGTTTGTTTTTTTCAAAACTTCATTTCAAATTAATTATCATGCATCTGAAAGTTTAACTTTAAACACCATAAAATAACAAAGTTTAACATTAAACACCATAAAATAACAAAGTTTAATATTAAACACTGCATAAAAAGAAACTTGAACATTAGATAAAAAGCAAAAACAATTTTCTTAGAAAACAATTTTAAATGTCAATGATTTATAACAATTATAAAAGTTAAAATTATCAAATTGAATTAATCCAAAAGTTAGCAAAAATAAGAAAAAAAGCTAGAAGAAATGTTGACATTAGAAATAAATCAAAGGAAAACAAACTTCATATTTTCCTCACACGTATATGGACACACATGCATAAATATGATTTCTTTAAAATCTCAATATATCTCCAAGTGACAAAGAAATTAACTTTGTTAATGTAATGAAAAACCTTTTTGCCTTTTGAGGTATTGGTCAATTAAATCTGTGTTATTATTATTCAGATGTTTTTTTTTTAAATCTCAATGCAGTTGTTCAGTCAATAAAACTTCCCAGGATCACAGAGTCTTGCAAAGAAAAGGAAAAAAAAAGAACAGAAATAGAAATGAAGAAAAAAGAATAAAAGATTTTCATGCAACACTAAATCCTAAGTGTACTTCAACATACTTTGTTATTTTTGTATTAACTCTTGAATGTTCTGTTCTGTTCACTGGACACAGTTCACAATCTGCAGTACAGACGGAAGATTCTATAAGCAGACTTGTATGCATGCGCACACACAAAAACAAAACAAAGAGCATCATTTCTAACTCTTCAACATACTATCAGAATTGATAAACTCTTTAATCTCTTTGGTTTTAGATCAAGATCATTGCTTTTAATTTTACTTTTCAAGTCAGGAAAAGGACGGCAAATGTTAAACACTGTTTTGAAAGATCTTTTCCAAATCTTCCTTGATTTCGCTGTTCAGTATAGGCATTAAAAAACTAATACATTATTGATTCACATACAGAGAAAAATTATGTCAAATTCTATTTTTCTCTGAACAGAATACAATGTATTCTATAAATAGGTCAGTGTTCTATTTTCCAAATTTTTGGTTTGTTTTACAACACATCAACCTTAATGGGTCATTTAATGCCAACAAAGTTTTAGAATCAGTTCATAAAAATAAAATAATCATTCTTTGTGGAATAAGTCAAATTTTGGTAGATGTATAAAAGTCAATATATTTATGTATTTAATGACAAGCATCCCAGCCGAGAAAAAAGTTTGAATCAATGTTAGATCCATGGTTGATTGACGAAAGGATCTACCATTGCTGACTTGTTAATGATGTTTACGAAGAGAGATAAATAAATTTGGTTTAAAGCTGTGTTATACTGAAACTATTTTTCTTTTGTATGTTTTAATGTAAAATTAATACCAAAAATCAACAAAAACAAGTGTTGGACACAGTGTTAGTAAAATTGTACAAGACTCTGAGAAAGAGAGATTGAGGAGTTCTTCTTTATAATGAAATATGTTTCCAAAGAAAATTTACTGCTTCTCTATAAATTAATCATTAAAAAATGTCAATTGTCTTCAAATATATCCAGATTGATTCACTGAACATTAGGATTCAGGTAGTTCAGTAGTTTTGAATGTTAAACATTTTAGGAAAAACTTTACTATTACTAATTCAGGATATGGAATTAATGAATGCTAAAATCTTGAAATACACCAGTGTACAGATCATTTCGTTTAACAGTGAGGTTCATCCTTTTAGTTTTAGTATTACACAGTTTTTATCCAAATTTCTCTTTTCATAAACGTCATCAACAAAGCAGCAATGGTAAAAGAAATAGTGTTGGAGATGAGAAAATTGAGCATAGAATAGGCTGTGCTACGGATAACTTGGCACAATATCACAAATTGCTATAAAACTAAAAAAATGTGCTTAAAATATCAGATTGAGATTGTCATATGGATATCATGCATGGCACCAAATGCATTCAAAGATATCGAAACTGTATACAACTATTTTTCAGATCAATGATTAAAAAAGGCTTCAGGTAAACGAAGCCGATTCATTTTAACAAAGATCATTCTTCTTTGAACCTTGTGGACTGGCATAACAGTTGATCGAGGGATTTTTTTTTTTACAGCTTCTCAACCCTTTGCGGATTATTTAAAACCAAAACATACAAAACACATTTTAAATTGTAAGAATAATTCCTTCTTTTATGAATGAACTTTGTATTAGCAATTGTTTTAGAAAAAAACAATGATTGTTCCAGATATATATATCCTACTATTTAACCCATATCTGGAGGGGGAAGAGGTGGATTCATGTGTTTTCCAAAACTATTTCTGTGTAACTGAATGTAATGATCTCAGCTGGAGTTTAAACATTACTATCTGATTTCTCTTTCCGAGCCAGTATCCATTACACCAGTGGCACAAACTCCCCAGCACTACAGAATCACAAAGAGATCTATACCAAATAACAAAAACCACATCAGTTGGGGAATTTCAACAACAGTAACAACTAAAATGGACAGCACATTCAACTGAAAGAGAAAATATAATCAAGATGTGGAAATTTCATACTGTTACAAACAAAAGGTGAGGAAGCAAAGTCCAATCAATACTGGAAAGAATGATAACAGTTATTGGACTTGAGAAACCTATTTTCCTGAAAAACTGTTTTAATTGAAATATTTTATAAACTTCACCTGATAGTAGCCCTAGCTGTTTGGTCCATGAATGCCAAATGTTTCCATATAAGGAAGTAGCTAATACTGGCATTACCATTAAAACTAATGAAGTTGATGATTTTGTTTTGAACCAGAGGAAACTTAAAAAATGTCATGACTTGACAATGATGGAGTTTTTATAACTGTTCTATTGCTACATGACACAGATTGGTGAGATAAAATCCTTGGCTTGCCTTTATCAAACCTGCACCAGATTCACCCAGGATCTTCAATTGATATTTTTACATTTTGGTGGCACCTGTCAATCATTGTTATAATTTCCAGCATTGTTTTATTTTTTGAAAACTCTGAAGTTATTAAAAATTTTTTATTTATCCATCAAATCAGACTGATGACACATTTTAAAGTCTCATACAAGCAACATGGCTATTAATTTGAAACTTTAAATCTCAGCATATTTCATGAAAATAACTACAGTTTGTTTCCATCTGTTGAGAAGAAACTGACTTACACCCGAATTGTACACATACACGTTGCCAGTATTCATAAAAAAATAAATTTCAATGAGTATTTATTTTATATACCAATAAAACATGAAGTTACTAATAATGTGAGACATGGTGTGTATACACTGATGATGGAAAATAAAAATGTATAACATCCTGAAGAATGATTTTGACCTGTAAACATTACGAATGCAACATCTGCATGTGAACTTTACACAATGATGCATTCTGTAATAAGGGTGAGTGTAATGAAAGAGTCCTATTGAAGAATGTGTCATGCCAGATTGTTACACGCATGTATTTCAGTTAATTCAAATAGAGACACATTTGAAAGAAATAAGACAGTAGAGCTCCAAGAGGCTGAATCAAATGTGGCCTTAGGAGTGTCATCAAAATTACAGACACATACGTGCCTCTAGCAGGATTTCCGCATATACTACACAACACAGCCATGTACATCTCCACTGGTTTTATGAGATATTCACCTGGGGGACTGACTAGTGTGCTCTGTATTGTTTAATACTGAGACCAGGTTTTGCCTTCCTGCAAGTGATTGTCATTTGTATGCGTGATGTGGATCTGGTAAAGTGACATCTTCCAGAATGTATTTATCCATAACACAGTTTCAATCTCTCACATCATGGAGTGGGGTGCCATAAGTTACAAATCTCATTTGCTTTTGGCCTTTACAATGGGAATATTGGACAGGGCCATGTACATCTAGAATATTTTCTAGCGTATTATGTTAACATTTCTGAAAAAGAGTGAGATAATGCTTGCTTGTATGTTGCCCATGTTACCCAGTATACTCTGCAACATGTTTGACAATTCCCTTCGCTGGAACAATTACCAGAATTGTCCTTCACTGAACATTTTTTTACAGCAAGATTCACCCTTTACAAGGCTTGGGAGCCACTTGAGGTAGATGGTTACATTTGGAGGCCATTTATATATATAGCATTGCAAGATAATGGCTAACCATAGCATTGAACAGGTTATGATTGTAGTAATCTGGGAAACACCCAGTTGGGAGTCGGTTCCACAAGGCAGTGATTTGTGAGAAAAAGCTGCTTGAGTGGAACCTACTTCTCACTGGTGGAATGTGGAGGGGATGTGGGTGGTTCGTTACTATGTAAGTGGTATGGCGTGTTCTTAGTGAGAAGATTTACCTCAGCAAGACCAGGGAATATAATTTGTCTGAGCACTTTCCATGGAAGCAGCAGTAGAGTAGTGAGAGGTTTGTCACATCCCATCTGTGGGAGAGAGGTTGGAGGGTGAAGAATAATTCATCACTCACAAGTGCTTGCAGATGCTTTTGGACTATCAAAGCTGGAGAGTGAGGTCTGACCATTTCCCGCCCAAATATGACAACAGTACTATATTTCTGACCTGATCTGGCTCTTGTAAAGACAGAGGATAGCAGGAGGTTTCAGGTACTTACTGGAGCAATACAGAGAGTCAATCATTTTATCTACATCCTTAACAATGGGTCATATGTATAAGTTCCACTTTAGGTTGGGTGTGAGTCTGAGGCCCAACAATCTTTCAAGGCATATTGTTTCCCTGAGAGGATCTCCATTCATCCTGATTGGTGGTAGTTTGGGGTCAGATCGGTAATGATGGAATGTAACTAGCTTGGTCTTCAAGGTGTTTAATGTAACCAGCCAGTTTTTACCCTACTGGGTAGTTTGTGCAAGATCAAAAGCGAGATCAGTTGCCAATCTCTGACCATCAAGATATTTAGAAGTATGCCCCTAGTTGTAATCATTAGCATAGATGTTTATAAATGATCTGAATGTATTCTTAGGCAGATCATTTATGTAGATCAAAAAGGGGGTTGATCCGAAGAGAGTCACATGGGGGATGCCTGCATTGACCTCTAAGGTCAAATCCATACTGCTCGTTGCTGAGGAGTTTATTCTTTTCTAGGTGCTTGTCGACTTTCTTATTGATTATGGTTTCAAAAAGCTTACTGATGATACTGAGGAGACTGATGAGTCTCTACTGGGAGGGGGAATATGGCACACCCGTGTTCTTAAAAACCGGGCATACGCTTGACACTTTCCATAGGCTTGTGAAGGATTTCTCCTTCAAGCAGCAGTTGAATAACTTTGCTAGGATTGGGGATAATTTCAGATTGATTTTCTTAAGGACAACCACAAGAATTTTGTCTAGACCAGTGGCTTTCTTAGGGTCAAGGCCTTTGTTAAGTATAGTGCTCAGTGAGATGTGGGAACTTGGGGAGGGGATGGTCTTTGCCATTTAAAGTTGAGTTAGAGGCAAAGATGGAGGTGAAGAGGTTCACCTTATCTGTCAAGGAAGATATGACCACAGAGCAATTTATAATTGTGGGCACAGTCACTTTACCTCTGTTCATGATTTGGTTGGTGATCTTTGAGATTTCACAGGATCAAATTTGATTCTTTTCAACCTTGATCTTTACTGATCATATGCAGATGCACTTAGTGTTTTCTAGAATTTTTTACAGCAATTGTGGGCAGTTCTGAATTCACTGAGGGCTGAACAGCTTTGCTCCTTGCAACAGATACTAAAGTAGTGGGTTTCAGTGAGTTATGGTTGCAGCATATTTAAAGGTGAATCAGGGTTGACTGTTTGGTTTTTGCCGGAATATTATTTTTGGTATTAAACACTCTATTCCAGAAAGGATCCAATCAGTGACGAGGACAGCAGTTTTTGAGACAGCATGCGTGAAGAATATTAGGAAGGGTGCTTCCATCATATGGGACTGAAAGCTGTCCCAGTCTGCCTTCCCATTATGAAAAGTCATTCTATGGAATGGTACATCAGTGGATGCCTTAGGTTTGGCATCAATCTGAATATTGATTAGGGAATGGTCTGATGTGCTTAGTGGAGGTAAAACTTTTGATAGGCATTTTTCAAGGCAGGAAGTTAGGAAGAGGTCCAGGAGGTTTGCCTGATGTCCTGTCATGTCTGGGACCTGGGTATGTTCTCCGATGAACTGGGTTAGTTCATAGGCAATGAAGAAGTCTCTGCAATATCTGCCTCCAACATTTGTTATGGTGGATATTGAAGTCATCGCAGATATTAAAGTTGGCTGAGATTAATTGGGGTGAGGATATTATGAATCTTCTCAGATATTTGGTTGAAGATTACTGTCCCTTCATCCTGAGGACAGTAGAGAGCAAAGATGATAATTGCCATGTGGAAGCACATATATGAGAGATCAGGTTCCTCGGTTTTTTGCATCCCTGCCACAGGGAAACTCCTCCTTGATGTAGGCTCTGAGTCCATGGTCATGCAGATTTAGGTCATCATGTTTGGCTATGAGAGGTGAGTAGCCTGGGACTATGAACTTCACTAGTGTGCATGAGGCATTGATACATGTATGAGATATGATCGATTGACTCCAAATTCATTCAAATCTTCCACCTACAAACCTTGTTATAATGTGTGAACAGGTGTAAGAGATGTGGAATAGCTTACTGTTTGATATTATTCACCATCAGTACAATCATATTCCCACAAGAGTAGAGGTCAGTGTTTACATCCAAGGACCACATACACCGTATTAATATGGGCCCTGGGTACTGGTGACATTACTTTTATTTCTGAACTGGTACACATCTGTATATGTGATCCTTTCTTGTATCTTAACAATGGTACATTTACATTTAATCTTGAAGAAATTGTATCATACATTCAAGGGTGTAGCAACTTCATTTTCCATATAGTAATGTTCATTATATATATATATATATATATATATATATATATATAGGCTTGAAGCAATTGGGTATCTAGCCACATTGATGAACTGTGATACAGCGAAACAGTCTCTGGATGACTATTTATGCTCTCGAAATAATACGATTGAGCTCTCACAGAGGAAGAGGTGATTTTAAACAGTGGCTGCTGCTGCAATGCTCTTCAACTAGAATTGAGCTCTCCTAGCCACTGATATCTTTTGTATAGTAAAAACATTCAAATTTCCCTTTCTCTCTGCTGTGCAACAATAACTTGGGCATAGAATCTCTGACTGATGCTAAATTGGTCAGGTTTCGATCCCAGCTTGAAGCAATTGGATGTCTAGCCACACTGATGAGCTATGATACATCAAAACAGTCTGTCTGTAGATAGCTATAGATATATATAATCCATTACTTTGTAATGCATAGAAAATGCCATGTTGTATTTTTAGTTTTGCTTCTTTGAATTGAGATCATATATGGATCGAAATCTGACAAAATGAAAGGATAGAAGACAAATAGAAAACATTTAGAAATCTATGTTTCACCTTCATGAGATGAAAAATCCTGCTTAAATTCCCAAGAATTTCATGGGACACTTAAAATAAGAATATTAAAAATTAAAAAAATCTTGATATCATATTCAATGGCAAAGAAAATATTATTACATCCATTATTCATCATTGACTAATGATAAATGTATCTAAATTTTTATGTTAGTTACTGATTAGATTGTATGTATGTATGTTGCAGCATTCACCCTGGATCGGTTAAGCCGGCTCCTTCCAAGGAATTCACCGCGTCCGGAACGAAGGCCGACCAAGCACGGCAATCCGTCGCCAATGCTGAAACGAGCGACAGCCATTCCCGATTCCAACGGCGGTGAACTCTTGAAACGGAGTAACAAGGGAGTTTGAACTTCACACGCGGTCCCCACACCTCGCGTGCTATCCCAGTGGAGGGAAGAATATGCTCCCACAGACGCAGAGGCAGGAGTAACCAAGAGGCCGCCGGATGCCGGTGCAGAATGGTTTTGAATTCAGAGTTGACCTTCTCCTAGACCAGTTGCCATCAAAGGCTATAGAACCCAGTCTGTCCTGCTATTTACCCATAGTTGGAGGGAGAAGAAGAGGATTCACACCTTTCCCAAGGGTGTTAGCACGTAAGTGAATGTAATGGATTCGACTGGAATTCGAACTCGGCTCTACGATTCCTCAATCCGAGCCGTTATCCATTACTCCACCGTGCCTCCTGATTAGATTAGATTACCCCATTGATATGAATGCAATGAAAATTAATTGAAAATACTATGAACAGTTCTGCTTCTTATTTAAATAAAAATACTGTGAATTTTTAAAATATCTTTATTTTATAACTAAAACTTTATCAAATTAACTTCAACCAAGTTCAATTGAAATCCTGCTTTTCCCTCTTGAAATGAGCACAGCATCTATGTTTCACTTTAGAGATATAAAACCAATTTTGATCACCTTTCATGTATTATATATCAGTATTTTAAAAAATAGATAAAACTAAACAATATCTTACAAAGTCTGCTTATTTATCTATTGGGGCAGATTTTGTTTCACTTGGCTGCCATCTAAAATATTTGCTGCTGCTGGCCAAGAAATTGGTTTTCAGCCAATATTTAACCAACCAGATATCTTTGCCTTGCTTGTGGAGAGAGACAGATGCTACACCTACTTTTGTCTCAACAAGTATATGCATATGAGTCTATACGTGCAGTTGTGGAGACAGTTGTGTTTACAGGTACAGTTGTGTTTAATACAAGATATATATATATATATATATATATATATATATACACACATAATATAATAGAAGGGCACTCATATTTGAAGATACCCATCTATTAGGGCAGCTAGCCAAACACTATTGCTGATGCTCGCTAAGGCACATTTGTTTTTATTCAACACCAACAGAGCCCACCTGTGGTTTATACTGCAACTATGCTGAGCAGACCTTAGTTACTGTTTCTGGAAAAAGCATGTTATCTAGTGTGATCAACAATCTGAACAAGGCCAGCACACTCAAACCCTCAGTCATAATGACTTGTGACTTTGTGCTAACACAGCTATCGACAGCCTCCAAGTGTTCCATCTGCCGAAGATTTGACTCACATGGCTTGGGTCAACCTGTGGTGTGGTATTCACACTCCCATCCAGACCAATAACATCAGGAAGTCTCCTTCCTGTCAAATCAACCGTGGTGTGATTTGAACCTGGGTCTTATGGTCAGAAAGTGAACATTACATACATACATAAATCCATATGGGATAATTTATTTTTATATATCAAAAAGAGTTTTGAAAGAAAAGATGTATGATAAATTGGAAAGAGTTTTTCTTTTGATGAAGTCCTAATGGATGAAATGTGTCACAAAAACTTTTTACAATTTGTCATATATATATATATATATATATGTATGTATGTATAATTTAATCAAAAACTCTTTAGCCTAATTCTTAAAAAAAAAAAATTTTGTTCAAATATTTATTTTTTGACATAATCTCCTTTCTTGTCAACGCAGTTAACTCACTAATTATATAGTAATCAAACTACACTAAAATATCAGGAGAAAATTCAACAAATAAATGTATCAGGCTACAGACTTATTGATCCACTTATTATGTAATGCAAACAAAAAAAATACACAAAGTTTGGTCATGGTCTTTTAGATTTTACTATTCACTGCACTAAAGCAGACCCCGAAAAGTCTTTTTTTATCCTATATATTGCTTCCCTATATGAAATGTCAAATGTACAGCAAAACATTAAGGAAAGAAAAGGAAACTGATTGAGTCAATAGTAAAGATCCAATTTAAAAAAAAAAATTCAACTGCTTAAAATAATATAAGTACACCTTCATCCATCACTCATTGTTAATATTTCATTTTAATTCTTTATATTTTGACATTTCCCTCCTTGCAAATTTGAGTGGCAATTTCTAATATGGCTGCTGCTCATAGCAGTAACTTGTCAGGGTGATGAGTTGTTTTATAAAGTTTTCCAAATACGGTGCTCTAGAGACAATCAAAATTTTAAATTATTATGATGTATGAGGTCTATGATATGAATGAAAGAAGTGGAAGGAAGTGAAGATAATGAGAGTAGATAATGGTTGACTCCTGACTTGAAGAAGTTAAGATTGTAGCATTCAAGGAAGCACCCATGTGGGAGCCTGTTCCACAGAGTAACAGTCTTTGGGGAAAAAAGCTACCTGAGTAGCATTTTCTCTTTACATTTGGAATATGGAGGAAATGAAGGTGATCTGACCACCTGGAAGCAGCATGCCAGGTCTGAGTAGTAAAGTCTGGAACTCGTGGAGCTAAAGAATGGAGGTCATCTGAGCATTTGACATGGAAATAGCAATGCGATTGTAATGTTTCATCTGCTGTTATGAAATTGTAGAGTGTAAAATAAAGTTTTCACCTAGAAAACTATATAAAAAATAACAATTTTGAACTCTATCAAAGCTGCAAAATGAACAGTACCAGCCCAGTTATGGTAGCAATACTCTGTATTTGGTCTAATCTGACTTTTGTAAAGATAAAACATGGCCAAAGGAGTCTGGTACTTCCTGGATCAATAGAATGAGCTGACCATTTTTCCAGCATCTTCGGCAATTGATCATATATGCAAGTTCTATTTGAAGTCTGGAGTGAATTTGAGACCAGTCAATATTCAAATCATAGAGCTTCATTTAGAGGTCAACCGCTCATCATGACTCAGGGTCTACTCAGTAATGATGAGTTGATACTAGTTTGGGTTTTAAACTATTGAAATTTATAAACCAGTTCTTTTTTCCACTATTGAGCTGTTAGACCAAGTTCAGGGGGTAGAGAAGCAGCAAGACTCTGACCATCTTGATTTTTGAAAGTGCATTCCTAAAATGTGACCTCATCTCCAGAGTTGTTTAATGATATAAAAACGTTCCTAAGCATATCATTAATAAAAAGCTGAGTAAACTGGGTAAGACTGAGAAAAGAACTGTAGTTGATAGTCACGATGAGCCCAGTCCAGCTCAAGTCAAACTCTATAGATTCTCTCCCTGTTTATCTGGGTGCTCACCTTTTTATTCATTTTTGTTTTAACCATACATACAAATTAGCAATAGTTTTAAAAGTGCTAGAACCATGCATACACATTACCTAAATTGCAAATGGTGACTGTGACTGGGCAGGCCTCTTAGCCAAGGGTAAGTTACAATTCCTTAGTCCTATTTCACCACAAGTACCTTGCATTGAACTCATGAGCTTCAGAGGATTGGCCATTTACAATGACTTTCATGGACCTACCTAAGAGAATGGATTTGATGACAGCATAAACTCTTCCAGAGATACCATTGTTTGTATAGCAAACAGAGATGCAACATATAGTCAAAAGCCTTTGAGGTATCATAGGCAATCAATTTGGTGACAAAGCAATCATTGAGCCTTTCACTAATTCTGGAGGTAATAACAGCTAAAACATCAGTAGGGCACCTAGAGGAGTGAAATCCATATTGTTTGTCACTGAGGAGGTTGTTTCTGTTGATAATAGACTCAAAGGATTTTCTAATGACTTTAAGGAGGTTAATGTGGCAAACACCCAACAGTTACCATAAATTTAGGAACTGTTTCTATTTTCTTTGATTAATGTGGGGCAAGTTACCTGAACATGAACATCTCTTGACTGTATGGCTAGATCTGAAAACTAGTTTGCCTTAATTTTTACCTTGTCTGTTGGCATTGAAGGTCATCTTCTGGTAGATTATTATCAATTTATATACTCAAGCTTCCAAAACATCCAGGAACTGGCATATGATATATTATTATATATGTATGTCTTTTAGTTTATCAAACTTTCAGGACAATGTGAAGCTGTTTTAATATCTGAACCATTGTAATTTGAATAATAAGGTGTACTCTTTTTCTCTTTAGTACATTATCTGATGCAACAGTTGTTAAGTAAAGGTTTGTCTCCTACTTTCAAAAGAATCTAATATCTTAAAGTTGCAATGTACAGTGGGTGGAGGCTGCTCCCAGAGCTAGGCCTGAAAACATCATAACCACAATTTCTTGCTGATGATGAAGGATCAGTTAAACTGCTTGTATTGTTTGAATAAAATATTAAGTTTACAATTAAATAATTACTAAAATTTGTTTTGGAGTTACATAAAGAATTTTAAAAAATATTTATTTTGAATTAATTTAATTTTAAGCATTTCCAAAAACCTAACCATTGGAAAAATAACATATTCTTCCGAAATCACAGTGAACCAAACTTGGGTATCATTTCTTGGGTGAAATTGTAATGATAAAAAATATTTATAGCTAAAAGTTTTTTTTCTGGGATTTATATAGGAAGTGAAGCAAACATTTTATTATTTTCTCTGCATTTTTCTTTCCTGAGGGTATTTTGTCATTGACACATTTCTTCTAATAATAATAATAATTTCTCATGGCTTAAGGCTACCTAAAACAAAGTGGGTCTCTAGATTTGTGCAAAAAATGATTCATTACTCATTCAAATAGGAAAGGATGCCCCCCATAAGACAATAGATTTAAGGAACAGAGCTGAGATAAAGTCATATACTGCGTATATAATAGTATATGAGCACAGTTTTTAATGGCTGCAGTTGATGACCCTATTTTGGTGAGGGAGATAACTGCTTCATTTCTGCTGAAGGTTGTAAAGCTGTTATTGTATTGTGACTTTTCAATATCAAGATTGTATATATTGTTAATATATGTGATGTTCCAGCATACCCCCCCCCCACAAAAAAAAGAACAATTTGGTCAAAGCAAAGCTTTCAGAGTTGCTGAGGCAATGCATAAGCATAAAGTTCAACATGAAAAATTAATGAATAGTGCATAAAAGCAATAACTGATATTTCATTCATTTAAAGCTTTTCGTTTGCTACATGAACAAGTGAATTATTTCTTTCATCTGTAAGACTTTGTGTTTATTTTTAATTCCAATGAGATATTCTGATGATTATTCCAATCAAAAGTAAGGAAACATTAGAGAAATAAAAAGCAAACAAGATTAACTAATTCATTTTTACTCCAAAATAATTATACCAAAGAAAGAAGTCAATGTTTTAAACCATGTTGTAATTTTCAGCCCTCCTTTTAGAGAGTGATGCTGAAGGTAACACCAATCAGCTAAGTGACAATCTTTATATATTAAATGTTTTTATTACTGGATACTTGTATTTGAGTAGGCACTCTATTTTATATATATAGAGAGCGCCTACTAATATATGAGTATCCACTAATAATAATGCTTAAAGTCATAAATAAACCCATTATAATATATATATATATATATATATATATACTAAATACAAAAAGTTAGAAAATATTCCTTGTTCACAGTATTCAATAAAACATATATATATATATATATATATATATATATATATATATATATATATATATATATATATATATATAAAATATTGATACGCGTGTGTGTATGTGTCTGTTTTATTGAATATCATGAATAAGGAATATTTTCAAACTTTTTGTATTCACAATGTACAGTACACACTCGGAGGCCCCATAAAAGTAAAATTGTAGAATGCTAAAAAAAAAAATGAATAAAAATTTTACAAAATATTCTTTGTTCACCGTATTCAGTGAAACATGTATAAAAGAAGAATTGCTTCCTATAGATACATTATAGGCCAAAAGTTTAGGGTCACTCTCTAGAGGTAATAATTAATAACTTTCATACCTTCTTTGGTTTAATTAACTCTTACTAAGTTGGGAGGCTGAAAATATTTAACCCAATAGTTCATGGCACCCAATTCTGTTTAGAGAGGGAGTAACCTAAAATTTAAAATTCTCCAGCCCAGGAAGAGAAAATTCCCTCCGGTTTGAAGTGAGCCAGTAAAATGGTTTTGAGTAAGGCATATAAACTTCAATTTTTAGGTGATTCTTTGAAGTCCAGACGGATAGTGGTCTCAAATTTTTGGCGTATGGTGGAAATTTAAAGTAAAAATATAAGGATTTCCTTTAGAGAATATAACAATAAATTTAGCTTTTGTACTTTATATATAATTTTTTGTACTTTACAAACTATCTACTATTTCTTTTAATTATTTTTCATTTAATTTCATACTGTCTTCAAATTTTCTACTGATAATTTAATACTTTTTTAATGACACATTTCAGAACTGTTGTAATGTACAAGAAGAGGGTGTTGAGATTGGGGGAAAATATCTAACAAATTACTCTCACTGCAAATACAGCAGTATAGGCAGAGTGGGGGAAAGGGATGGAAGGTAACAAAAATAACACTGCCTCAGAAATTACAGCAACTTTAGGAACAAAATGCCCATGGGACAGACTTCACAAGACACCATGTCCTGCTGACTGCTGATTTTGCCGTTGCTTTTATTAGCATGAGGCATCTTACAAAGACCCAGATCTTGACCACTTGCACAGAGGCTTGTATTTAGACATGCCATGCTGTTCCACTGCTAACAGGGAAAACTCAGATGTAACTGGTGTTGACAGTCAGGATGCTTTCTGGGGCAACTTTTATGTCTGTACTGATGCGTGTTCACCAGTAGAAAGTAGTAGAAGAAAAATACAGATCTCTAAAACCATTAACAATAATGAACAGACATTCTCTGACAGCAGTTCTTTATTATAAATTACTTGATTAGTATTTCTTTTCTTGTAATCTAAGTTGCTTTTTAGTAAAACTCTCAGATAGTCATTCTACAGTTGTTAGCAATACAGATCAAAAATAATAACTTTTCTGATAAGTGTGTATAATAGTCTGAAAAGAGCAATAAAAAGTAATTGAAATTAAGATGAAAGAAATATTAGTCAAAAAAAGTTAATTGGCAATATATCCTCAAAGAAAATAAAAATATTATTACTACTAATTCTATGAGTGTATGCATATAAATCTAGTAATGTCTTAGATCAGGGAAGCTAAGGAATGGTTAAATGGTTAGATCAGCATGATTACCCTCAGGAAGCCCCCATAGCCTAATCAGTATGGCAGCTGTTATATTAAGACAGGCTTCCTGAGAAAGAATTTGCTTACTCACAGTTATAAAATTAAAGTTTGGGAGTTGGGATAAAAAGCAACTGAAATTAAGATGAAGTGTAAAAAATTAATAATTAACAGTGCTTCATCTATGGAATAAAAAAATACACTTCTTCATATCCAATATAATGAACATTTTCAAATTAAGTAAATTTAAATTACATTTTACCACTGAACAATTTTCCATTGAGGCATTATTATTAAATACAATATTTTCATTATTTAACAAGCAATAAACTATTTTTACTTTAAAAAAAAAAAATTCTGTTTGTTTATCATTTTTTTAAGTAATTCTGTAGTTCCTTAGAAATATTTTAACATCTTATTTCAAACATATAGAATAGTCTCCAAGATATTGAAGCAATGTTTTAAGAGATAAACTACCATTTTTACTCACCAAAAAATGTAAAGATTCGTCACACATTTTAAAATTAAGAGGTTATTAAGTGAATTTTAAAAGATTTTGTTAATAAACTCTGTGCCTTTTTTTTATTTTTATAAAATCCAATCTTATTTAGGACAAAGGTTCTTGGACCTCCAATTTTAAGAGATGAACTATAACCCTGCACTACTCTGGAAAATACAGATTCTGTATCTGTTTTCTGGGGGCAATAATCTGTATTGAGTACCAAATCTATAGATGCTTTTTTCCAGTCCTCACCACTAAGAGCCAATGAAAGATCCTTTATAAATTCAAAGATTTGTTCAAGACTACATAAGCTATTCTTTTTGTTGCTTTGTGGTTGCCATATCCCCTCAGCTGATCCATTCTGTAGCCTTCTTTAAGTGAGGATTTCTTTTCTTTTTTTTTTGATTTTGGAATAATGACTCTTCACAATATTAGACAAAACCTTTTATAAGTTATAACATTTCCCAAAGTAAAATGATGTATTGTTGCTATTCTATCAAGCAAACAATAACTTTATCTTTTGAAATTTGATTGCATAGCCTAGTTTAAAACAAAACTCTAAAATTTAAATCTAAAGTAATTTTAAAACTTTTTTTTCAGTTACCGCCAACTCTTTAAGAAGCTACCATTTTCATGCTTGTGCCAAAACACAATTCTTGTTTTGTCTGCCCTTTAGTAATACTTACCTTCTCTTTCAGTAATCTTTCTGGGTTTCTAGCAGAGATTTCTTGTGAAAAATGAAGAATAAAATTTTCATTCCTACCTTGCCTAGCCCTTTAAGAAAGAGAAAGTACTTTTCCATTTTTTTTAACCAGCAGACACACCCCATTTAATAGACAGAGAAACCACCTGGCCTCCTCTCCTGTAAAGATGTCTAGTCTCTTTCTACAAGATCCATCCTTTCAAGAGACAGAAAGAAGCTATCTTGTATTTCTACCTGACTCCTCCCTGTCTGAAGACCATTCTCTGCTTACATGCATGGACAGATGGATAGATAGATGAAGATGAAGGCTAAATAACACAAGCAAATAAATAGGATGGGCTTTTAAATGCTTTCTGCAGGCCATCATAAAAGCCATCAGTTGTTCTCCAGCAAAAGTTGAATCACTATACAGAAGATGCAGACATATGGATTTAATAACATACCTTCCTATCTTTAATTCTTTCTTTTTTTTACCTCCCCTTTAAGAAAACCTCCCTTAATAACACTCTTTCTGTTTCTTCCTTTATCTCTTTTTTTCCTCTCTCACTATTTACTTTACTCTCTCTTTCTCAGTTACTTCAGAAATTAGAGGTTAGTGTCATTGATAGAGAGGAACAGTGCTGAGGTTATCAGGCAGGCATTAGTTGTTGGGTTTCAGTCTAACCTGCTCACACATCTATCTTGCTTGTGACTAACAACATTGCAGTGTGTAGGATTGGTGTCTAAAGGTTAAACCTGTGTATTATACAAGAAAACCTGCCTGGGTCACCTAATTTTAATTTGGGAAGCATCCCCCAAGTAATGGGAAAATCAGGCAACAAAGTAAAAATGCAATAAATAAACATTGCATAGAATATAATCTCCAAGATTTGATTAATAAACATTTGGGAATAGTTCTTAGATCAAATGATTTGAGACGAGCAGAGAACTGCATCCATCAGTAATTAAACTAAGTGTAAATAATAGCAGGTGTTTTGGCTTTTATCATAATTTATATTTTAGAAAGCCTTATATTGAGAAATTTGACATCATGTATAACAAATTATACAATAAGTTAAGGAAGTGAAAGTAAGGCAAAAAAAGCTGTAAAGGGTTATTTTCTTAATTTGATATTTTATATATTTAATTCAATGTAGAGATAATTATAGAACTATGAAAGTTGTTGCAGATGCTAAACAATGTTTGGGTAATTTATTCACTGTTACACAAGATCTAATTAAGATCCCAAATACACAAATCAAATCATATACACACACACGTGTGTGTGTGTGTGTGTGTGTGTGTGAGAGAGAGTCAAGGTGTCATACAGGAACTAATTGTATGAGGAATTAATAGAGAAATATAAATGTTTTCTTGGGCAAAACCAGGATCTGTTATCTCTTCCATGTGGAATTTGTATTATATTTATTTACTAAGTTTAGTCCACTACCAAATCAGTAGCAACAAATCACTACACTCTCAAACCAGTATGAAGATATTTATCGCTTAAATATAAAGTACAAAGAAAACATTAATGGATCAAAGGGTTCAAGGTGATTTTTGACAATAGAGACTATGTGTTTTATGTGAGATATAGAAAATACAGATAGATGTGAACAAATGTATTAATTTATGTCCTCTGTCACCTAACAAGAAAGTATTTTAAAAATTATGAAACAAAAATTCAACAGATAAAACATTAAAAGAGCAACCTGAAGAAATAAATCCTACAAAAATGAATTTAACATTTTGTATCTCTCAAAATTGTGTAAATGAAATCATGCATGAAGAATTGCTTAAGTTTTTGTAGCTTTCTTCCATATAAAACTTTCCTACTTGTGTAAGTTTTAATATGAACAAATTATCTCTGAAAAGGTGCTAAGAATTAAACTGTGAATCCTTGATCTACAAATGCAGTCCTCTAGCATCCTACCCACTTCTCGCAGAAGATTCAACATTATGAATAGTCCACATTATTTTTGTTATATCATTATTCCATTTTCAGACTACTGCTTTTATCATTAATGTTTTGAATGAAGTATTTCAGCCAATAGGTTATTTAATCTTCTTCAGCAGTCTATTATCTATAGTGCTTTCTGATTACAACAGACACCTGACAAAGTAAAAAAAAAATATGGTATCAGCTGTTGAATTAAAAACAACAAAGATGAAGATAACCATTTGAAATTATATATCATTATTATGGTTAATGAGTTTTATGAATGCCACAACTCCTGTCAATAAATATTGAGTTATTATCCTACAACTGGCCAAATTCATATCCATTTTATAGATTTTGATCATGAACAGAAGGTACACACATAGTTTTCATGTTAATTTAATGCCATCATTAGCTTTCTCAGATAGAAAATACAAATATTCTGACTTTTGATTCATTTATCAATTATAAGTAGATAGCTGAATAGAGAGATAGTAATGTATATAGAGAGAATGTGGACATAGGAATCAACATTTTCTGGTAACTGTCAACTTCATACCTCAAACAATTGTCAGACCATGTATCACTATTCTTTTAGAAGGCTCTATATATTGGCCACTTGGGAATTCATGGAAGTGGAGGAAGGAGGAGACCCTCCTCTCACAGTTCTTTTGCTTATACAAATTCCAAAGAAAGGTAAAAAAAAAAGTACATAAACAAAATAACTAAGAAAAAAAAATCATCCAATGTCTTCATCTCTGCTGATAAAACTAGAAGCATACACATAGTAAAACCCCAAGAACACAACAAGTAAAAGGTTAAGGAAAACACAACCAACTTATCCAGGAGAGCCCCAAAGTAAAAGAACAGGAAAATAATCTCAAAGTGAAATAAATCAAAGAAAAACTCCACCTAGATGATTGTATAAACTCCCTCACCAAACTGGAAGTATTCATCACAATAGACAATCAAAAGGAAAACTTCAGAGTTGACCTAAGTTGCAGACAAAAGGCAAACTTAAAAAAATGAAGTAAAATTATAAAAGAATAAATTAATTCTGGATCAAGAACAACTTCAGATCTAAATCAAATAAAAAGCACAAGATCAGTAACAGATTGGTTCAGTTAATTTAAAAAAAAATGCATAACTGTGCATTCACCCAACTTGATATTAAAGATTTCTTTCTCTCCTTCATTGAATCTATATTAGATAAAGATTTTTCCCTAACAAAGTATCACAGAAAAATCACAACAGACTAAATAAAAAGTATAAAGATCTACCAAAAATCACTACTATTCAACAACAAAACAGCATTGTTAAAGAAAGGAAGAGAGGAAATAAGATGTAACCTTGGAAAGCTATGATGAGCGATGGGAAAACTAGTTGGAATATACAGGGGTTGGACAAAATAATTGAAACACTTGTTAAATTCAAAGAAAATTTATTTAATATGGAGTTGGTCCTCCTTTAGCCTCACATATAGCTTTAATACGTCTAGGAATGGAATCTTACAGCTTCCTGACTTCATCCAGAGGAATTTTCAGCCATTCTTCCATTAACACCTGCTCCAGCTTTTTAAGACACGACAGTGGAGAATAGCGGCTCCTAACTTGTCGCTCCAAAATGCACCACAAATGTTCAATAATATTGATATCGGGAGATTGGGGAGGCCAGTCCATGTGTTCTAGCTCACTTTCATGCTCTTCATACCAATTCTTAACCACTCGAGTGGTATGTATTGGAGCATTATCATCTTGGAAGATGCAGTCAGCATCAGAGAATAGGCTATTGGATGAACATGATCTCCCAAAATGTTCGGGTAATCTTTGCTGTTGATTCTACCATGCAGGGCAACTGTTGGACCAAAACATTTTGATGATATGCTGGCCCAAACTATCACTGATCCACCTCCATGCTTTGCTGTTGGAAGAAGGCAGTCGGGGGTGTAAGCTTCTTTGGGCTACCTCCACACATAAACTCGCCCTGAAGTTGGGAAAAGAGAAAAACTGGACTCATCTGAGAATTTGACTTGCTTCCATTGGTCTTCAGACCAGGCATTGTGATCTCTGCACCACTTCAACCTCTTCTGAATGTTGCAAGTGGAGAGAAGAGGTTTCCTTATGGCAGCTCTTCCATGATATCCAGCCTTATGAAGCTCATGACAAACAGTTTTAGTAGAAACTGGACTATTCAGATGATTATTCAACTCAGCAGTCACTTTGGCCACAGTAGTCTGATGATTATTTGACACATTGCATCTCAATGCACATCAGTCCTTGTCAGTAAGTTTGCAAGTCCGGCCGGAATTGTTACAGTTTCTAGAGGTTTTGCCCTGTTTCTCGAATTGCATCATAGTTCTTGATATGGTAGCTCTTGAAAAGCCAAACGGTTCAGCAACCCTAGTGATCGAGGCTCCTGCCATGCAAGCTCCAACAATTTGCCCTTTTTTGAACACGGAGATGTTACGCATTTAGCTTAAATTTTACTAAATTCTAAAAATAAATAAGCCAAAGACAGTAAATTAGATAAATAAACGTATTTACAATTGATATAACTTGCAATTACGAAGTTTTAGTTAAAGTTCTTAATATAATAGGTCTTTGAAATATAGGAGTGGAATTTGCACCTGTTCCAATTATTTTGTCCAACCCCTGTATATCTATAAAATCAGATTTTTTCTATAAGGTGATTCTTAAAGCATATTATTAATTGCCAAAGCACTGGGCTACAATAAAAGTCCATGCACAGAGTCACAAACATTGGTTTGTAAAACTTACTTGCTAGGTGATTTTAAAAATATAAATTTAACATATTCCTGTCATTCCTACTACATAACCAAAATATCAATTTCTTTCAAGAAATAAAACATCAAGTATCTATTATCAGTCAGAAATATTGATTTTTTTTTTACTATTTCTGATTCATGCTGAAGATAATCCTTTTTTTATTATCAAGATAAGACTTAAACTATCCTTTCATCAATTGATGCTACCCTCTTATCCAACTATCAAGAGATTATATGCAAAGAGAGAGAGAACAACCAATATCCTCTTTATTGAAATTTTAAAAAAAAGTTTTCTATTACAAACATTTTCATTACACCCAAACATTTAATGATCTTTTGGTGGGGACATAGGTAATCATGGCTCTCAGTATGATTATTCTTGGGAAAGATAGTGATTTTTCATTGACTTCTCTGCAGTTTTGAATTAAGAGTGGTCTTCCTAGACTGGTTACCAGCCAAGGCTAGAGATCCCAGTCTATTTTGCTATTTCATCCATAAGAAATAAGAAAGAGATTCATGACTTTTTCAAAAGCATTAGTACAAAGTGCACATAAATGAACTCATCCTGAAATTGAACTCCACTTGCCAATTTCATTTATATTTTGTTGTTAGCCATCAGTCTACTACTCCCCACTATCAAAGGATACTGGGCTCTAATATAAACCATAAAACAATTACGTATACTTTTTAATTGAGTTAATTTTTCACTATCATTTTACTTGCACATTATGTGTGAAAGCTGACAAGATATTTTACATATGCATCAGTATACCTCTGCCTGAGATCAAAGTGTCATATGTGCACTCTCCCTAGGATCAGAGTAGAATCTCTGCACTACAGCTAGCTTAGTATTTTCAACCTAATTTTATGATGCAGTTGAAGCAGCAGAATGCTGGTACAAGGGGCGAGAGATGCCAGTACTTATTTTTGTCTACAAATTAAAGTTGAATCTATTTTTATGTGTTTTTTTTTTGTGTAACAGAAATTTTAGACTGAAAAAAAAAAAAAAAACAGAAAGAAAAAAAGTCCCCTTGTTCATTATTATGGATACTGATTTACTTATTTTATGGACATTTTTCTTATTCTGTAAAAAAACCTGAAAGTCTTTACTGAGCCAGGACCACTTCATTTTTCTCACACTATTTCATCTAAAGATCCCTGGAGTAACATATTTTTATATATACTCATGAAGTTGTTTTTATTCATTCTAATACTGACTATCTTTTATTAAGCAGATCAAAAAAAATAACTTGAATTTTGATGATCTAGTTCAATGCTCCAACACCAAGCCAAACCCGGGAAAAAGAAAAAACGTATTTGAAAGCCAGGTTTTTTAAGGCAATATTTCAACAAAGTTTTCTTTTTTTTAGTCATAAAAATCCGTTTTTAGGGGTTTTTTTTGTTTTACAGAGTTCACTAAAAGTTATGATCTAAACAATGTAAATAAATTCAGCTGTTATTTGACACAATGTTGGTAGGCCACAATATCAGACGCATGTCAATGTTTTTAAGTCTTATCTCTAGTTGAATTATGAGACTTGATGGGGGCAGGGGTTCTAAAAAAGGATCTATGTCAGGGGAATAAAAAGGTTTGGAACATGCTAAAATTTATGATAAAGTCTGTAAATTTAAAATGTGAGAAAAAATGTTTAAAAAAGAATGAAAAGGCTGCAAGTAAAAGACCCTTGAATCAATGGAAATGTGGGCAGAGTAATATGGAAATCAGAATAGACAATGTGTAACTGTCAGATGGACCAAAGTATGCAAGGGCAATTGCCTAGTGAACTTATGTGATTGCTATTTGAATATGAACAGAATTGATGAATAGTTGTTTTGTTTCCAAATCAAGACTGAAATTTCAATTGCAAAAATATCGAACAGAGGTAATAAAAATTCAGCAGAAGTTGTCAAAGGAAAGAAAAATGTCTTCTTTGACTTTAGTAATATGTCAGAATTAAACTGAAATAGTTTATATATATATATATATATATATATATATATATATATATATATATATATATATATATAAATATATATACACACACACACACACACACACAAACTGATTCTTTTAGGAAATGCCAAAACAGCTGTTGGTATTGATAAATATGTGCAGAACTGATAAAATAATCATTTAATATAAATGAAAACAATGGTAATATTAGCTGTTTCCTCATAAGGAAACATTTGGCATTCATTGACTGAGCAGCCAGATGAAATTTATAGAAACTTTTTTTCTTTTCAAAACACTTTTTTAGGAAAACAGTTTTCTCAAGTCTAGTAGCTGTTATTGCTCTTTACATCATTGATGGGGGTTTCCTTTCTAACCTTTTATTTGTAGTAGTGTGGAATGTCATCATCTTAATTATGTCATTATTTTCTTTTTGAGTTGCACGTGATATCCATTTTAGTTATTGTGGCTATTGATAGTCCTCAAATGATGTGGATACTCTTATTTGGTACAGTTCTTTGTTTGTGATTTTGTAGTTTCAAAGAAGTGTGGTCTTGGTGAAGACCACACATAAATTAGGTGAAAATTCTTTTCAATATAACTATTTATATAAGAATATGAGTTTTTGTACAAAAGAAGCAAATGGTGCTTCTTTTAGAGTGAATATAGATTTTGTTTCAGTTCAACTGGAGTTTGGAATTTCTTTCATTTATTTCTCATTCTCCTGATCTGTACATCTTGATAAAAAATAAAAAATCCACAAAGAGAAATTTTCATTGTTCTAAGAAGATTCCGTATCTCAAACAAATTCATCTTGCATTATCTGATTGTTGCATTGATTATATGCAATATTATACAACAATTATATACAGCAGTCAATTAACTGTTCTTGCTTATTGCTGCTGATTGGATTGCTACTTGATTTAATTATAAGAAAAAATAAAGGATGCGCAAATTTATTTTTTCAGAGACAGTGAATCTTTTTTCATGATTATCCATGAGATAACATAAAAGATGTGTGTGTGTGTGTGTGTATGTATATATATATATATATATATATATATATATATATATATATATATATATATATTTATATATATATATATATCCTTTCATCTAGTCTCATAGACTCCACTGAGGAGTATGGGAGAGGGTTACAGTTCTCAACAACACTAGGTGTTGCTGCTGTAGTTTCCATAGCAAGTAAAGTTTTTTTTTCCATGGAATGAAATTGCTATCTTTGTGCCCAGTTGGTTTTGTATCCAGTGTTCCCAACCAGCCCCCCATCTTAGTACTGACCAGGTTGACTTTACTTAAATTCAGTGATCAAATGTGAACCATATATATATATATATATATATATGTAAAACCAAGGACATATGGCCCAGTGTTGGTTGAGTAATTCAAAGACTGATTTGACCCAAAGAGTTATGAGTTCAATACCTGGCCACAATAGAAGAGACAAAAAACTTGGAGAGTTGAGTTACTAAGAGAAATAACTGAAACTGAGACAGCCAAAAAAGGCATGGCATGTGGAGTTAGAACACACTACCCCCATGAAGTAAATAAAGGGCTTGGTTTGAAATTCCAACATATATCATCTGAAGAAGGCCTGAGATTACAATAGCTGAAACGATGTGAATATAGCAATAAACATGAGGACAACAGTCTGAATAATGTAAATAGCATAAATATATAATTTGGATTACAATTATTTTGTCATTATTGAATATTTCAATTATCATTTTAGCAACATTTTCAATCTTAAAGTTATCAATATCTCGACTCCAATCTCATCTTATTGTTTCTGTTGATGTTCCAACAACAAATTTTAGTATCACATGTACCTCTATTTCTATGCCCTGCTATTATGAAAGTCTTCTGCCAAATATTCTTTCCATCATTGCAGCATCTTTCCGTTTCTAATAAGGATTCTTCTTTCTTTATACATCCAAACAAAGAGCAAGTTTTTCCATTCTGCTAATTCTTTTACCTGCATTCCAACTGCATCTGTGTTCTTCAGTTTTTCCATCTCTGCACATTCAGTCATTTGTCTTTTTACACTTATCTCTTATAGTTTTGTGTTAGCCTTATATACTTGATAGCATTTCTTATTATAATCTGCAGTTTCTGCTAGGCCAAGAATTGCACTTGTCATCTATATACTTTTCTTTCTTGAGATGACTTATTTTGTTCTGATTTGAAAGTTTCCTTTTTTATTTTTCTGCTATATCTTCTTTCCATCATTGCAGCATCTTTCCTTTTCCAATAAGGATTCTTCTTTCTTTATACATCCAAACAAAGAGCAAGTTTTTCCATTCTGCTAATTCTTTTACCTGCATTCCAACTGCATCTGTGTTCTTCAGTTTTTCCATCTCTGCACATTCAGTCATTTGTGTTTTTACATTTATATATTCTATTGCATTTCTTATTATATGCGACTTCTTGTAGATCAAGAATGTCACTTATCATCCATTTTTACCACTTCCCGTTTTTCATTGAAATGACTTATTTTGCTGTTAATTTGAAAGTTTCCTTTTTACTGAAGAAAAAAACTAAAGTATAAAAATTTATTTGGAAAAGCATTTAGTAAAAAGTGACATATGAAAATTCCTTTGCCATTAGGTCTAAAACATAGGATGTACAATAAAAGTATATTGCCACCTATGATATATGATGAGCACAACACTGAAATTAGCAACACTGCTTGACAACAGAAAGATTAATGGAAAAAGCAAGATGAGGAATAATGAGAGTAATAGGACAACAAGGATTCAAGAAAGAACCTAAGATAATTCAGGGAATTTGATCAAAATCTTTTCAGCTGTCAATTTACCTAGTGTTTCCCATGTCATGCCAGATATTTTGCACATCTCTTGAAGTCATTCCACCTAGAAATAAAGATCCCCCATTTCCTAGTATTTGCTTCTTTACCCTTTAAATACTCAGAATTTTTTTTAGGGTAGCAGCGCCAGCACACAGCCACACACTTCAGTATGTAGGACTGCAATCTTGGACTCTTAGCAAAAAAAAAAAAACATCTTCTAAAGGCCAGTCATGTAGTCAAGTTTAATCTTTGCTCATAATGATTTCAAGGAGCTTTCTTCATTCTAGAACAAAATATTACAGTCTGATGAGACAGAAATTGAATTCTTTGGTGGAAATCATTCAAGACATATCTTAGGAAAAATTGTTGCTGACAATAAGAAAGTGACAGCTCACATTGTTGGGATGCAATGAGGATGGAAGGTTTGAAAGCAAGGGGATAGGAAAGCAATGATGAACGTATGAGGTCTGGTCAAAAAGTATCAGGACTTTTGCTGTGGTAATGGAGTTAAAATTCACAGGGTAAAGCCACTTGGCACAGACTGACCTTGAACACTGTCATGCATACACACTAAGTTATAATGTTCATGCTTGTTTACATTGTTTATAGCAGTACTTGGAAGAAAAGTGTGTAAAGTGTGCTCACCTCACCACACCACAGAACTTCCATAAGTGACCATGGCTTGTGCAGCAGTTTTTGGTCAAGAAAAAACACTCCGCCTCATGTCCAAAAACCACTATATTCACCGAATCTTACCCCTTGCAACTTTTTCCTCTTCAAAAATCAAATCCCATTTAAAAAGATTCGAACAAATCCAAGAGAATATGACTTGCTATTCTAAAAAAGGAGTTCCAGAAATGCTTCTCCAATAGAAATGACACTGGATAAAGGGTGTGGCTTCAGAAGGGGGGGGATGCTTCAAAGGGGATTAAATGCCAAATTGATATGTGTTGTTTTCTTTTTATAGCACCAGTCCCGATGCTTTTTGATCAGATCTCATATTTAATAAGTTTAATTGGATTGTGAAACAAATGCTATGAAACAAAGAAATGTCATAATGAAAGAAGTATCGCTAGACAGGAAATTGTGGAGAACCATAACTACCTTCATTATATTTATGACATGGTATATATGAGAAAGAAAACAGGATGGAGTTATTTCTGTTGAAGAAAAAACTAATAGACAACAAATCAGCTGCAACATCCAAGCGAGAATGTCTTTAATAATATATCAGCTGTAAGCAACAAAAATGAGGACACTAGTTCAAATAATTTGTGCAATAACAAAAATATTTAATCTCAGATGTTTACAGAACATTTAGCAGTCTATTTCAATGTATACAACAATTATTGTTATTCTGTAACAGGAGTCATTGACTTTTTCTCTCCACCTGTTAGGGTAGCAACAACCTGTTGGTAGCATTCTAAAATTTCTCCTACTCATTTTGCCAGCTTCTCTCTTTATATCAAACCTTTATTCTTTCCAAAGTATGTTACAATAAGTAGCATTTGTAGCATTGTGTATATTCAGAAGAATTACTAAAGTGTTATTGATATCTTAACCATGGAGACTGTGGACCCAAATTTAATTGTTTTTAACCATTTATATTCAGCACCTCAGTTAATGTAAGACACCACATGATATGTCAATGTCTATATATTATGGATGAGGGTGAATTTTAATATATCTTGTAAAATAAGAGAAAAAAAAGTGTAGAAAACTTTAATTTCAGTTTACTGCAAATATCAATCCAAAAGGAAGCATAATTTTAGAATTTTTGTTCATTTGTGACTTAAATGACTTGGACTGAAAAAGACTGGTGGTATTGATCTCTGAAGATCATCGCAAGTAGATTTGGGATTAAAATTACGATTTCTGCCAAACAGAAGAATTTGAAGAGTAAAAAGCTTTGATTATTTCTGTTTTGTTTTTAAACATTGCACAATGATGTGCTGAAAAAAATGTTTACAATTATTAAAATTGACTTTTTCAGTTGCTTTAAATGTAAAAAAAAAAAAAGGTCCAAAATCACCAAACCTACCAATGTCTCTTTAAGCAAAAAAAAAAAATGTCAGTTTACCTAGTTCAGGAGTCTTCCAAAACAATTCAACACACAATTCCTCATCTCATCTTGTTTCTCTCTCCAAGCTTCAACTACTAAAAGTTGAAATGTCTATCATACTTTTGGGATATACTGTCACTCCAAATTCATGCAATGGAGCTTTCCGAGTTAACAAGAAGCTTCAAGATAATTATCATAACTAGGCAAAAATAAAAAATCTGTTAATTCTCCAAATCTCCATAATTAATCTTTGAATTCAAGTTACTTTAACCCTTTGAGCCCCACATTACTGAAAATTTGAACCCTTCTGCCTGAACTCCTGAGTCAAAATTCACAAATAATTGGTATATAATGTTTCATGGTAGATATGAAAATAGTTAAAAGTGTTTACCCACTGTTCAACTGGTAGCTGGGCATTAAGTCATTTTTCTTTAGCACTGTTCAACCGGTGGCTGGGCAGTACATCATTTTTCTCTACCACCGGTAAAGCGGTAGTCAGGCCTCAAAGGGTTAATTCCCAGTGAAGCTCAGCTCAGCTATGATTATCAACAAGAAACAAAGAGAATGTATATTGCTAAACTCATTCTGACTTCTCCATGCTTTTTTCCCATAGCTAGCTCTATGTTGGCTGTTCTAGGGTTGAAGCCCCAAACAATCTTTTCAAAAAGTATTAATATTTTGTACACAAAAACTTATAAAACATCATTAATTTCAACAGCAGAATATTTTTTTTCAGAAACAGATACATTTTAATGAGTAAATAGTTTCAACAATGTTTTTATTTTAGATTTTGTATTGCTATACTAGAAGAAATAAGTTAAAAAGCACATATCCCTGTGCAAAAATATTCTTATTTCTTTTTCAGTCATTACAAAAGTATGAACACAGAAACTTCCAATATTACACAAGAATCAAAAAGGTATACAGTATTCATGGCATTAATCAACTACAGCTTTTTGAAGATGGCCAGGTTCATTGTAGTGAAGGTGAGTTTAAAATGGCAATGAGAAAGAAATATGATAAGCAATTAGACATTGTAAGGATGGCCAACTGCATCAGATAGGTTCATGATGTCATCAACTATAGTCCCAGAAAGTCAAGGAGAGCCGTCACCAAGTAGCTAGAGGTACTAGAGCATATGATCAGAGATGTGGAGCATGAAGACATCAGGAAAAAAATCTCATATTATAGGAAATTTCTTCATATCTCGAAGCACAATGTGTCCTGATTGGAATCCCTTTTACTACTGAATTTGGGGGTCATCATAGTGAAGGTGAGCTTAACCCTTTGTGCCCTGCATTCCTGAACAATTTTAATGCTTCTGCTTGAGCTCCTGAGTTAAAATTCGCAAATAATTGGTATGTAATGTTTTACAGTATATATAAAAATAGTTTACCCACTGTTCAACCGGTAGCTGGGTATTAAGTCATTTTTCTCTACCACTGTTCAACCGGTGACAAGGCATTACATCGTTTTTTCTATCACCAGTAAAGCAGTAGTCATGACTGAAAGGGTTAAAATGGCAATGACATGGTGTCTGCAGCCAAGAGAAAGAAATATGATAAGCAATTAGACATTGTAAGGATGGCCAACTGCATCAGATAAGTTCATGATATCATCAACTATAGTCCCAGAAAGTAAAGGAGAGCCGTCACCAAGTAGCTAGAGGTACTAGAGCATACGATCAGAGATGGGGAGCATGAGGACATCAGACACAAATCTCATATTATGGGAAAATACTTCATATCTAGAGGCACAATGTGTCCTGATTTGAATCCCTTTTACTACTAAATTTGGGGGTCATTTTACAGAGAGAGAGAGAGAGAGAGAGATCAACCAGCCACCTAACAATACCAAGGGCTTACTGAAGACCATCATGCTGGATGTGATAGTCAACATAAATGAAAATCACCTGATTCGGGCATGTAATTAGCTAACAAGGTTACAATGAGACGACACTGAAGCTCGCCTCAAAGTTATTTTATTTAATAACCGTTTACTATTTTCTTAGTTGAGCATGTGTAGGAGTTATGTTGAATATCTTTGTTTTCCTTTTTTGTCACACTTTTGTACAATTTTACATACATTTTATAAAATGTAAATAATTACACTATGTTTAATGCACTAGTATTACAGATAAAAACCAATCACTGAAGACTTGACATGTAGAGCTGCAGGATAAGATGCAGCACACATAATTCCTAAGAGGCTCAATAACAATGCATCTTCTTGTCAACAACAGACATCATACTACACACAAACACGTGTGTATATAAAATATCACATACTGAGTGTTAGTATTAATAAAATATTGCTTGATGTAACATAACAAAGCAATAAAGTATATATTAATAAATATATGTGAAAAGTGTGTGTATATAAATATAAACATATATATATATATATATATATATATTATTTATATATTATATGTGCAGTACTTATTAGAAAGTGCTCAATATCAGAGATAGAGCTAACATCCCTTTTTTGTCTCTCACTGACAGCATGACTCAAAGTTTCATGCACACTGAAATTTTCACATTCTGAATTCAGCACCTGATGACTACATTGCACATGAAACTCTACTGCTGCTAGTGAGAAAAAATGTGTGTGTGTGTCCGTGTCCGTGTCCTAAGAAAAACACATGGTAATTAAATCCTTTAATTAGAAGTATACATATGAATTGATATTAGTTTTTTCACATTTAACAATAATTGTTCTCAGTCATATAATCTTTATGAACCTGCACAAATTAAGTTGAAACTAGAATCAATTCCTTACACTTATTGCTTTAATTAGCATATAGAAAAACAAAATAATATATAGAAACCAAATTACAACTATATACATATAGATAAAATATATATAATTGCAAAGCACCAAACAGTTACAGAGGCTAAATTTAATTTGCATATAAAATTATAAAATATATATTCATTCTTATATATTACATGGATGTCATGCATAGCAGCCCAGAATACAAAATTGGAGAACCAAATTTGAATTCCAAGTACATTTGTTACATTCAGTTACATGCAAATATCCTTAGCAAAGGAATGAATGTATCTCCTCCCCCGGGTATGGGTTGAATAGTAGGATGTGTATCTGAGAAAATCATTGTTATTGTCAAAAAATGTTAATTTAATATTCACCGAGAAAAACAAATATTCTTACAATCCCAAATATGACCGAGTTTTAAATAACCTCTAAAGAGCTGGTAAGCTGTAAAAAAACAACAACAACAAATCAATCACATATATTATAGATGAATAACTACATATACAGGCATACTGCTAATGTATATATCAGCATAGAATTGCACACAAGGATATACACACATATGTATGAGGGATTTATAGAAATATATACACATGTACATTTACTTTTGTATATCAATCTAAGTTCAAGGTGAAATTAAAAATCTAACAAAAGTTTTCTAATTTATTACTATAATAATCTTGTCATAAGAATAACATTAAGTCATCAATAAATACCTATGATATAACGATATATAATTTTGTTTCATTTTATATATCAACAAACAGTATTTAGAAAAATAGTATGACAAATTGGAAAGAAGTTTTTGTGATGCATTCATTTGTTAGGATATCATTGGACTGGGCTTTGTTGATGTTGACACATCTACACATGTACACAAAATGAGAGATGCTGGTAGTTTCCAAATTTTTCAAAGAATATTTTTTAACGTAACCAAATTCATTAATATTCTTTTTCTCTGCATCACCTTTGTCCCTGACTATGCCCATTTGTGACAACAGAAAATCTACCAAAGATGGCGAGATATATTGTAAGAGTGTTTTGTGTGTTGTTTTTAAAATGTCCTTAAAACATTGCATTGGTTGTTCACTGTAACAAAACTGACCACAATTTTGACATAGGGAATACTATTTTGATTAAAAAGAAAATAATCCACTGAAACGAAAATGCCTGGAAAGTGTCTTAATCGCTAGTTCAGCCACAGTAAATTTGCATCCAGGCTCTTAAAATATATCGCCATCCTAGTGAAATTTTCTCTTGTCACAATGTGGGATAGTCTAGACAAAGGTGATGGAGAGAAAAAGAAAAAGAATACAGATGAATTTGACTAGGTTGAAAAAAATATTCTTTGAAAAATTTTGAAACTACCAGTGTCTGTCATTTTGTGCACATGTGTAGATGTGGCAACATCAACAAAGCCCAGTCTGATAAAATCCTAATGGATGAAATGCATCACAGAAAGTTTTTCCAATTTGTCATACTATTTTTCTAAATAAATACCTACATATGAGAAGTCAACACTGAGTGGCGACTGTCTGTTTTATGCAATTTTTAGAAGCATTAACTCCTAGCCAGATAATTGCCATCCACTACCAGAGTGGTCCTCCTGGGATGAAGCAGATTTGGTACATTGTGCATTGGGCCAGTCCATCTATATAAAAAATGTGCTGTCAGAACCTTGGTCAAAAAGTGTCAAATGTGTCAGTCTATAGACTTCCTCTGTAAGATGGCAACACAGTCAGTTAGGTATGAGTGACATCTGGAGTTGAGTAGGTATGGATGTCACCCAGGCAAACATTTCCTCACTCTTATTGACTGTGGCTCCACCTGAATTGAAGTCTGGTGATCACTGCTTCAACAAGACTCCTTAAGTGTCATTCACCAATCAGAAGAAATATTCTATGAGCAAGGTCACAGACAATGACACCCATTTCTGCAGTAGGCATGTAGTTCACCATTGGCTGTTTTGTTCATACATGCTATCAGAGAATGGCATAGCTGAGAGGTGCCACCAGGGTGTGAAGAGAATTGTGACCAGGAAGCAATGTACTGGTACAATATGATGCCAAAGGACAACATTTCAAGCCCAACTGCACCCAGTCAGTCCTATTTACACACACTGAGCTTGAATAAAGGGCATTTACAACATACTCACACCTGATCATGAGGCAGTACATGGACCATGCATCATTGGAGATCCCACCTGGGTGAAGCCCCTCCCCCAACAGCCAATGTACTACCAATTTCAAAACGGTGCACATCATGGGTGTAATTAGTAAGCATGCGGTACTGGTTGATGGGACCTAACAACACATAAAAGATCTGCATCTTGTTTTCAGAACAACTTTGTCAATGAACAGCAACAATGAGTTTTCTCACAACAAGATGCTATCCCAGCACAAGCCATGCTCATTCAATGATCCCCCTGACAACTTAGCCACTAGTCCTAGAATGTCAGATGACTCATCTGAAGAAACTTGTACCATTCTTCAATGGAGAAACAAGTGCCAAAAGGAGGCCAGGAATAAGGCGGTCTTCTATGGAAGTGTTGAATACCACACCCACACTTATGATTAAAAAGCCCAGCCTTTGGTTGCCATCTTTGTGATCAAGAGATCAGAGGCAGTGGTGAATGTACAAAAGAAATCTACAGGAAATGGAATAGCCCAGATGTGATGCCGATAGAGTTGATCAAATAACCTTCAATGGCTGTGAACAAGAGATGTGTAATGAAACTGATTGCTGAGAGAGTGGATTTGCGATTATTTGTATGTGTGACTGTGAATTTGTGACCGTTTGCTTTATTTTTTCGGCATTTACTGCTGCAAGTTTTTTGTATGTCTCTACCAGCTCTGCACATCTAGACTGAAAAGTTTGCTGATTCATCTTTGCAAAATAGTTCAAACTCCTTAATATTAGACATAGACTGTGAACACTAATTTTCAAGTTTTGCCACAAAATCCCAATTGAATTTAGATCTGATCTTTGACTGAATCCATCTAACACATTAATATGCTTTCATCTAAACCATTCTCTATTGTTGCGTTGGCTGTCTATTTAGGGTTGTAGTCTTGCTGGATACGTTGAATATCCCCTCCAGTCTTTTGCAGACTGCAACAGGTTTTCATTCAAGATCAACCTGTATTTGGCTCCATCTATATTCTCATCAATTCTGAAAAACTTCCCTGTCCCTACTGAAGAAAAGCATCCCTCATAGCATGATGCTGTCACCACCATGTTTCATAGTGAGGATGGTGTGCTCAGGGTAATGTCCAATGTTAGGTTTTCATCACATGTAGCAATTTGCATGAAGACTACAAAGTTCAATTTTGGTCTCACCTAACCAGAGCATCTTCCACATGTTTGCTTTATCCCCCACATGTTTGCTTTATCCCCCACATGGAATGGGAAAAACAACAAATGGCACTTCAATAACTTTCTTCTTACCCCTTTTCCATAAAGATTTTTCAAAACTAATAGTTGCCCTGTGAACAGATTTTCCTACCTGAGCTGTGGATCTTTGTAACTCCCCAAAACTTACCCTGAGCCTCTTGGTTGCTTTTCTGATTAATTCTCTCCTTAGCATGGACAATCTTGTGATGATAGGTTTGCAATTGTACCATAGTCTTTCCATTTTCATTTAATGATAGTATTCCATGAAATGTTCAAAACATGGGGTAATTTTAAAACCTAACCCTGCTTTATAAATCTCCACAACTTTATTCCTGACCTGTCTGGTAAGTTCCTTGGCATTCATTTATTCAGTAACATTCTCTAAAAATCCTCTGAGGCTTTCCCAGAACCGGTGTAGTTAAATGGAGAATGCAGATTCAAGGATCATAACTCTTTTGCCATTCTTTCCTTTACTCAAAAGAAATCATAATCAGGTGAACACTATTTAATAATTATGTGACTTCTGAATGCAGTTGGTTGCACTAGATTTCATTTAGTGGTTTTACAATAAAAGGGGTAGGATGTATACATATACACTCAACACTCTTCAGATTTTTATTTGTAAATAATTTTGAAAACTATGTAATATTTTCTCCCTAAACTTGAAAATGATGCATTACTTTGGGTTAGTCTACTGCATAAAATGCCATTAAATATATTCATTTAAATTTGTGGTTGTACATTAAAAAATGTAGAAAAATTAAATTGAGCGGGAGGGGGAATTCAAGGGTGGAAGGGTTGAATACTTATGCAAGTTATTATATATATATATATCTATTAAGACACTAATATACACATTAGTATTTCTACACAAATGATTTACATAATCATGCATTTCAAAGTACACAGAGACACAGACAGAAATATGTGTGTGAATTTGTGTAAAAATATATTCTCATACAGGTGTATACATATCTATATACATATATCTCAAATTGCATAAACATGTATATGTTTAGTGTGGGTATGTGTAGGTATATAAATATGTTAAAGTTATGCTTACATGGAACATGGACAGTGCAACCCGAGTAAAGAAAATAAGGAAATAGATATTCCCAGTCATCGTATTATTATTGCTATTGCTATTGAATCAAATTTATCCTTTCTGCCTCTAATTAATGTGTGCCTGAATAAAAATCTATTGGCTTGTCACTATTGAGAATCAACATAAATCATAAATATGATTTAGATTTTCTTTTCACGCTGAGGTTATGAATGTCCCCATGATTTTATAGAAGCTGTGAAGACATGGATTCCATTGCAAGAGCTATGACTAAACATGATGCCCATTTTATGTCTCATCTGACCTATGTGAAAAATATCAAGTGTTGTAGAACTGATGTTTTGACCCTTGATCTGGAAAATGTCTATTCAGAAAAGGCAAAAGGTGAAAGACCAACAGATTATGTAACTCAGAGCAAATGGTGCATCTTACAACAAAGCATCTTTATCAGATATTAAAAATTCCAGGGTCAATTCATGAAATACTAAATTCATGCTTTTCAATTTCTTATTTCCACAATTCCGTGTACGTTAATAAGTGTTAATCACCAATGATGCTTATTATATGATTTCGTGTTTACAAATGTCAGATATTAGAGTGAATAGAAGTTGCACAATATTCTATAATGGACTCTTTTTTTCATTTACAATATTAACATTGTTCGGATTACTGTCCTCATCTTTGTTGTCATATTTACAACGTTACAACCATCGACAATAATCTGGACAATATGAATACTGTAAATAATTACAATACCTCATCGCAAAAATATAGGCACGATTATCAAGGAGTTTCACAGATCCTTTCATAAGACAGAAATCATAAGGACTTATTTTCAAATGAAACACATGGAATTTGAAATTCATGCTTTGTCAAATTTTTCAGAATAAAAGTGATATTAAAATCAGTGACAAGAATTTAACTTTGATTCTAAGATTTCAATTTCTGGTTTGTTATAAACAGCACCAGTTTTTACCTCCTACTTTTCAGTCTTGCATGAGTCAAATAGAAATCTTAGAAAACAAATTAGTAAAAATCTTGATTTTAAAATCTCAAATATATTCATCATTACATACCTCAAAGATAGAGCATTTGCATGCTTGTGTATCTCTCTCTCTCTCTCTCTCTCTCTCTATATATATATATATATATATATATATATATATATATATATATATACATACACACACATACACAGTGCAATGAGTAAATTGTCACCATTTTTTAATTTTAATTTCACAGATGTGCATTTTTTTTTTATATTTTCAACTGTGCAGTATAGTAGGGTCAGTTGTGCACCATCTCTGGAAAAAGAAGAAAAGAGCACAATGACTGAATTCTCTCTGACAAAAATTTGGAAATAGCATACTGTGTTGCATGGCATTCACAGCAGAAGCTGCAATATGAACATTTCACAGTTCTTGGGTATCAATCTGAGGAGAGTGCATAGAATTTGGAAAGAGCTGGATGAGTTTAATGGTGATTACGAAGGTGTTTGGAATGATCACGAGAGATGGCGATGTTATGGCTCCATTCATCACCCAACAGAGCCTCAGACCCAACATGAAGGCCTACATCAAGTTCCTTGAGGAGATAGTGCTGCCCTGGGTCAAGAGGAGGGCTGCTGGAAGATCCTATGTCTGACAACAGGACTCTGTACCATACCACACAAGAAGTAGATCCAGTCATGGCTGTCAGACAATTTCTGAGACCACATTACCCCTTACATCCTGCCACCCTCTGGATTATTGTGTGTGTGGTGCAGTTGAGCAGGATACCAACAAAATTCCTTGTAAAACCAAAGATGAACTCAAGACAAGAATTATGGCAGCATTCACCAACTTAAGCAAGGAGGCCATCCAGAAGCATTGCAGGAGATTCCGAAGTCATCTGAAGGTCATGGTTGAAGCCAATGGTGATTTTATTGAATAAATTTATGCTTTAGTATTTCAAGATATTTTTGTGTAATTTTGTTAAATATATCTGCTAAAGTCAGTGTTATTTTTATCTTGCATAATTTAGAGGACAATTTATCCATCACACCCTGTATATATATATATATATATATATATATATATATATATATATATATATATATATTAGACTATTTCATTGTTTAGACTATTGTCCTCCTCATTGTTGTCATATTTACAATGTTTCATCCGTTGTACACTCTAGTCTTCTTCAGGTGATTGGAATTTTGAACCATACCCTTGATTTTGTCCACTGGGAAAACATGGCCCAGTGGATAAAAGTGTTGATTGAAGTAATCGACTGACCAAAGAGTTGTGAGTTCAATACCTAGACACTGCAGAGGTGAACAAAAAACTTGGAGAGTTGAGTTACTAAAGGGAAATCACTGAAACTGAAACATCTGGAAGAGGCATGGCACATGAAACTAGAACAATCTACCCCGGTGGATGAAATAAAGGGTTCGGTTTGAAATTCCAGTCATCTGAAGAAAGCCAGAATGTCATGTATAAGAACATAAAGATGAGGAAACAGTTCGAATAATGTAAGTAGTTACAATACCTCATCTTAAAAAACTGGATTTGTTTTCATTTTAGGCAACTAGTAAAAGGAGCATGATATGCTTTTTTTATTTCCTAATTCAATTTGGAAACTACTACATTAATACAAGTGAAAGAGAATGTTAAAATTTAGCATGTGCTGTAAAATACTATGTTGGGTCATTTTCCATTTATGCCCACTAAAAGTACCTTCTCAAATAAATGGTGTACCTAAAATGCATTTACATACAGAAAGAAAAAAATAGAAATATGTAAAATAAATAAATATCTTGCCACTGAGTTAGATAATTTTGTTAAAAGTAGTACACCATTATGACTGTAGTGAGTTAGAGGCTTAGTGGGTACTGAACACTTGTTCCAGATGATATATTTGTAAATGGTCAAAAGACTTAACATATTCCTGTAACTATACAGACAGAGAGACTAACAGATAAACACATAGTATTCAGTATAGCTCAGTGGGGATTTATTGTCTCAGTCACTACTAGGTGAATTGTTTATTTCCTACTGTTGCATAATGCTTTGATTTGAAACACCATTTTGAATTCACTCCAGAAAAAGCAGCATTGTAGTCTGAGTTTCTATTTTGATCCCTAATTCAAGCAGAAGAAAATGAACATTAGAATAATTTAATCCAAACAATTAAATCTCTGTTCTTATTTAAGGAATGTTTAATAATAAGATTCACCAACATTTTACTTATTTTTCTTTATCATTGGCAACTTTCTGTTATGAATTGTGTTTAATCAAATGTTCTTATTTTTATCAAACTATATCACTAAATATATTAAAGGGGAGAAGTCATTGATTTGGGATGTGACCTGTGCTGATACATTTTTAACCAGTAATTTGGTCAGGTCTGCACTTGAGCTGGTGTCTGTCAATGGGATGCAGAGATCAAAAAATACTCTTCTCTCGTGGACAGATTTATTTTTAGTCCAGTGGCAGTGGCTATTGGCCCTCATCTAATGGTGTTCCTTTGGAAGGTTGGCAGGGTTGTGTCTCGATTGGGGGACAAGCCTTGTAAAACAAATTGGCTTTGGCAGCATGTCTCACTGGCGATGGTGCAAGGTAATGCTTTCACCATCATTGTGGCTAGCAGAGGATAGCAAAAAATAATGTGAAGTTTTTAGTTTATATAAAAAAATTACTGAATATAATCTATAATATGGCTTTATAAAGGTGTGTCTGAAAACAGATTTCAATTGACCCACAGTTTCATTTTGCAATGTACTGTAACTTTCTCTGCAGAATGAAACATTGACATGTTTCTACCTTTATGTTCATCAGGGATCAGACATAATTCCATTAATTCTATGCCACTTTATTAGCTTGTGCCATCTTCAAGAGTTACAAAATCATCTTTGAGAAAGCTTCATGGGCACCAGAGTTTTCTAATTGCTGGTTCCCATCTCTGTGGAATGACTGCTAAAAACATCCTCCTCTTCAAACTTACAAAGACACTGTCTTACAGATTCATGATGGGACTTCTTCCTAACCAATAAAAATGAGCCACTTCACAGTCTCATCCACTATATTTTTATTCTTTTTTGCCTGTTGCAGGACACATATTTTCTTCGAGTTTTCTCGGACAATCAAGCCACTAACTGTTGTTACTACTATGCTTTGCTTATAATGAATCGTATTAACAACATTTACCGGCCTGAATTTTCCAAAAAATCTCCAAAAAAATGTGTCCTCCAACAGGGATCAAACCTGTATCCTACACAGATACTATTTAGCTACAGAGGAAGTGTCTGGTTAGCAAGGTTAAATTACTGTTTTTAAACTACAAATTTCCCATGATTTCTCTCGAACACTCATATCTGCTTGAATCATATCTTAACGTAAATAAATGACATATATTATGAAATGGACTAAGTCTGGCAATTATTTTAATATAATTATTGTTTATACATTATTTTTATAGATGCAAATATTTAAGTAAATGCTCTACTTATAATAAATAGTATTAACAACATTTACCAGCCTGAATGTTCAAGAGAAATCATGGGAAGTTTGTAGTTTAAAAACAGTAATTTAACCTTGCTAACCAGACACTCCCTCTGTATCTAAATGGTATAGCACATCAGGCTACATGACGGTTCCATGTAGGACAATGGTTTGATTCCTGTTGGAGGACACATATTTTCTTTGATATTTCTCGGATATTCAGGCCGGCAAATGTTGTTAATACTGTTTATTATAATCAGACCATTTACTTAAAATATTTGTATCTATAAAATGAATGTATAAACAAAAAATATATTAAAATAATTGTTGGACTTCGTCCATTTCATTATATATATATATATATATATATATATATATATATATATATTGTTGTATGCTTACTATTATTTGTCCCTTTTCTTTATCTTATTGTTTATTGTGAACTTTGTCAGTTCTATTTGTTGAGCATTTTGCCAATTACACTTAACCATGGACAGTTACACTAATGATAAGCAAAGACAGAGATGAACAAAATGAACAGAAACATTTCAATTCAACCATCAAAATTATCTGATGCCCTTGGAAAAACCTCAAACATATTTTTAGTTAAACAGTCATTGTAAAAAGTATCTTCCAACCTAATGAAATACTGGACTTTGAGTTTTTTTTATTCTTACTAAATTGCACTAGAATAATTAGTAGATCTGTGGGTAGTGAGATAGCTTGTACTAGGAGTGTCAATATCTTCATGAAGAGTATAATGAAATCTGTATTGCAAAAGAGGTACCTTGAGATATTGAAAGTCTTGTACACACTATTGGTAGGTAGGGACAAACTATTCCTAGTCCCATAATTAATCAGGTACTTTAGAAAAGTTTCGGAACTATTACCACTAAAGGAAGAGAGAAACAAGTTTTCATTCATTTAATACTAACTTATTTAGTCTAACATTAAAAAAGGTATAATTACTTGTGTTCTAATGCAGCCAAATTATTTTGTTTTTTAACACCTGACTGAATGTTAAACAACTTTTGATTATTTACTGCATAAAGCCAATAATTATTTGTAAGTAATTTGTATATGAATTTGAAGAAAGACATTATTAATTAATTTCTTCAATATCAATTGTTCTGTAATGGTTTGTCTTTCATAATTAATAATAAAATAATTAAACAGAAGAAAGATAAATTCTAGCTGACGAATAACCATCTTATATAATTTCTGATTACCCAGAGGCAAATTACTTCACTGTTTGGAATCTTTCTTCTCAAACTTTAAAAGAAAGATTGTCAGGTATATACACCAAAATACATACAGAATTAAATATGCCTTCATTAAATGTACAATGTGATTCAAATGCTAAAAACTGGATGTAAAAAAGTGAGTTTCTCAACTGTAGAATATAGTTTTCTACATTGTGTAGTTCCAACATATTTTGGTTATATTCTAAAACCAATTAACTATACTTTGGTATGCAAAGAGATTACAATATTATTTCCTTAAATTGTTCACCAGCAGTAAGAGTATCACATAAAAAAACAAAAAAAACAAAGCAATAACAACTTGGTCTAGACACAACATTTATGGCATCTGGTTGCAAAACAATACATTAACAATTTGCTATAACTTAAGCTCTGTTCATTTTGAGAGGAATTTAAAAAAACAAAAACATTGCCATAATTAATGTGCTTATAGAGCGAGTGGTTTATTTATATAATTTAACTCAAAGTTTCTTTCTGTTAACAATGTTAATGGATCTCACGATGACATTATACGTCTCCAGTATTTCCTCTCACTGTAACAAATACTAAATTTAGATAATTTTACTGAGAAGTGCAATGACGAAGGAATTTAAAATTGAAAATTTCTTTACAGAATAAGCAAGGGAATTTATCATTTTTTATAAGAAAAAAAATGACAGAATACGAGAAATCTACAAAAGATTTATTATTCTAAATGAACTGAACCAGTTTGGTGGGAGATTCAATAAATTTGAATTTAAAATCAACAAATTTTAATCGCAATGAATAAACAAGAAAATACATAATAGGCTATTATTTTCTGATTTATCTTTGGGAACATTTTGAAAAATATTTTTAAGGGAGAAAAAGTCTCATGACTTGGGGTTATTTATTTGTTATGAAAAAAAAATGTTTCTCTTTTATATAAGCAGAAAGATATTAGTCATGAGAAAAAATAAAGGTGAAATTTCCCACATTTCTCTTATTTCATATTCATTCGAGCATTGAACTGCTTTAGGGGGGAGAGAGAGAGAGACGGAGAGAGAGAAGGGGGGAGAGAGAGAGATGTATAGATAGAAAAAGAGTAAATAAAAAGGTAAAAAGTCAGAAGTAAAGGAACACACATAATAGAATTTATTGCACCAAACTGTTGTTACAGGGTTGGAGGGGTACCTGGGTATCAAGAAGAGGGTATTTCAGGGTAACAGGTTGCCTCAGTGAAAACAGGAATAAAGTCTGAGTATTCATCCAGTCAAGTATGTACCTGGGAATATGTGAGAATACATATTTTGTGCTTATCTCCATTGTGCTCTCTTTCTCTCTCTTTATATATATATAATGTGTGTGTGTGTATGTATGTATATTATATATTTGTTTGTGTGTGTGCATGTATATATATGTGTGTGTGTATATTATATATGTTTTTATGTAAGTGTGTATATGTGTAAATACATTTGTGTGTATATATATATATATATATATATATAGCTTGATGATCAGAAACATAAAACTGTAGTTATATATATGTAAGTACATTAGACATGTATATGATAGGGTATGCCAATGCATACATGTGCTTGCAACTATATAAAAACATGTACATGTGTCTATATCTATACACTTATATATAGATATATACATACATATATGTATGCATGCATTCCTATATACAAATATGTCTATGCATTTATAATTAAAAACATATTAAAAGGTGCTGAAAAGTTTTTTGCTAAAACCTCGTAAATAATGGACTATTATGTTTTGATCACCTCATGGAAAAAGGGAAAAGACACTACTTGGTTTCAGTGAGAAAATGAATGAAAGAAGGAAAGATAAAAATGTTCAATGGCTGTTTCAGTGAAATGGGAAATGTTGTTACTTTCCAATCATTTCATTCGTACTCATATCTTAAAATAATGACCAGCATTCATATTTATGAGTGTTATTGCATTATTTTGTTAAAGTTGTTAAGCTCAAATATTTAACAATGTGATAGGGTAATTTCTACAGATGTTATTTTTATAGAACTCGCCATGAACTTATTCAGTCATTAACTGAAGAATTAAGATTCATCAGAAAATATAAATAGGAAAACTGAAATTTTTATGGCTCATTCTAGTCTGTAATAATTGTCACAAGGAATATATAGGAGAAACTTGAAGGAATTAAATAAAATATATGAAGACAAAAGGATCTTTTATAAAACAACACACTTAATATATTAGTATTATTGAGGTTTTGATTAAAAAATTGCTACTTTAATTAAAATAGAAAGCAATTTACTAAGATACAAATGTATAGAAAGTGCTTTAATTGCTAGATCATCCACAGTAAACCTGTGTCCAGGTTCGTACAATATTTCCATTTTTTTTTGGCAGATCTTCTATTATCCCAATGGGGACATTTAATATATTAAAAGGGATAAAATAAACAAAAACAAACTAAACAGAATTGGTTAGATTATATACCAAAGCACAAATAAAAAAAATTTAAAATTAAATTTAAAATTTCAGCATCCCCCATTATGTACATGTATAGTTACATCAATGTAAACATCACTTTATTCCAATGCCTTCCAAAAGGACAAAACATGTCACAGAAAAATGTTTCCCCTTTGTCATAGAGAAAGATATAGAAACTTATGCAGTCCTCCTACACCTTACAGCTTCTTTCTGAAAATAATGTTAATTTAATTCTCTATAATTTACATATGGTTGTTGAGTACTTTTTTCTGAAACTTTAGCTATCATCAACTACTTGGAGTGCTGTATAAATATTCTTCCAATTATTTCATTTAATCAAAGGTCACTCACTTGACAAAAATCTTGCAACCATTTTTGTCAACTGACACCAGTTATTAGATGCTTCCATTATTGTGGGAATAAAGCCAGAGGGTCTTGGAAAAGATCATTCTTCTTTAGACTGGCACTACAGAATTACAAAGAACACAACCAAATAACAGAAATCACATTACTTGAGGATAACAGCAGAAACAACTAAAAGAGACGGCACATGTTACCAGAAGAGAAAATAATGACATCATAAAGACATTAAAATTTCAGACTACTTCAAATAAAAGGTTAAGAAGGAAATCCCTTTCAGTACTGGAAAGACCTACTGGAGTTGAAAACCTATTTTCCTAAAAAATTGTTTTAAAAGAAAGATTTTATAAATTTCACCCAAAAGCAGTACTTGCTGCTCAGTCAACAAATGCCAAATGTTACCTTATAGGGAAACAACTAATACTAGCATCACCATTTGCATAAAACATCCCATGCAGTTGGTATTACCAAATATCATAATCAGGAAAAAGAGGGGATGAATGTAAAGATCAACAGAATCAAGTCTATACAATTCTGTAAATCTATCAGTGAGGATTGGAAGCCTAAAGAAACATGAATGATAAATATACAAATCTGGAAAATTATAGTGTTTATTTTAAAACAACTTTGAGCTCTACGTTCCTGAACAATTTTAACCCTTTGCCTGAGCTCCTGAGACAAAATTCGCAAATAATTGGTATGTAATGTTACAAGGTAGATATAAAAATAGTTACAAGTGTTTACTCACTGTTCAACCAAAAGGCATTACGTCATTTTTCTCTACCACCGGTAAAGCGGTGGTCAGGGCTCAAAGGTTAATATATTATTACATATTTAGAGACAGAAAAACAGTTTTTATAAAATATCAGCTGAAAAATTATTTGTCATTTAATTTAAATCTATTTACAAGAAAGTATCATTAAAGTATCCAGAGTTCATATCATTGAATTCTGAATTATATATACGTATATGAAATAGACAAAGTCTGACAATTATTTTAAGACATTTTTATGTTTATACATTCTTTTTTTTATAGATAGAAATATTTAAGTAAATGCTCTGTTTATAATAAACAGTATTAACAACATTTACCGGCCTGAATGTCCAAGAAATTTTCATAGAAAATATGCGTCCTCCGACAGGAATTGAACCTATATCCTATGCGGAACTGTCATATAGCCTGATGTACTTTACTGATTTAGCCACAGAGGAGTATTTCGGTAAAGCACGTCGGGCTATATGTATCTATAAAAAAAAATAGAATGTATAAACATAAAAATGTGTTAAAATAATTGTCAGACTTTGTCCATTTCATAATGTGTGACGTCATTTGTTTACATTTGGATATATATTATCAAGAAGATATAAATGTATGAGAGAAAATCATGGAGAATTGTATTTTAAAAACAGTAAAATCGACCTTGCTAACCAAAATGCTCCTCTGTGGCTAAATTGGTAAAGCACGTCAGGCTATATGACAGTTCCATGTAGAATACACGTTTGATTCCTGTTGGAGGATGCATAATTTCTATGAAAATTTCTTGGACATTCAGGCCGGTAAATGTTATTAATACTGATTATTATAAACAGAGCATTTACTTAAATATTTCTATCTATAAAAAAAAAAGAAGTATAAACATAAAAATGTCTTAAAATATATATATATATATATATATATATATATATATATATATACGCTTGTACACAACATGGAAGTCTGTATCTGTGTGTGTACACAGCATGAATAAGAGATCTTTGAATGCATATATATATATGCACATCTGGACAAACAGTTTAATAGGCTGTGTGTAAGTCTGCATATATGAGCAAAGTAAAAATTCATTTTTCTTCATAGCTTACAAAAACCCATGAACAAAATGAGATTTTGTTTAGCAACACATCAACCTCTGTGGGTTTTTTTTAAATGCCAAAGTCTAAATATTTTGAACACAATTTTATGCCTTATTGTTGGTCATTTTACTATGTGTATTGTTGGTCATTTTTTATATAAAAATATATTGCAGGTATTTTTATTATAAAAATGTATTTTTATACTTTCATAGTGTTTGGATGTTCACTATTTGTCCATAGCTGGGACCCTAACAGGTGCAGCCTGTCCAGGTGGTTCTGGAGACAACAGCAATTAAGAGGTGGCTCCATGCTCCTCAAAACCTTCAATCTCCGAATCAGAGGCCTTCCTGCTGGATGTAGTTTGTCATACTCAGGATTTGGCACAATGAGAAAAAGAATAAATATAATTAATTTTTAAAATTCAAATTTCTTTGTGACTAGCCAGACATTTTAACTCTTCAATCCACAATAGTGATTATTATTATTATTTCTTTTTCTCACCACTAACTTGAAAGCAATCAAGGTATTGAGTTTCAAAAAAAAAAAAATTTCTGTATATCATCCCAAGGAAAACTAGACTGAGAGAAAAGGAGTGGATGAAGATGAAATTCTCAATATGCTGAAAGAAAGACAGCAAACAATGCTAAGGTATGGTACAGAATATAAGACAATAGAAAAAGAAATTAGAAGCAAATGCAGGCAGGCAAAAAAGTAATGGCTCAATGAAAAGTGTGCAGAAATATAAAGAATGGGCATAAGAGATATTGTATAAAGGAATAAGTGAAATAACAGGACAAGATGTATTCATTGACAGGATGCATGAAACCGAGAGAGGGAATATGCTGATCATAGAGGAAAAACTATTCCTAAGATAGAATGAATATATGTCTGAGAGATCTTCTGATACAAAAGAGAAAAACTTACAATAAACAAAAGTATAAAAGGACCAGAAATTTGTAAGTCTGAATTGACATCATCTGTGGCCAGGATGAACAGGAATGAAGCAAGAGGACCAGGCGGGATTGTAATAGAGATGTTTGTTGCAGCTTTGGACATTTTCAGCACTGACAAAATTACAGAAATAATAAATGAAATGTACAACAGTGGTGTAGTACCTGAAGATCTTATTAAATCAACTTTTCATAGCATAGTAAAAAAAGTCATTTGCAAATGAATGTAAGCTTCATCAGAATATCAGTCTAATGAGTCATATAACAAAACTTATCATCTGAATATTGATGAATACAGCACATAGAACAATTAGACCAGAAAAGGACAAGAACAATACCGTTTCATAAAAGACACTGGAACAAAGAATGTGATATTTATGTTCAGAATGATATCAGAAAGCACAATACAAATGCAAAAGGATGCATTCCTATGTTTTATAAACTACTAGCTGAATTACTCACACCTTGCTGTGTCACACATTTTTTGGTAAGAAAATAATGATTGATTTGCAGAAAAAAAATGATGCATTAGAGTATTAGTCAATGATCTTGCTGATGTGACCTCCATCCTCTGGCTTTCTCTTCATATGCTTTAGATAGGAGTCATTTCCTTGTTCAAATTTAAATTTAATTTAAATCAAAGGGAAAAAAATTTTTTCACTTCAGTGTTTGATCTAACCCCTTTGATATGTATTTGATATAATACTTGATTGAATAAATTGATGAGCAGATTTCAATATTGATATGACAGTTGAATTGCCACAACAAATATGTATTGTCAGGCACTACCCACTGATTTCTTGCTCAACTTGACATCCATATTGTCTCATTTTGATCTTGCCAATGTGACCTCCATTTTCTGGTTGTCTTCTCTCTCCAAGTAGCCATCCCCTTGTTCAAATTTAAATTTAATTTGAATCAAAGGAAAAAATTTCTCAGGGTTTGGGCAGGGACCCCCTTTGATCAAAATGATCTTGCCAATATGACCTCCATCTTCTGGTTTCTCCTTCTATATTAGGAGTCATTCCCTTGTTAAAATTTAAATTTAATTTAAATGAAAGGGAAAAAAATTTTCAGTGGTGTGTTTGTGCTCCCCGGGGACTATCTTTGATCAAAATGAAATATACTTATCCAAGTACCCTGGATAATGTAGTTTCAGAATATATATGGTTAAGGGGTTTATCAGCAAAATCCTAGGAGGAGTTCAATGGATAGATGAGCAGATTTCAGCACTGATATTGAATTGTTGCAACAAATGTGTTGTGAGGCACTACCCACTGATTGGTGATTTCTTGCTCAATTTGTCTCTGTTTCATCTTGCCAATGTGACCTCCATTTCTGGTTTTCTCCTTCTATATTTTGGATAGGAGCCATTCCCTTGTTCAAATTTAATTTAATCTAAATCAAAAGAAAAAAAAAATCAGTGATGGCGGGGGGGGGGATCTCCCCAGACCAGAGACCCCATTGATCAAAATGAAATATACTTATCCAAGTACCCTAAGAGTCATTCACTTGTTCAAATTTAAATTTAATTTATATCAAAGGGGAAACAACTTTCAATTTTTTATTAATTTTGTTTCTCTTTATTTTACTTCTACATATAGATATAAATGTATCACTTGTGTCCATCATGAACATCAAATCTTATTTGTTAATCAAATATTGTTTATTGAATAAGCATCAGTTCACCTCAGTTATCTTCATTCTTTATAAATTCAGATTCTCTGGTTTACAAATTTCAAAGAAAATTCACTCTCTAGATTATAAGCAAGACTTGAGAGAAATAAGGGAATGAAACAACTGAAATGAAATATTGATTTATCTATTTGAAAAAAAAATAAACACAGGAAACTATAGGTGATAACAAAGACAACATAAAACTGATACAAAATTATATTTTTTATTAAGATATTATTTATTACTCTTATCTAAATAAACTTATTTACTTTTAATTTCCTTACAAAATAACAAGAATGAGTTTTAATCATTTAGGTCTGAAGATGATGTGAATAAACACTGAAACATCAAAGTTAGAATCTACAGTGCCTTCTTTTTTTTATCAATACTTATTTTTTCAAGTAGATATTTTTATCTTTAGTTTTCATATGAAATTTTGTATATTTCTATAGCTTTATATATATATCTATTCACAACTTTTACAGACATGAAAGCATAAAAAGACTCATACCTTTCTCTGTTCGTGTGTGTGTGTGTGTGCATTTATAATATGATACATACACATTCTATAATTACATATGCATTCCAGTGCATTTATCTTTATGAACACACACATAAACATGGAGATTTCTGCATTGGTATGTAAAGTATGCTTTAAGAACTTGTGATAGACATTGATCAGTGTTGACTTTTGGTCCTGAACCTATCAATCAATGACATTAATGCATGGAAAATGCATCTGCTTGACATGTGCTAAAGCCAAGCATGTGTGTAATAATGAGCTACCTGATTTTACAGGTTGAAAATTGTGCTCCAGCAGACAATAGCCAGTGATCAGTTGATCAGCAAATGAACTGCTGCTTTCAGCCCAATGGCCATTGGCATCTGACAGACATGACTGACCAAAGCCCATCTCCAAAATGATTGCTGTCATGCATGAACAACAAACACAAGTCGTATCCACTGGTTGCAAAATTTAATGTTCACTTGTTAATAATTTGATGTTCACTGTTGTGCAATGAAATGGGGCATATGAAAAAAGAAAAAGAAAAAAGATGGAATGAAATACCTCTGAGGATGTTGGATGAGTGCACAGCACTCAAAAATCATCGTTAGCCTCAAATAACTTCCAATCAACAAGACGAAGTGATGGGCACAGTACCATGAAGATCAACAATTGATCAATGAATAGTTTCAGTGCTTTCTATGATGCAACACTGTTATACCTACATTCTTATACCATATATATGTGTGTGTGTATGTGTGTGTACACACACACACATACTTATACCTATGTTCTGCTTTAACAGGCTAAGCCAACTGCCAGTGATCAACAGCAACAAAAAATAGAAATAATAGCTTGTATTTTGTTAGGAATTCCAAGGAAACCCTGTGTATTATTAATTGATTATCTTTTAAAAAAAGAATTAACCCTTCCAGTTTGACAGTAGGAAACTCATAGCAGAGACCTGTTGACCAAGATATTAAATGTAACACCTTAGTACAAGAGGTTAGGGTTTCAAATGTAGCTGTTAGCAATTAAAAGGTACATTTGGCACTAATATTAGTGATATTAGTACCATTTCAAAAGGCATGGTCCTTAAAAATTCCATTTAATCATACAGTAACATGTTGAGAGATTTCAAACTGTACAAATCTTTGTGTGCAAATTCCCCTGTGGTTCACACAGAGGAAGCTCTATTGGTGGTTCAAAATAAAATAGAATCGGATCTCAGAGCATATAAATGTCTGTAGAATGACCGATTATGAAGCTGTTGATATTCTGTGAGCAAAAAACATCCAACCGGATTCCAACATATACCTACATCAAGAAGGCTTAGCTATGGAATTACCAATATTGGAGATAATGGTAAAAATAAACAAGTACTACTTCCAGGAAATTGTTATTGTAATATCATCACTAAATCTATCATGACTTAGATATGTAAATGACACTTTCATACACTGGCAACACCAGGAATATGAGCAAGAACTGCTGGACCACATAAACTCAAGAATTCATTCTATACTGGGAAAAGAATGCAGAAGATATTGGTTTTTCTGTATGCATTGACAACTCCATGTAGTATAAATTCAACAACTACCCAACAAGCATAACATCAACTTCCATGAGCAGGAACAGAAGAGTAAAAGACAATAATAAAAAATCTGCTATAGTCTGTTTATGATACATAAAGTCTACATTTAAAAAGAGTCAGAGAATCTGTTGTTCATAAAACATCATGGTGATATGTAATGAATGGGAAATAATAATGCCCTTCACCCACTCGCTTCCAATTTGGAAGACTGAAGAAAAAAGAAAGGAATTTGCAAGCCTATGTAAAATGTCTTTAAACCCATGAAAACCTTGATTTCACAGAAATTGACTGTTTTAGCTGAGAAGGAAAGGAATTTTTGAGCCTATGCGAAATTGTTTTTGGACCAATGAAAACCTTGATTTCCCAGAAATTAACTGGTTTAGCTGAGAAGAAGGAAAGGAATTTTTGAGCCTATGCAAAATTGTTTTTGGACCAATGAAAACCTTGATTTCACAGAAATTAACTGGTTAGTCAAGAAGTAGAAAAGAAAGTAGCAAGCATACACAAAATTGTTTTTTATATAAAATGAGGAGAAAAATTACATTAATCAGAAAAGAATGTCTGAAGTCATGTGAAGGATATTGTTTCAGTTCCTTGCAGCCAGCACTGAAGTTCTTGCCAATTATTGGCCTCTAACTAACATGCGAAACTTCAAAGAATTTTCTCTCAACAATCCAGGAAAACTAAGTATTTCAAACTATCTCTCTTCGTCTACTTTTGAACGTACACAACCATATATCCCTTTGGTAAGCAACAAACTCTCTTACCTTTGTTTTAAACATTTTTTAATATTATTTTGTGTCAGATTATTTAATATGTTGTATGTGCATTTCCTCTTTATGACCATACATTAAAAATATGGACTTTAAGAATTCTGATTTATTTTCCTGAAACATGCTACTGACACTACTTCAAGCGTGTAAATTTGTGAATAAATTCCTTATCTTGTTTTGTTAAATTTACCTGTCTGTTTCCTCGTCATCATCATCATCCTCCATAAACGTTCTTGACATGGATAAATCAACTGTTTATTTTAACCCTAAGCCTCACACCACTATAGATATTCAAAAACAGTTCTACTCTTCAGAGATATTTCTCTTGAACCAAACCCTGCCTTTGGAAGCATTCTATTTTATGCAGATGTGACAAGGAATACAAGGGTGACACCAGCTACTCACTCAATGTAAGTTTGGAGGAAAAGGATTTAGTCTGGAATTAGTTATGGCTGGTCATGTATGGAAGAAGATAGGCAGTAATCAACGTCTGTGGATGAAGTCAAAATATAATAGAGAACAACACTGGAGAATAAGAAAACTGAAAGAATCAGCACACTTGTTTGGCACTGACAAAACTGATCAATAGACCTAAACTAGAGATGAACATTAGCTGGGATCTCCTAAGTAAGAAAGAAAGAGAACTTAAAAGTTCCATTGAGTATAGGTTTCACTTCAAAATTCTGTGATGGTTACTGAGTACAACAGACACCTGAAGATGGTTTCAGAGTACAATGGATGAACTATTTAGTATAACAACTAAGATGAACATGCTTGTTTGCATAAAAAGGCATGTAATAATGATAATTCCTCGTCAGAAAAGCTATGAAATGCACAGAGAAAGAGGAGAGAGATAAAAAAAAAAAGAAAACAAAAAATAATACATTAGTTATTTGTATTTACCTATATAAATTCATCACCTATAATAGATCTGTAGGCTTATATTACTAGACTCTGCTAGGAAGGCTTCTTGTTTCAATCTGAATTAAATTATATAATAAGATTTTCTTTTTTACAATTTCATTACATTTATTATGTTATCAAGGTAAACATTGAAAAAAGTAATCCACTGAAATTTCTTTATCCTAATATGGCAAACTGTTTTTGCAATCAAATCTTATCAAATCATTATGGTTCTATTTGATTAAAAAATGATTGGATTGATGATTTCAGTCTTTCTTCTGGTTTGGGTAATCAACAATTCCATTATTACAAGGGAATGCTGAAAAGTTATAATCTACTAGAAAAAAAAATCAGTATTCTGATGTTTGGTCATTGAAATTCAGATTTTAGAAAGAGGCTCAGGCAAGTACTTTTTAAGAGCCCATCATATTTTTTCTCTATCAAACTCAAAATATGGATTTCAAATAAGTTTAAAAGTTTTTATCATCATTGTTCTTAATTTTTAGGTTCGAGTTTTTCTGTGTATAATTTTTAATTTCTAATCAGAAATATCATTTTATTCAAAATTACTGCAAATGAATTAACCAAAAATCAAAACAGAGTAGCATTTTAACATGATCAACAAAACAATATATAAAACTGCTTATTTGTTTTAATTTCCTTCATAGAGAAAATCATTAAATATTACAGATGATATACTTGAAAACATTTTAAAAAGAATTTTACTTCAGATCATTCCTTGTTAATGATACAAACTGATAAAAAAATGTATGGAGTTTTCATCATTCTAATTAAGCAATGTTTTCTTCAGATCAATGATTGAAATTCCCAAGTGCTGTAAACAAAAGGAATATGGAAAATAAAAAAGGGCATTCAATGCAAAAGAAAATAGTGAATTCCTCAAGTAAAATTGTTATGGGCAATGAAGTCTGTATTCATCTAGAATCAAAAGATAACCAAAATCCTACAAAGAATCAAGTTATGTCATATTAAAAAACAAAACAAAAAATGCATAAAGTATTCAGGGTTTCTCTCTTGAAGGAAGAACCATTTCCTTAGATTCCACCCAGAGATATATATAAAAAAAAGCAAAAACAAACAACAAATAAAGACTTGACTTTCCTTACATATGAATGGATGTGCTATCTATTGCCATACTCATTGCAATCTGTGTAAATACCCAGCATTGTCTCACTAAAATATCATAAGGACCAGTTATAGCGATTTGCAAATGTCTATAAGCTAGCTTTACTCAGCCTTGTGAGACAGCCTTCATCAGCTGACAGAATCAGTTGCTGTCTATCAGATCAGCCATCTTGCATCTGCCAAAGCACTTATCTGATCCTGCAAAGATGACTTCTGAGAAGATGGCACAGCCCAGAGAGCTTATGCAGATGAACAAACTCTACAGATCCCCACTGCCACCCATGAGATAGACATCTCTGAGGAACTGCTGAAAGAAGAGAGTAATCCTGGGCTGCTTCTTAGAGCAAGAGAGGATGCCATAATAATATGCCTGGTTGAGCTCGGGAAAAGATATGCCTGCTAACTATGAGGAAACTATAGCCAACTCATCTGTGTCGGTTTATCTTCAGATGTATGTATGTAAAACAGTTTATGCAGAGCCTACAGACTGATTCAGAAATTTTCTGATGTTAACGTTGGTTTTGTCAAGAAAATGTTCAACTGGCATTCCTAACTCTACTGGATGTGATATATGGTCTCTGCTTGACAAGTGACAGGATATGAAGGATTCAATCTGCATTAACGACAATAGATTTATATCAGAGTTATTATTTTCTTTTACTCTCTCTCTTTCTAGCAATATAGAAACACACACAGAAAACAGATGCTTATTTCCATTTATCTATTTATATATATATATATATATATATATATATATATATATATATATATTGTGCTCAAGTATACTGTTTCATTAGAGTAATATTATTTTGTAATATTTGTTTTATATGTGCACATGCATTTAAAATATTATATATATATATATATATATATAATTAATGTAAATAAAAGGTCTGTCACTTAGCTGATTGATGTTACCTTCAGCATCCCAACTCTAGAGTTTCATACATCAATCCTCTGGGAATAATTCTGTCCACTCATCAGGGGAATCAACAATTGAGTGTTTATACTTCTCAATTTTTCTTTTGTTAATGCACTTTTCATTGGTGAAGGTCTTTTTTCTTTGCGTGTGTGTGCATGCATGCATGTGCCCATCTACACATATATGTAGAATGTTGTGTTTACTTGTCCTTTTCATCATTTTTTTCCTCTTAGCACTTATATATATTAATGGATTTTATTTTTAAATCTGAAATGTTTTTATTACTTCAAACCTTATTTTTAGTCGCTACCCATATTTGAGTAGACACTCTGCTTATTTTAAACAAGATTTATTTTGTCCACTGGCTTGATCACTGAAGAAAACTTAAGGAAAATCTACCTTCTGGCATGATTTGAAGGTGCATCCCTCTTTGCAGGAGAAAACACAGTCTGATCTGGTGTGCTTTGCCTGCTCACCTACAAAAAGCTTCATAATGAATCAAATTAAGGCAAACAAAGCCTTGCTTGATTGTCAAGCTCTTCTTAGTCAAGTGATCAAATTATGTAAGAGTAGAAATGGAAAAGAATTTCTGAGCAAAGCATTCTGTTTTATCAGCAGATGATAGAACACCAGATTTTTAAGAAGGGAGAGATTGAGGATTTACCCTTATTTAACACTCTTACAGGGCTGGCAGCAGTCATGAGAACCAAACTTGTTAGTGGCTAGAGAGTGCCTTGCTCTGTCAGTAAAAACAACTTCAAGGACATATTTGAAATTAATTTTTATCTACTGTTCTAATGTACCTCCAACCACCGGACTTAAAGATGTTTATTTAACACTTCACTTTTTATTTAACACTTCGTATCCAGTATGTTGTCCTTATGCACATTGATGAGCTGGATCTATGTCCAATGTTTTTTAAGGGTTCCATATGTCAGGAATCCAGATTGCTTTCGGAAATGTTTGACAGTACACATCTATTTTAAACTATATTTTCATCTTACATCGTTTCTTTATATCAATGACAGAAACTTTCCTATTGCTTATTGAAATTTAGTCAATGGACTTAACCATTCGTTTGATAGTTGTTCTTAGTTGCTCACATTTAAGCTGATCCAAATAGCCACAATTCATTATGGACATCTAAATAGAATTGTAAAAAGAACATTTTGAGCATGCAACTTCATAAACTGTCAAACTCTACAGCCAATTAAGCTTACATAGCTGCCTGATTTCAGTTTAGTTTCTGACAATAAACTATGTTTTTTTGCCCATTGTGCCTCTGCAAAGTTCTGAGAGAAAAATATTATAAATGATCTATTTTACATTACTTAAAGAGTAAAACACGAAAAGAAATATTTCACACATACATTCACATAGAAGTAAATAAATAGAAATATCCATAAACAAACACAACACTTTAAAATGTCATATTTTTATGCATGTCTAATAAATAATAATAAACAACTGCGTGGTATGTACATGCATGTATGTGGTGAAACAAGTTTGATATGAGACAAGAGAAAAATATGAATTCTATGTGCATGAGCCTATAGTAGCATGTCTTTTTTTATTATCTTGCAAGCAATTGTTAAATAATTTGATTTTCAGATCGTTTTTGAAAATGTTAACTTCTATTGCAAAAAAAAAAAAGAAAATTTTTAAATGCTTTGTAAAAAGATCAGTTGTATTCATTTATTATTCCAAAGAAAGAATGAAGTTTTCAAAATATATTCTTTAAAGAAGTAACATATAGAAACAAATAGTAAAATCTGTTTTTGTATAATTGCCCTCAAGATTCAAGTAGTAACATAAAATCTGAAGACAGAAAATTAATGTTGTTACTAAATAATTGTATTTCCTAGCTTACAAGCCTCACCTGACCAAGGATTAATAAAATCAACTTGAGACAAAAAGAAAAGATTAATCAGCCTGACTTGATTTCTATGGTTCTCTCTCATTTCTGCAATAAGGATTAACCCTTTAAAGGGTTAATCTGTAAATCTGCTTTGTCCTCCCCATTTAATGTTAATCAGTCCAGCTTGAAAATTTAATCTGAATTGTTGGCTATAAAAGACAAATTATTCTTTTTGGATAAAAGAGAAGAAAAAAAAGGCAAAACAGTTTTTAAAAAAATCTACCATCTGTCACAATCCATGAAAAAAAAAAAAAAAAAAAAACTTAAGAAAGAGAGGCAGACAAGAAAGTGGATTAGGGCAACTTGAGAATATGAAAAAGAAAATATAGAGTGATAAAGCAAATAAGCAGACCAAAGTTCAACAAGACAGTAGAAAGTGTTAGAGAAGTTTTTTAATTTGTGTATACTAATTGCAAGCTCATTAAAAATGTTTTATGAAATTAATGAATGCAACATAAGCTGAGCTGGGAGATAACTTATATGTATAGGGAGCAGGGCAAGTAAAATTCTGCCAATTAAATGTGTTTGCTATCATCGTAGGCATTGCTCACAAGAAGCATGATGTAAATACAGCAAAGTTAATTATTTTGTGGTAATTTAATTAGTCACCAGTGATATTATTACATTTTGACATTGTACTCTGCATTTTTCCATATGAGATGAATCTAGCAGAGATTTTAATTATATAATGTGTAGGGCGTACATCAGATATTTCTACATTAATAAAAGGAATTACCTATGATTCCAGGGAAACAAACCAAAGTTAGGGAACCTTTGTCAACAAGTGAAATCATCTCAAAACAAGTGGCAGATTTTCTTAGACTTGCAGGCAACACTTTTTATGGGAGATTTCTACTGGAAATCCACATGAATAAATAGCAATAAATATAAATCTTTATATTTTTCATGTATAATTAGTCTATTCACCCTCCAACTATATATATATATATATATATATATACATATAAAATGGATTAAATCCAACAACTATTTTAATATATTTTCTGTTTCTATGTTTTTTTTTTATGGATACACTTATTTGAGTAAATGCTGTTTTTTAATTAAACAATATTAATTATATTTACTGACCTGAATGTTTGAGAAATTTCATTGAATATATGCATTCTTTGACAGGAATCAAAGCTGTATCCTATATGAAACTATCATTAAGCATGATATGCTATGACCATTCAGCCACATCCAATTTCTCTCAGAGAATGCATATTTTCTACAAACATCACATGAATAAATAGCACTAAATATAAATCTTTATATTTTTCATGTATAATTAATCTATTTACCCTCCCACTATTTTATATATATATATATATATATATATATATATATATATATATATATAAAAGTGAATATTGAAGTCAACACCCAGAAGCGACAGGCAGTTTCATGCTAGATGCAATTGTCAGGTGGCCTGATGATTGCATCTAGCATGAAACAGCCTGTCGCCTCTTAGTGTTGACTTCAATGCAATGTTCACTTTATATTTGTATTTACATACACTCTATTTCTGATATTGAGCACTTTATCTCATAAATATAGCACACATTAAAACTATGTTTATATATATATATATATATATAGTTAAATCATACATTTTAGATGCATCAAGGGTGGTCTTCAGTGATGCATTGTTCTCATTGCCAATTTCAGGTTTCATATCTGCTCCAACAGCAACCCCGACCTGATTCTAGATGAGTCAGGCTGCCTCCTTGAAAGCATTGTGCTACGCACAGCAACATTGCAAAAGAACAGTAATCATAAGAAACTAGCAAGGCCGAATTTTGACCATTCTTATTGACATATGTCAGTCAGCGTCAGCCAATGAAAACAGGGCTTTTCACACTCCTCTTCTATATAGTGGTGTCTTTTTACTACATCCGGTTTACTAATTCCGGAATCCATACCGAGGTGAGCTGGTGTCTTTAGCGATACTAAATCTGTAACTAAACCTACACTCATATCCAACTCAAAACTATCCTATACTAGCACTTTCTCAAAAGAATTCGCTATTCTAACTCTCAGCTCAAAAAAAAAATCTTGTATACACGTTTTGTCATTTACCAGCCAAAATAATTCGGTGGCCTAATAACAATAAATAAATAATTATGCTATCTACTCAATTAAGTAACCTATACACATATTTACAATCTGATACATATTTCTCAAAATAACTCTACTCAATTAGTACTAGCATCAACTCACTAAATTTCCAGACTATTATTACTACGAAACTATATCTTTCTCCCCCATTCCATTCCTAATAAATATGCAATTAGGCTTACATATTGAAATAAAACTGCGAGTAAGTGCTAACAAAAAATAAAAATAATAATGGCAATCAATAACTGAAATGCAAAGGAAAAAAAAAACACCTATTCATCCCCCTACATATAACAATGATTCTCAACCCCTATCCATAACAGTTTGACTACCCTAACTTAATATATTGTCTTAATATTACCTTATAACATATAACATGTCTCCTAAATATGATTCTGAGATTTCCCTTAATGTCCTCACTATTTCTTCCATGGCTCTGATCTCTTAAGCCAAATCCATTTTGATGCAATGAGAACCGTGTCGGTAATGTCCTTCAGCGCTCTTGCTCTAACTGCCCCCACTATGCCTATTTTTGCTAGGGCTCTGCACAACGACTGTCCAGCAAAGCCCCTGCAACCAACTTCTACGGGGTCATAGTATATCTTCCATGACTTTTGCCGACATTGTTCGACCAGTTCTTGGTATTTGAACCTCTTTCTCTCATTAGCAAGTGTAATATATTCCTCCCATGACACAGACAGTTCCCAAATGATGCACTGCTTTGTGTTGTGGAAGTGCAATATCAGATCCAGTCTTAGCGATGTTACGGCTATGTGTCTGGCAAACTTCAGCTGGGTCTCTCTCTCTATATATATATATATGTATATACATAATGTAAATACTGTATATGTATATATCCATAAAAAACATATAAACAGAAAAATATATTAAATTATTTGTCAAATGTAATCCATTTCATATATGTTGTCATTGTTTATGTTATGCTACAATTTCAGAGCAGATGTGATGGATCAAGAAAAATCGGTATATATATATATATATATATATATATATATATATATATATATATATATATAGGTAAAGATGTGTTTGGTTATCCATATGTATAAATCCAGGGAGGATATAATCCAGAGATGTCAATGTAAAAATAGAGCAAATATAAGAATCTTCTCATACCTGGAATATTTATCATCCATTTATTTGTATGAAAATGTTGATCTGAGGAATTAGAATCGAATTTCAACTCAGAGTAAATAAATTATAATCACCATGACCCCTTAAAGTTGTCTGTTTCTTTATATATATATATATATATATATATATATATATATATATATAAAAGTGAACATAGAAGTCAACACTTAGAGGCGACAGTATGTTTTATGCTAGATGCAATCGTCAGGCCACGAGTGCTGTTATTTTTCTCGGCTATTTATATATACAGGTCAATGGTGCATTGTGGGTAGTCTATTTTGGCAGTTATCTTACCGGAAGTCGTATATTTGTTTATTTATTTATTTGAGTTAAATTATTTTGCTTGTTTTTATTTTTTAATTTTTTTTTTATTTTTTATCTTATATATCTATTTATTTTTTAATTTTTATTTTGATCAGTCTTTTTATTAACGCAGTAAAAATTTGTTTATATAACTTATTTAATAGTTTTGTTTTTGTTTGGGAAGATAATTAAAGTTATTTGTTCAATTTTTGGGTTGATTGTTGTAGTTTGTTCTGACTATTATTTTGGCGGGAACAGTTTTTAATTTATTTATTTGGATTGATTATCTTTATTTATTTTTTCTAACAGCTAGTTTATCAGTATCGGTTGTTAGTTTATTTATATATTTGGATGTATTTAGATCAATTTATTTTACTTGTTATTATTTATTTGTTACACTGTATAATTTCTATTTTTGGTTTTTGATTTTTAAATAACATAGTATATTATTTTTATTTTTTATTTTTATTCATTTTTTTTATCGTTATATAACAGTTATAGGTTTTTTTTCGTCCAACTTTTGGTTTGATTTTTATAGTCTAACTAATATTTTGGTCATAATAGTTTGTTAATTTGTTTATTACTTTATTTATTAATTTTGTTTCTTATTTTTTATTCTAACAGGTGTGATTTGGTAATTTGTTTGGATTAATTTATTTTGCTTATTTTATTGTCATTTTGTTTATTTATTTATTTTTTCCATTTTTAATTAATGTAGTAAAAATTTGTTTTCATGTCTGCATTTTGAGATGAGCTCAGATCTTACCTTAAAATATAAGCAACTTACCATTAATTCACTCCTCTGGTTCAAAAGAGATTTTTTGTCAGTAAATTTGATAATTTCTAGTTTTTCATGTAAACATAAGAAGCAAGGTTCATTTAAAGATTTGCAAGTTCTAGTTTTTTTAGTATTTTCCATTTTACTGTAGGGTGTTTATTAATGTCCTTTAAGTTCTGAAAAGATTTAGAAAGGGATGCCCTATTTCTGTATGCATTATTGGTGAAAGATAATATATGTTGGTACCACCTAGTTTTAAAAGATTTCTTGGTACTCCCAATATAAAATTTTTTAACTGTTGGATTTTCTATAGTAGAAATAGTGCTTAGGTAAACAAGAGTGACTGTTTGATGTCAGTTTTGCAATGGACATTTGTTAGAATTTCTACAATTACACTTGTTGGTATTATCTGCATTTATTGCTTTGGAATGGCTAATATTACTAAAGTTTTGTATTGCTTTAAAATTTTATTATGTTTTTCAATAATTTTTCAAGATTATCGGTACAGCTATAGTTTAGTTTTAGTGTATTTCTGTTAAAAACATTCAGGGGAAGTGTTTCTCAATTAAATGGAGAAACTTCTGCCCTAACTTAGAATTAACCATTTGGTTAAATGGGGGTGTGTACAAAATGATTTTTCTGTTTCTATTTTTATTCCTATGATTGCCATTGTTATGTTTTTTATATCTGATGTCAGGGCACTTATAGCCACTATTTTTTAAAGCAGTGTTATGAACTTTACTATGCTTGTAAAAGACATTTTCACTGGAAGAGTTATTGCAAATCCTATATTCTATGGAAGAGGGTATGTGTTTGATTATGGATGGAGGGTTGTTAGAATTGGGGTGGATATATATTGGATTGTTGTTTTTTTCATGTAGGGTTGGAATACATCATTAACTAGGTCTAATGTAACGTCAAGGAAATTTACTTTTTTAAATTAGTTTTGATCTTAACTTTAAGGTTGGGATTATAAATTCTCTATGTATTAATTTTCTGATTTTGTCAGCTTTAATTTTTGTGTAATTTTTCCCCACCATGAGGCCATCATCTCTATATAACCCTATATTATCAATGTTGATATCTTGGTGGGCACTAAAACATATATATATATATATATATATATATATATATATATGTATGTATAAAATAAACACAGAGGTTGATGCAAATTAGCATCAAGACCTAATACAATAATAAAATATATATACTGTGATGCCTTCATTCCACTGAATGAAGTTAACTATCATGAAATATAATGTCACTTGGAGTAAACATGGTCTTACTGAATTCTGTAGTAAGGATTCAAGGCTCACTACTAGCTCTGCTGATGATTTTTGGTGCCATTATATAAGCTATTTGGACAAGTTCAAGTCATATTCTGGAGAAGTATGTTCATCTCCACGCACAACACCCACCTTTTTAGATATGCACTTTCTTCAGGTGATACTTTTTCCAACATGTGTCCACTTGTAATATTTCAGTCGAATTACATTTTTGCTTACCTTGGTGTTGTATTGTAATATTAGACTTTGGAATAACTGCTTCAAATATATCATATAGTATATCCATCGGTGAATTAAACTGTACTTATCCTGAAGAATATCTAGACCTCAATTGATTTATATGTCTCCCATGTAGAAATCATCATCTTCAGCAACACACATCATACTACCAAGGCGTTGAATAATTTTGCTTCCTGCCAATTTTCATTTCCAGCTTTAAAGCCTTTAAAGAAGACTTTATTGCTGATCTTAAATGATCTGGTAGTTCCAAATTGTTGAATTTGCTTTTTATATTCTGGCAGTAATTTGTTGAAAATGTTTCTAACTTTCCTAGCAAACATGAGCTCTGCAGGTGACATTTGCATTTGACATCATTCAATATACATTCAAAAATTCTTGTAGTGCTGTTTCTTCAGCTCCTAAGCCATTAGCTTTTCTTAATGCCCTGTTGAAGGTGTCAACAAACCACTCAGCTTGACCAATTAACCTCGGGTGATAAATCAGCATTGTCAAATGTTCAGCTGCTTAATTTTTACAGAAATTTTAAAACTCACTAGATGTAAATTGAGTTTCATTATCAGATACCAAACTGTCAGATACTCCAAACCTTTCAAAATGTATGTGTAAGAATTTAGTCTTTATTGCAGTAGTAGTTTGTTTACACTTTAATATCTTGGGCTATTTTGTGAAACTATAAACCACAACTTAATAGTATGAACCGTTTAGTGGCCCAGCAAAGTCCAAATATAGTCTTGCCCAGGCTTTATCAGTGGTCAGCCATGCCTGATAATTTATAGGTTGAGATATTGGCACTGAATTAAAACCATTACATTTTCTATCTGTATTTTGAATATTTTTGTCTAACTTTAGCCAATAAATGTAGTTTCTCATTTGGACTTCATCTTCACTATTCCTGGATGTCCTAGGTGGAATTGTTTTAAAATCCTTTTTTGTACTGATAACAGAATTACTACTTTTTTCTGCATACAAAATTGCCCCATCACAAATAGAAAATTCTGAATTATTGTTAGCAGCTTTAATTTTAGTTTCACTCCATTTCAACTTAACGTCATTCATAGTTTTTTAACAAACATATCCTTTTTAGAATGAATTTTGATATCATCTATCAAGAACGGAAATTCTTTAATAGCATTACACACCAGGCTTTTAATCTTGTTTCAGATTACAGCAAAAAATATCACAGTATCTTATAAATCTTCTTTACATTTTAATATCAATCTGGACAAGCCATCTGTGTGTCCCAATTTTTTTGATGATAGAAATTCCATCTTGAAATCATAGTCAAATAAAATCATGGCCCAATGCTGTAATCTGCTTAGAGTATGCATGAAAATCCCTTTCTTAGAATCAAATATATTTAATAATGGCTGATGATCAGTTTGCAGTATGAATTTCCTTCCTTATATCATCCTGTGAAATTTGTTTACAGCAAAAATTATAGCAAGTGCTTCCTTTTCAATTTCACCGTAGCATTTTTCTGTATTTGTCAAAGTTCTTGAAGTGTGGGTGACTGCTTTCAGTGTACCATCTTCAAATTTATAGCCTATTACTGCTCATATGTCATATTCACTTGCATTTGACACTACTATTATCTCTCGGTGCAGATTGTAAGGTATCAGTGATAACTCTGAAGTTAGTAGTTTTTTTAATTCCTTCAAAATCTTTTTGACATTCCACTGACTAATTCCATTTTGTATCATTCTTAAGTAAATTATTCAGAAGTGCTCACAATCTGTACATATCTGGCACAAATATTATAATAATTCTCTAATCCAAGAAATGATTGTAGGGTCACCAAATTTGTCAGGGTAGGGATTTCTTTAATGGCACTTTCTCAAGCGGGATCTGGTCTTCCTCTTTTTTGTTGTTTATCTGACCTAAATTTCTTGTCTAGAAAGAATTGATATTTCTGTTCATCAATTTTGAAACCATAGTCATGTAGTCTATGAAATGCTTCCTGAATCAGTTTTACAGGCTGTATTTTCATAGGACTTTTAATAAGTATATCATATAGGTAAGTAACAACACCATATAGAGCCACCAAGATTGTATCCATTATTTGCTGGAAAATACCTGGGGCTACTTTTATGCCAAAGGGTAATCTTTTAAACTTGTAGAGACTTTTATGCATATTGATACTGAAAAACTTCTTCATCCACTTCAATTTGAAGATATGCCTCACTCAGGTCAATATTTGACAAAAATTACCCCCATTTAATTTGGCATATCCTCTGGTGTTGGTAGGGGATATACATATATGAAGAGACAGTCATTCCACTCAATTGAAAAATCTGCACATAAATGAATCTTATTTTTCTTTCTAATATACACCACCAGTGAGGCCCATTCTGAATAATCTATTTTTTCAATAACTCTGTGGTTTTCTAACCTATCAAGTTCAGTGTTGATAGACTCCAATGTAGTAAAGGGTATCTTTTTTAGGCTTAAAAACTGGAATCACATTTTCTTTTAATTTGAAAAATGCTTTTGAATTTGTACATCTTCCCAACTCCTCTGAGAAAATATTCTTGAATTTATTTTTTCAGTTTGTTTTTAATACGTCCACATCTGATTTTTTAGTTTTACCTGCAATGGTGATGTCACACGTGATTTTCCCAAGAAAAATAAATTTCTTGCCCAATATTCCTCTTGCAAATTTGTCAGTTTTTCTCAAGTTAGGCTTGCCAATTCTGTTCCAAGTTGGTTCATCAATAATTTTAATATCGCTACCAGTGTCCAACTGAAATCCCACCATATCATGATTCATTTTTACTGTCACAAATTTTCTATTATTTGAACTTTCCAGTTTTTTAGCTGGTTTTACGACTTTCGGCATGTTAATTTGTGTATTTCTTTTGCTTTGCATCTTTCAGTAGCTTTGTGAGCTGTTTTTCCACAATTAAAACATTTTTGGTAATATATGGACAGTTCTTTCTAAAATAAAGCATGCTAAAGCCATAGCATGGGTTACTCTTTGCAGTATTTTTTCTAGTTTTTTCTTTTGGCAGTACTATCTTTTTTTAACTACTTGTACTTCTGACATGCTATTTATTTCAATTTTCACTGTATCGTGCCTAAATTTGACAATTTTTGGCACTCTCTCATAACAGTCTGCACTGTTAACTTTGAATCCTGCTCAAGTTTTGTCAGGATTCAAGAGCATATTTCTGCATTGTTAATTTATGTTAGACTATTAATGAAGATTAGACATTTAAATCTGTCTGGGGATAGTTTATCCAATTTAAATTTCTCATACACACAGTTGACTTTACCAGAATATGTGACAAAATTTTCATTTTCATCCTTAGTAAGGTTCATGCACTGCCAATGTGCATAAAAAGTGAATTCTTTTCACCAAAGATTTTGATGATATTGACACCATTTCATTAAATGGCACTTTTACTGAAGTATTCGGCAAAATGAAATTCAGATATTTGTCATGTTCAGTGGGGCACAGATTTTGTAACAGAAGACATACATATTTTTCATCCAACCATCTTTGATATTCTTCTCTGAAAATGGTCTTCTGAAGTATGATAGGAATGTAATGTTTTCTTCTGGGATGTAATTAAATTCACTAATTGTGTTAGTGAATGAGTCTGGCAAAAATTAAGTTGGTGCATTGCCTGTTCCTTGCATTTCCACGATTGCCTTTAACTGTTCTTGATATTCAATCTGCAATGTTTTCTGGAATTCTTGCCATTGCTGAATAATTATCTTTAGTTCTTTCTTAGTGAATTATGTTTGTACAAGTAATCATTAACCATAAAGAAAAAAGTTTTTTTTTTCTTTTTCATAAGAATTCAAATCTTTGTCGTGACTGTTATGTCTACATTCCACTGAATGGAGTTAACACAGTCATGAAATATAATGTTGCTTGGAGTTGACAGTCTTACTGAATTCTGTAGTAAGGAAATAAGGCTTGCTCCTGGCTAGCTCTGCTTACGATTCTTGGTGTTTGTATATATGCTATTTGGACAAGTCATCATATTCTGGAGAGGTTTATTTTTCTCCGCAATATAAACATAACTATATTTATCAAATTCCTATTACTCCAAGTTTCATACATTATGCAATCAGCAGATGTCATGGATATGCTGCTTGAAACTTGGAGTAGCAAGGATTTGATAAACATAGTTTGGTACATGAATTTAATTACCATTTAACTCATACAAACACAAGAAAAATTGAATAAAATGCTTGTCAGTCATCTTTAATGAAACATACATATATATATATATACACACACACACACACACACACACACACACACACACACATACACACCCACCCACCCACACATACACTAGTGTATACATGTGTGCAGAAAAAATTATAAGGATTTTGTGATAAAGTGGGTGATAGATAAAACTAGTGATAGAGAATTGGTTAGTCTGAGCACCTATAATGATGCAAAGAAAAATATTTTACTGATGAGAGTTATATCAACAAATTACTATCTCAGAAAGTTGACAAAGATCTTTTTTTGCTCTCTTCAGAAAATCATGCTCTGAAAAACATACAAGCCAGGTACTTCAGGAAAGAAATATGATATTTAAGTTTCATAATATTTGTGTGCTTAACAGATCAACTCACTAATAATTCAATAAATCCATACACATACATCTTCATGTGAGTCTGCTTTTTATACTGATCTTACCTTGTAATATTTTTATCTGACTTCATCATAAATGTTATTCAATGATACAATGATTAGTATTTACTTTCATTTTAATTTTTATTTGTTTCTATTGAAAATTTTTTTATCTTATTCACATATTTTGTATTTTCACAGATGCAAACATATACATGTAAGTACATTTATGTAAGAAAGGTAACACTTTTTAGTTTTGTTAATGAATATTTCAACGGACATATCAAAGACAAAAAGATGAAGTGGGGCAGTAAACAAGGAGTTTATACGAAAGGATAGCAAATAGGAGGGATGTTGAAAAAAATAAATGTTATTAAAATCTCTATGGGATAGCAGATTATGGAGCCATGATTGCCCATCACCTGAAGGGAGATGCCACTTTGAGCGAGAATGAATAGGTGTAAATATTATGTGTATACATATATATATATATATATACACACACACACACACACACACTTATTAATCAGTAAATAAATATTTTTGTTTAAAAATAAAAATTGATTATTCTGATGTATAATTTTCTATTTTGCACTGCATATATATATATAAATTCATACAATGATTGCTGCAATAAGAGTAGTATTTCCAAGAAATCTGTTGATGACCCTTATCTCAGTTATGATTTTGGGTCCACAGTGTCATTAACACAAGGCACCCAAGCTGTAATTTGCAATATCACAAGACTTTGTTGGTTGCCTGTTACAGTGCAGACAAAAGTACTCGGTGTAAGTAGATGTAGTGTCTGATCCAATCTTGAAGCCTGCTTCCTTTGATATCAACCAGTGATCAGTTTGATATATCAAGGCAGAAGTGGGAATGACACCCCAGCATTTAACCACGATAGAATAAACATTAGTTGTAAAGCCAATATTTCTATCCCCAATTCTAACATAGCCAAGAGAATGATCCATTCACAAATATGTATACAGCTCAGAAGAATCAATGACCAAGAAAATAGAAGATGGAATAATTCATATAATTAATGAAAAATGAAAAGAGCTGGTGGATAATAATCAGAAAACAATACATTGACTGGTCTCAGAATTCTTGCCTCTCTTTATTGAAAGTTTAACCAAAGTGATGATTGAACTGAAAGTCCTGTGTTCAATCTCCAACCAACAATGAATCCCTCACTAAACTATGAAGAAACATATGAATTAGCTCTTACTGCAGACATTTTAGCAAACGTATTGTTGTGCGTACAAAGTCAAATTTAACTGAAAAGAAAGCTTATTCATCAACGGTGAAATCATAACCCAGTGATTCTGGTAGGAAGTTTGTTACACAAATGGACTTTGCCTCTTTTTTCCTTTAACCAATGTGGCGAATGGTTATCACTAAACAATGAACAAACCTTATCTAAACAGAAACTCAAGGCAACAATATAAATATACACATTTTTTCATGGACTCCAATTAACTAGGATATTAAACAAAGAGAAATAAATATATATTTCTAAAGAAAGGGAATGGATTTTTTTTTTTTTTTTTAATCTGACTGTGCTTTGGATTTTTCAGCTATGGAGTGCATTGTTGAACAAGCAAATAAATTTCTAAAAAAAGGGAATGGATTTTTTAATTTAATTTATTTAAATGTTATTTTTAGTGGATAATCATATTTGATTAGACACTCCATTTGTTTATTAAACAGCATATTTATTTATTTTCATCTACTGGCTTGAATATTTGAGAAACCTTAGAGAAAAATATGCACTCTCTAGCAGGAACTGAACCTGCATTCCCCTAGAGGAAACCATCATACAGGCAAAGAAAAACCTGTGTTTAAAGGTACAACTTTGATTGGTCATTGACGAATTTGGTAGTTGTGAGGTGAATGGATGCAAATTTCAGCCTCAATGAATTTGCGTCCCGGCTCTTACAATATATCACCATTCTTGGTAGATTTTATATTGTCACAATGTGGGATAATCAGGAACAAAGGCGGTGGAGAGATAAAGAAAAAGAATTAAGATGATTTTGGCTAGATAGAAAAAAAATTATTTCAAAAGATTTTGAAACTACCTGTATCTCATATTTCGTGTGCATGTGTAGACATGACAACATTATCAAAGCCCGGTCTGATGAAATCCTAACAGATAAAATGCATCACAAAAAATACTTTTTAGTTTGTCATATGTTTCTAAATACTGTTTGTTGATATATAAAATTATACAAAATTATACAAAATTATATATCATTTTATATATATATATATATATATATATATATATATATATGATAAAAATATAGTTTTAAGGTATGCTATGTTTATGGTTTAAAGTACTTAATATCAGGGATACATCATATGTAAATATAAAACGGGACATTGAGGTCAACACATAGCCACGATAGTCTCTTTTTCAAGGTTAAATATATAAAATAAATTGGGGTTTAATGTCAAAGTTAGCAGAGATATTATATATATATATATATATATATATATATATATATATATATATATATATATATATACACACACACATTAACCATTCAGTGTCTTATATATGTAATATAAATACCTATCAGAATTTAATGGTTTACTAACTGAATGATACCAACAACTATGTGTGCATTTTGAATGAAAGCTTGTTCATTCTGCAGAAAGATAAACAAATGGTAGCTATCTGTACAAAATGTCCTGCTTTTTAAAGTTTGAATTAGTCATGTTGCAAACTTATGGCTTCATCAAGTGTTATAAAGTTGATTTGACAGCTGAAGATAAACATTTGAAAAATTCAGACCTTCCAACAGGTAAAACACATGATAAAAGAAATGAAAATGTTCCCTATCAAGATAACATTTTGAAAAAAGCTATGAAATTATTATGTCTTGTGGCAGCAAGGCAGTATCAATAAGTACAGTATTTCAAGTATTTGACAAAACGTGAGATCAATTATCATCCTCATTTAAAATACACCTATAAGGAGAAATAAAATGGTCAATGTAATGCATGAAGATTAGTATTTTAACCATTCTCTTCACTGAAGAATGCCATGCTACTCTTGATGGGCCAAAGGCTGGGTGACTAATGGCAGAAATCATTGTCAAAGTTGAGATATCAACAACATGAAGGTAACATGATGTTTTCAGGTGGCATGGGGAAGAGGTGGACCCATGACAAGTTTCCAATGACAGCTCAGACATACATTCATTTGGTTTTTTTTTAATGTTCAAATGAAGCCAAAACATTTTCTGAGAGAATATTTTTAAGCCTAACAAGATTCTATCATATTCTGCAGATAAAAACAAATGAATCTCTGAATAAAATGGGTTTTAAAGACAGTCATTTGATAAAGTAGCCAGCTTGCTTACTCAGCTATAATACAACTAAAACCTTCTGGCAAGAAATGATTGTCTTTGCAATGCACTTCTGAAAGCTCTGCAGTCCGTTTCATATGGACAGCTCACAAAGTCAATTAGTTCAGACCATGAAGTATACACTTCACATTATCTTTAAAATTTTGATATTATCACAATAATACTGTTTCAATTTTTTTTTAAATATTTGTCTTTGTAGACTGCACATAATGTTTCTTGAAGTTTCATTAGTGTGATTAATAATGTAATACATGGAAAATTTTGTAGAATTCCTAAGCCTTGTTGTTGCATCAGAATAGTGATATACAATTTACTCAAATTTATACGTATTATATGAAATATCTTTCATATTAATACTGTAAATATTTCTGTGAATCAGAGACAAAATTAGTGTCAAATTAAAGTTGCTAATAATGTGAAATGCAATGCATATTTCTTGGTTTTATATGTGACGTTCAGGTATATATTAAGTGATGCAACCGAGTACCATTTCTTAGAGTAAGTATACTTTTTAAATGTGCAACTATTTTTTATGTCATTAAAATATATTAAATTGGACTAAACTATTGCTTCATCTCACAATGAAAAGTAAACAATGTATACAGTGTTGCAAGGTAATTTGTGAGTTGGTAAAATTTATGGTTAAGTTATCAGTATTCATTTGTTAGTCATATGATCATGGTTGTATGTAGATTGATTTATACAGGTAAGTATATATATATATATATAATTTTCTGTTTAAAAAGTTCAAGAAAGAAAGGATTTAAACTCTGTACCCAGTTTAAGCTTTTAAAATCTATTAAACCAGGTGTCATATTGAGGGGTATTTCCACCTATGTCATCAACCCTGTCTTTGCTGATGAAATATTATCTCTACTTACAGATCAAAGTTGACAGAGGTTCCTTGACAGAGAAGCAATAAATGCCTCAGATCAATTTGACTGAAAGGAAAAATTAGTTGAAGACCATTAAATGACTCGATCAGTCACACAATATACAATATCAAAGTGTTGTTGCTTTATTTGATTCTCAGGCAAAATGTATCAAATTGCAACCGAGAGAGAAAAATCAAAAGGTTAGAGGAGAGAAAAAAAATGTCATTTTGTAGCTTAGTACTGTAGTTTAGCTTTGATGTGTAAATCTACTTTGACTTTATGATGTACTGCAATGCACTTTATTCAGAAAGAAAAAAGAAAAGAAAAAAAGGGACAACAGATTTATTCATGCTTGTCCAACATGAATAACAAGGTCTTTGCATCATTTTTTTAATATCACCTTTGATTTCTTGACTTGGGCATTTGATACTACCACTGGGCACAGTCAGGTGATCTATCCATTAGTTTTTCAGCTATAGACCACTGGTCAGACATTTCGAGGAGGAGAGGGATATTTTCTGTTTCAACCTGTTGCTATTGTAGTTGGTTGAGTCAGATTTGTGAATTAAGCATGGTGAGTTAATTTATTCTGACTTGAAAATAAATAAAAAATTGTCAGTATGAAAGCTAGTAGGAAATATCCACATAAATTAATGACAATTTATAATTCTTGTCACCCTAAAGTGTTTCCCTAATTCAAATTTATATTAAACCCATTTATGTGAAGAAGCTGAAGTCATTTGTTAAACAAGAAAATGGAAATAATAAAGTCAGTCTCTTAATATAGCAGTCAATGTTGGGCATCATCAAAAATGGACTAATGGAAAAAAAGTTTATTGTTATTATGTGTTTAGCATTACTGTGTGTTTAGCATCACTATGTGTTTAGCATCACTATGTGTTTAGTATCACTATGTGTTTAGTATTGTTATTACTGCTATGTGCAGCAAAAAAGGTGCATCAATATTTAAAAAGTAAAATGGAAAATATATTAGATTTTCTTATTAATAAAGTAGAAAAAAAATATTAATAAAACTTAAATATCAGGCCTCATCATTTTACAGCTGAAATGACAAGATGTAAACATACTATGCTAACAGTTTCTTTTCTCATACTTCTCGCTTGTGAAACTCCCTTCCAGCTCCTTGCTTCCCAGATAACTTTGATTAACAAAAATTTTAATGCAATGTTAATTGTTAACTTTTCTCTTAATTTCTCTTATTTTATTGTTCTCTCTCTCTCTCTCTCTCCTTAATAGTGTTTTGCTTCTTAGTGGCTTTATTGCCTGGATTTGGGTGAAATGATTAAAAAAATATCTACACTATAGCTTAACAATCAATACAGTCAATCAATTGTCGCCATTTTATATTTTTTAATTTTGCACATGCATGTTGTTTGTTTTTGTTCTTGTTGAATGCCCAGTATAGTAGGGTCAGTTGGGTACTGTCTGTGAGAAAAACTGCACCATGATGCAATACACTCCACCAGAAATTTGGAAATGCCATGCTGTACTGCTTGGCATTTGTGCCAGAAGATTCAATATAAACATTTGAGAGTGTTTGGGTGTCAATTTCAGGAAAGTGCAGAGAATTCTAAAAGAGTTGGATGAGTCTAATGGTGATTAGAAGTTATTGCAGCTTGTAAAAGACACTCTGATCATTCTGATAAGAAAAGAATTCCTGGATTTGGTGGTGTAGACCACATTCTCAACATAGAGGCCTACTGCCTTGAGGAGGTAGTGTTGCCCTGGGTGAAGAGGGTGGCTGCTGGAAGAACCCTATGTCTGGTAACAAGATTCTGCACCATGTCACACAAGCAGGAGAACCCAGTCATGACTGTTAGACAATTTCTGTGATAACATCATCCCCCTTTCATCTGGCCACCTAACTCCCTAGACTGCAACCTCCTTGATTATTATGTATGGCACAAAGTTGAGCAAGAGAGCAACAAAATTCCTTGTAACACCAAAGACGAACTGAAGGCAAGGCTTATGGCAGCATTCACCAACTTAAACAAGAAGACTGCCCAGAAAAGTTGCAGGTGATTCCAAAGTCTTCTGGAGGCCATGATTGAAGCTAATGCCGATTTTATTGAATAAATTTACTTTCTAGTATTTCAAGACATTTTTGTGCAATTTCGGTAAATATATCTGTTAAAATGAAATGTCAGTTTTATTTTCATGTGTGGAAATATTTAGACAGTATGAAAAATAAAGATTAATTTAATTTTCAGCAACCTTATGAAAGACAACATCAGTTTCAATAAATTTTTTTTCGGCTTAACTTTATGCAAATATTCTTCATGGATAGGTTAATATGATCTCTGGTTATTTATATATTGATTAAAGCAAAATGTAGTTTCTATCTGAATTTTTGGGATAGTGAGTTATCAGTGTTTACATTTGGACTGGTGTCTGCATCTTTGTTCTGATAACAACAACAAAGATAAGGACATTAACCTGAAAGTAAATAATATAAATAAAAAAAATAGATTATGTTTCTTGACTTATAATCATTATACTGAAGAGAGTATGGCGAATTGTTATTATTGATGATTTTAATTCAAACACTGGATACAAAATGAGTTAAGTTTTTTTTATTACTTCAACACTTTTGGAGTTATATAAAACCCAAATCTTATTTTGGATGGTAAAAATAATTCTGTATTTTGTAAATGAATATTGCATTAACAATATTTTATAAATAACAAGGGTTTGTATAGAAACAAGCCATACTCTTTAACCCATAGCTGAGAGAGAGAAAACTGAGTAAAAAAAAATGGATAAAAATGTTGAGGTATTGAATATAAAAAGGTAAGCATAAACATTGAGAAGTGAAACCAAAGAAACGAGTCTAGGTCAAAAATATCAATTTGTTTAAATTTTACAAAGAAAATGTAAGTTTACAACAATGTACTTTAAGGAAGAGGAGTATATGTGGTCATTCAAGAATGTAGTACAAGTTGTCGCATACACACTGGGGGAGAGTACAAAGAAGAAACATACATGAATACATGTAGATAATGAAAAATAAGGCATGTAAACTTGACAATCATAATAACCATTTTCACACATTCAGATATGCATGCAAATATCTTATGTTAATTAGAGCAGAGATGTAGGTATACATACAATTTATTTCTTATGTTAAATGGAGCACAGATGAAGATATACATACAAATCTGTTATGTTAAGTGGAGTATAGATTAAGATATGCCTGCAAATTTCATATATTAAATGGAGCACAGATGTAGATATACATGCAAATTTCTTATATTAAGTGTAGCAAAGATTCTTCTTTTCTTTTTTATGTGCTGTGTCTTTTCAGGACGTAGGCGATCATGGCTCTCCACTTCCTCCTATCCCTTGTAGCTCTCAATAAGTTTTGTCCATTTGCTACTTCTCCTTGTCATCCACTTGCTTAAGCCCACTAAATATATCACACGTTGCTTTTCCTTGTCTCTCTTTCCCTCAATTTGCCCTGTGAGTATCAGATTCTCCAAGCCCTTTTTTCTCATTACATGTCCCAGAAATTTCAGCTTCCTCTTCCTGATGTTAAGTATATGCTTCCAAAGATATGGATAAAAATCTTTTATGTTAAATGGAGCACAGATTAAAATATCCATACACATCTCTAATGTCAAACTTTGTGTCGATGCAGATATGCATGCAAATCTACAGCCTTCAGTTTGACTTTTTAGTCTAATTGATTTCAATTTCATAATGGGAAAAGTTTGGACAAGAAGATGAATATCATGAAAATCTCAGAAAGAAAATGTCAAAATGAAATTGCCAAAGAGCTTGGAATAGTGATGTATTGTGAGTAAGTCAATCAAAAGAAATGTAACTGATGTTGGGAGAATTTTTATGTGAAAAAATTAGGCAAAAGAGATCAAAGAGGGACTAGTTATCAGTATTCAAGCCAGAGTTGTTAAGTAACGAATCAAAAAGCAGCCTGACTAGTGAAGTGACCATATGGTAAGTAGGATAATATTTAGAAATAATCTAAATGAATTCACTGTAGCAAAAAAGCAACCCAACTTTAAAAAAAAAAAAAAAGAGGAAAAAAACTGGATGAAAAAAACTTTGTTATGAGATAATGAGAATTAAGTAACAGTGATATACAGTGATGAAAGCAAAATTCTCAAACAGAAGAGAATGTCTGAATATTACTATGTACAGGAAATAATCCAAGACATAAAATGGACAATCCAAGATGGGAGTCTAATGATGCTATTACATGAAATGCAATCAGGCAAGAAAGTTGATAAAAACTGGTGAAATATTAAACAGTGAAAAAATATTATTTTGCTAATGTTCCATATGTTAATGAATGTACCAGGTGACATATTCCGAAATAAGGGGCAATAATCACTGACGAAAACACTGCAAGTGAAATGATGAAACAATTTTGAATCCATATTACTCCATACTGTATCAACTTGTGGCTGTAGTTGATACAAATAATAGGTAAAGTTCTGTTTATGACTTAAATGTTCTTAAATATACCAATAAATTTAATGCTATTCACTTGGCTCATAATAGTTGCAGACCCTATTTTCTGCATTACCATGTGTTCAGTCTTGTATTTCCCCCTGTAAATGCTTTAATGTGAATGTTAGAACTTACACTACAATCCTGAATGATCACAGATATAACTCCTAAAAGTATATTATCAAATAATTATAGATTCTTAGTAAAAAATTAAACAAATTGATATTTTTGTTAGCTGAGTCATTTCTTTGGTCTGTTACTATTATATATATTTCATAAAACACATCTATTGGATTCTTTGGTACACATCATCAGTGATGTTTCTAGCTGAGGTTCATTAGGGGTTTCGTGTCTTTCAACATCATACCCTCCCTCTCCACAATGACCCAGCAAATACTGATCAGTTATCAACTTGTGTACCTTCTGTTAGCTACAATCTTTCCATCTTTACAACTACACACTGTGACTCCCCTTGGCAATTTATAGCCCACTCCCAGATAACTTCTTGTTCACCAGTAATGTGCGCTCTTCCATAAAAAAGGAAGCAAACACACACAATTTCTATCTGGTCAGAAACATGGTGGCATGCTCAGCTTGAAGCAGTAAGTAATGATTTGTTTCCCTCACTGAGACACACACACACACATTTATATATATATATATATATATATATATATATATATATATGGCAGGAGCTTTATCTCATATTCAAGAATTATAATTTCTGATTACTTCCTTTATGATAAGAGTGTTGATGACTAAATTCGCCACCAATGTGCAGGTTCAGAACTAGAAGCTTCCAGGTTCACCAAAATCTTCTCCTCTTATCTATTCTCTATTGCTGTTTGATTTTGCAAGAGTTGGTTGAAGGTGAAAGTACCAATGACATGAATTTGTTTAAGGTGGACCTCAAATTAACAGGAAGTAACTCTCAGACTTTATTTCATGATCTTCCTCTGCAGCACATATGGAATGAGACATGCAGAATCCAGTTATGAAACTGCAATGAAATGCCGCTAACTCTATGATAATTTTGAGTGGCGCCTTCTGTAGCATGTCCATCATGCGTAGCCCTGTTCATCTGCCAGTTCAATCACTGAGATCTGTTGTAATCAGCGTCTACTTTTTCTGCCATTGGGCTCTTTGGGGGTGGTCACACTTAGTTTGGGTCCTTGTCTTTGACCTTGCTGCTAAAGGTGGCCCTACTAGGAATTTACAACTCTCAATGGTTACTGGGCCACACAACAAGCCCCTCCACCATGTCAATGAGTGACAATCAGAGATACATCCATAAAAACATACATGTATAGCTACATATATTTTACATTGGGTATCGGAGTAAACAGTTTGTTATCAAATGTTACTTTAATGATAATAATAGAAACAAAACAATAAATAAGAAAAGAATTAAAGTATAAAACTATCATCAAATATATGAGAATATTAAAATATATATATATATATATAAATAATAAAAACATATATTTGCATATGTGTGGCAGTGTTAACAGAAGAAATCAATAAAATTCAAATTCTACTTAATACTACTTGTGTTCACTTCATATCAATGTGCTTTAAGGTATGACTTCCCTACACTCTTTATCATATCTTGACAAAAATGTTTTGACTGTCATTCTAAAATGGTGGATGGAGAATAGATTGAATAAACCACTCTCCAATAAGCACTTTTGAGGCAGTAATAACTATAAAAGTTGTTACAGCTATTATCAACCTTGACAGAAACCAACACATAGCAGGAATAGTAACTACTTTATTATTACAAAATAGTTACTATTATTATTACATAACAGGTCATTTACCATTGTTATGAGTTTGATCTTCAAGAAGTGACAATTTATTATGGTTCTGTCAAAATAAGTATGACAAATACAACTCATATATATATAATCTTTAAACTCTCCTATACAATTCATTTCATACCAATTCAATAGGTGAGAGGTCTTTGTAATGAATATTCCACCCCATGTCTTAAAATCTTCAATTTCTTGGCAATTTGTCTTTGATAGTCATCTTCTTTGAATAAAATTTCAATTTGTGTCTTCCTCTCAATGTTTAGCCACTTTGATTTAGCCATTTTTTTGAAAATTACTTCAAAATTAAAAAAATAAATATAAAAACCATGGAAAGACTGTCATCATGGCACAATCTTTTTTTCTCTAAAAACAGAGACAGCTACATATGTTTTGGTTAGTTAACATTTAGAACCACTATTAACATATTTGAAATTTTTGGTAATCTTAAAAAATATTTCACAAAATTTGTACCGGTTTCTAACTGCCTTTGTAAAGGATATTGCACACATGTTTAGAAATTTTCAACTTTTTGGCAATTTGTTTTTGAGTGTAGCATTGTTTAAATCAAATTTCAATTTCTGCCCTCACACCAATGATTAGCTGCTTTGATTTTGTCATTTTGAGCAAATTACTTCAAAATTAAAAATAAAATTTAAAAATTATGAAAATACTGTCATAATGACACAATCTTTTTTTTCTTCAAAAACAGAGACAGCTACATATGTTTTGGTTACAACATTAGTCAGTTTTGAGCTAATATTTAGAATATGTATTAACTTAGTTGAAAATTTTGGTAATCTTAAAAAGTCAACTGAGGGTCAAGGGTGAAAACAAAATATGTTTTGCATGCAAAATATCCATAATTCAGCAAAATCTATTGTTTACAGAGCCTGGAGAAAGAGTGTAGTTACTTTAAAAAAGTACAAAAATATCTCATTTAAAGGTGTTTTCTTTAAAGAAATGCATGGTGGCCCCAAACCTTTTGCCAGTAGTGTATATACATGTATTTTGGTGGATAACACTTCATAGATTACATAGATTTTATATTCTGATCAAAGGTAGATGTGCGATGCAGCAATGTTTTGATCCTAAACAGAATCACTGATCCTGTCATTTTTTAAAAATATATGTTAACAAATATACAAAACTTGCATATTTGTCAAGATGTTTTCCCCCAATAAGTAAAATAATAGAAAGACAATGAATAAAAGGGTTTCTATTACAGGCAGCATTTAAGTAAACGTCATAATGCTGTGATATTAAATTTGGAGGTTGGGGGCTTATATGCCCCATCAAATAAGATACCTTCTCTCTACACCCACTGCATTCCAAACTTGTCAGCTCTTATTAGGATAAATTCAACAACATTAATTAATTATATTTGGTAAATAGATCAATATGTTCACAAATATTATTGCTGTAATAATTCTTTTGCAAATCAACTAATTGGTCTTTTTAATTAGACAATTAAATACTGTTGCATATTATTTGAAAGAGGAATTATTTTTGCTACCATGATTTTTGCAATTTCATTTATTTATACTTTTGTTTAATCTGTGATTAGCTTTGACCCACATACATTGCCAAATCTACAGTGGTTAATTCTTTGTTTTATAACAAAATTAGAAGGTAGTGTACAACTTGAAAAGTTCTATGAAAGATTATATATTTTAAATATTAGAAAGTAACCACTTACTGTACATAATTTTTTGTATATAACACCTTATATAACCTTACAACACCAATATGAAACACCTTGATCAGAAATCGGAAAGACAATGTAAAAATGTAAATATAATTTTAAGGTGCTATATTTATGAGTAAAAGTGCTCACTCTCAGAGATAGTTGATATATGTAAATATAAAAGTGAAATCTGAGACCAAGTAGCGACAGTCTGTTTCATGCTGGTCAGTGATGCATTATGCGTAGTAAGGTCGATTGTATTATCCTAGAGGTTATTGGGTCGGCAGTAATGGTTATGTTTCAAATTATTCTAGAGACTATTGAGTAGAAATAATTGAATTGTGGATCAAAATGCAGTTATTTATTAACTTTTTACTCATTACTTATTATGTATTACTTAATTATTTGTTGTTTGATGTAATGAATATGCATACATCTGGGTTCCCCCTCACAGTAATATGAGTGGCTGGTGTCAGCCATAAATACAGACTGATGTGGAGGTACATTGCCTACACATATTGCCTGGCGTCCAGACTTTGGTATTGATTGATATGCATTAGACCATACGAGGACCATTTTTGGAACTTACCTTTTGTTACGTTTATTTCTGTTTTGACAAAGTTTATTTTTTGATTACATTCTATCTTTTTCAGTTTTCTTACTATCTTTTCAGCGGCAGACTGATTTAATTTTTGTTTTCAATTCTTTTGTTTCATCAGACTTGTTTTTTTCTGCTTGTTTGCATTTTGTTTTTGTTTATGTGTTTTTTTTCTCCCTTCTTTGAATTTTGTGGCCTGTTAAAAAAAATAATTTTATTTTTGGCTGTTTAAAAAGAACATTTCACATGATGGCCAACCAGAGTCAGACCGTCAAAAACTTATTTGGAACTGCCGCTAAGGCAGATCCACCAGACAAATCTAATGAGGCTGTTCCCTCCCAACCAAAAAGGGACAAAAAAGGTGGGCCCTATAAAGGAAAATCCAGTATACCCACCCCTGTTATAGATAAGACCAATGGAGAAGACAATGATAAAGAAGAAAATTCATTGGTGTAGTGGCGGGAGAATTACCCTCTGTCTGGAGCCCCCACCCCCGAAATGCATGGTCAATGTAGCAGTGTTCATTGAGAGAGCCAAAATGTACGCTCATCTTGTTACTGATGGCGGGCTTTTGGTAGACCTCGATGCACAAGAACGCATTGCGAAAAGAACAGTGTCAGTCTTTGTGCTCGAAAAGCTAACACGAAAAATTCGTCGATGCACGAAAGGCACAGTGTTGAATGAACTGAATTCCTTGGGGGTTAAACCTCAACAGATTATTAAAGAACTAGGTTACTTCAAGTGGGGGATATTGTTGCCCACGCCAGAGGACTGTGTGGATGCAACGTCTCGTGATTTGATCACAAAAGACTACATCATTCGCACAGAATACCAAGGACGGCGTAGGACCAAGATGGCAGGGTATGAGATTCCTGATTATATTCTTGGAGAGCATTTAGGGGCATATCTCATGCAGTATGGCCAGATTGGGAAAGTCACTCCAGAATATGAGATAGGTGAGTGGGGGTTCGAGATAATGATAGATCGAGAAGCCTTCATCTCCATTCCGAACAGCTTGGAGATAGGCGGGAAACACTACCCTGTCATTGTGACGGGTAGGAAACCAGCTTGTTGGAAGTGTGGTGAGATTGGTCATCTTGCCCCTTCCTGCCCAGAGAAGAAAGCCTCTGGAGCTCCCCCTAAGTCCGATACCCCTCGAACTGATACTTCTTGTTCCGTGGCACCTGTAATGGGTCTATCTGCGACTGGCACCGGTGGTGGAAAATCCCCGGTTGTTTCTCTTCCAGAGCCTGCATTCACTGCCAAAAAGAAGGTGGAAGATAAGCAGGAATGGCAAGTCATGAGTAGAGTAAGAGGGAAGCCCCAAGCTGTGGGATCACAGTCCCAGGAAGCCCTCAAGAACTTGGACACCAACAGTCCCATTCCCAAGGGTGATACTCCTGCTAGTTATGCCCAAAAGTTGCATGAGCAGTCAAAGAGATTTGACCCAGGCTATGAGAAGTCCTTGAAAATTCAGGAAATATACAAAAAGCTCAGACAGAAAAAACAGTCTGGATCAGTGTGGTTACTGCATCCCTCAGCCTCTGTGCCATCTTCGGCGCAAAAAATATTAGCCTCCCCCCACCAATGACTTGGTCATTGTCCTTAACACCCTCAAAAATGACCATCTTGAAAATGGCGTCCACATCCTCTGGGAAAGTTGATGAAAGACAAGTGGGGGTACCTCGCCCATCAGCCTCTGCCCCAATTTTCCCATCATGCAAATCTCCGAATGTGACTAGGTACCAGACCCCAACCCCGATAAATATATCCCCCTCTAAAAAGGTGCCCACTCCTCCTGCATCACAATCTTCCACTCCTGCCCAAAATCCAGCACTATCTCCTACACCAAACTCCCAAAAGAGGCAGCGAAGCCCTTCGGTGGAAACTAAGGAGAAAAGGTGAAGGGCTAAATTGCCCTACAACCTTGGAAAAGATATCTGCTGTGTAACACCAAGCCAAGTTGAGCATGCCAAGAACTATGGGAATCGAATTCACACACTGAAAACGTTACTTGCAATGCAGAAATTAGGAGACAAGGACATCGAGGAACTGCAAAACTTTCCGGAGGCTCAACGGGTCCTCACTATCATCAGAACTGGTTCAGGGTCTTGGCACATATGGGAAATGGTGGAAGAATCCATCAAAGGAATTGAACTTTCACCACCAGTTGCAGTCTGGGATTCCGAAGAGGCTAAAAAGTTATGTCAATTCTGATCAGGGAGGGTCCCAGTTTTTGTTCACCTCTCCCTCTATAGAGCACTTAAATTAACATTTCCGTGGGATATCGGGGGTCTCATGATTGAGGGTCATATGAATAAGGAAATGGGCCATGGATCAATGGGTGAGGCCATCGGTATCCTCGACAATGTTTAGGGCAGGTGGTCAATTCTATTCGATCTATCAATGTCTCTCTTTTTAGCCAGTTTGAATGTCCAGGGGCTGAGGTTGGAGTCACGAAGGGCGAAACTCAATCCTGACCTTCAGCACCTTGGTGTGGGTATATGTGCTGTACAAGAGACTCGTTTCCATTCTGAGAACCATGATGATATACTGACGAAGAGGTTTGACCTCTTTTCAGCGTGTTATGATGGCCACTCTAGTGGGGGGTTCTTCGCTGGTGAACTGTTCCTTGAATGCTGTATGTACGCTTGTCTTCATGGATCTGGAGGGCAGGCTTTGTGTTGTGGACGTTACCATAAAAGATCAGGCATTTCGTCTCATTGGGGTTTATGCGCCCAATGACCACAGGGAGTGGGCCGCTTTTTTTGGCGGATCGATCTGTTTCTGATGACTTCTCATCAGGTAATTTTAGCAGGTGACTGGAATGCCATCCTCGATCCCAATATAGATCACACAGGCACTAGATCGGGTACTAACAACCCGGATGTAAAGATATTTCAGGACTTTATCTATAGGTTAGATCTTGTCGATAAGTTCAGGAATGTGTTTCCCCGGGAAGTAGTTTGGACTTGGACTAATAGGGGCAGCTCAGCTTCAGTGTTGCGTACAAGCTACGTTAGGCGAGTCGATTTAGGGCTCTTAGGCTGTCCAAGTCATCATACTATAGTTTATTCAGACCATAGACTTGTTCAGGTTCATCTAAACTTAAATAAGCCTTGAATTAGAATGGCTGGTTATTGGAAATTTAACACATCGTTGTTCGGTAATAAGGATTTTCAGGACCAGTTTTTACTAACTCTAATGCGGGAATTGATGGGCTCTGTGGTTGGGAATAAGTGATGAACTCACCTTAAGACTACTATTAGGTCGTTTGCAGCTGATTATAGTAAGCAACTCAACCAAGATAGATTAGCAGAGCAAACGGCACAAGAATCTAGAGTAGAATTGGCTATAAAATCAGGAGATTGTGGGGAAATAGCCGTAGCTAGGGCAGAGTTGGCCTCCTTGCTTATCAAGAAGGATCAAGCTCTGGTAGTTAGGGCTAGATTAAAAAGGATGACTTCCGAGGCAACAAATATGGCCGCTGAATTGCGAGCTGAAGAAGTTTGGAGTATCGCAGATCGATACATTGCTAGCATCACATTGCTGGATGGGCGTACCGTGACTACAAACGATGGCATATGCGAGGCTTTCTGAGCTCACTTTCAGGATCTTTTTACCAGGGAGCTTGGTCTGGGTTTGACTCAGTTTGACACCTATTTGGCTGACTTTCCTCGCCTCGAGGCAACTGAAGCAGCTGGGTGCGAGGGTCTGATAACAGAGGAGGAAATCTGGGATGTGTTGAAGCACGTTGATCGAGACAAGACTCCGGGTATCGATGGAATTCCCTATGAAGTGAACTTATGGCAGTCATACGTGTTTGTCGCTCTGCTGGCACTGATGGATAAAGAACGGGAATATTCCCGAACGATTCACCAGAGGCATGATCAAGTTGCTTCGCAACACGAAGGGGATGGGATTAATAACTTCCGGCTCTTAACTATGTTAAATACAGAGTTAAAGATTTTGGCCAAGGTCTTAGCTAACCATTTTCAGGCTGTCCTACCTAGTCTGATTGGCCCCAAGCAGACTTGTGCTGTGAATGGTAGGACTATTCTGGACAAACTTCATTTGGTGCACTTGATCATAGAACAAGTCGACAGTGAAGCCGTGCTGATCAATTTAGATCAGTCCAAGGCTTTTGATAGAGTTGACCATCGATTTCTCGAGGCTGTCCTCGAGTCGGCCGGCTTTGGGCTGTACTTTTGATCCTGGATTTGTCTCTTGTATCGTTCCCCTGGTGGGATGGTGGAGGTGAATGGGGTGAGGTCGAAACCTTTCACTTTGTCCAGATCCATTCGTCAAGGTTGCCCGCTTTCACCAATGCTGTACGTTCTTGCATTGGAGCCCTTGCACAAGTTAAAGGCGAATCTGGTCCTACAAGGAATTACTCTGCCTGGTTTGAACATGTCGGCTAGGTATTCCGCCTATGCCGATGACGTCAGCACTTTTGAAAAAAGCAATGCTAAGATTGATGAAATTGGCAAGGAAATCAGCAGGTATGAAGAGGTAACAGGAGCCAAAATCAACCGTGACAAGTCTATCAGCTTGCAGTTGGGTGTGTGGAAGGGTGTTTCTCTTCCTGGACCCTTCACTTGGACCGATGGGCCTCTCAAGATACTTGGCATCTGGTTTGGCCCTGACTTTCAGTTGGACAAAAAATTGGTTGGAGGTCCTAGAAAAAGCCAAGGCTGCAGCTAGTTTGTGGGCTTGGAGGACGCTTTCCTTAAAGGGGAGGGCAGAAGTTTGTGCCTCGCACATCTACCCCATCCTTCTTTACCGACTCTCAGTACTTCCACTGCCATCCACCGAACTAATTTTATTAGTGCGAGTCCTGTTTAACTTCTTGTGGGGTGGCAGGTCTCCTGCGGTGTGTCAGCCGGTCTGTTGCCTCCACCCATCTAGGGGTGGTCTAGGGATGCCTGACGTTGAGATTCATCAAAAAACGTTGCGGCTCAAGGTCTTGGGTCAAATGTGTCAGCAAGATGAGGGTAACAGCCTCTTCTGGAAGGAAGATGCTAAGAAAGCATTTCCGTCTTTGAGAAGAGTTCATGAAGGCTAGGAGGAGGTCCGCTATACTCCACAGGCCGCATGCTCCTTCTATTGTAAGTGTCGACAAGCTCTGAAAGACTTTACACAGGTTAAGGAAGGCCTCTCCGACACCCAACTGTTGTCTCCTAAGGCATTATATCGAGTGTTAGTGTGGGGGGCTGCTCGAGATACTCTAAGGGATGAGCTCAGTTTGATGAAGGAGGAGTTTAGCTCTCTGTGGCCTTGGCCGTCCAGGTGGCGATGTCTCAATAACGATGAGGCATCACTCACCTGGCTGGTGTTGCGGAAGGCCCTCTGGGTTGGCAAAAAGCTCTGTGCAGCAGGTTTGGCAGTTATGCCAAACTGCGTGTGTTGTGGTGGGGTGGTTGAGTCCTTGGCGCACATCTTCAACTGTAGCATTGTACGACCGTTGTGCAAACTGATTGAAGGCAACATGCTCCGCGTCCTAGGCAGAAAATCCTTTGTCCTCGAAGCCAGGTCCGTATGTAGCAATGTTGTGCTGCAGTTGAAGAGGAATGAACACTATATGTTCTTGTGTTTACTCGGCATTATGTGAGTCGTGATTTGGACGACGCGACAGAAGGAATTTTATGGAGGTGAGAAGTTTTCCTCTTCTCAACTGGTTTTGTTTTTTAAGCACCAGCTTAAAATCAAGATTAGAGCGGAAAGGAGACAGCTCTCTTCATCAAAATTTGGCAAAAGGTGGTTGAATGCTTCGCGTTTGGTTCGCTTGAGAGGGGATAATTTAGAGTGGCATCTAGACGTGACATAGACTTAAGGATATTGGTCGCCTGATTTAAAACATTTGTCAGTTAGGGATAAGTTAGAGTAAGTCGTTTTGTTTTTGTTCAAGTTGATCCATTTAACTTAGCTAGGGTATGGATGGTCATTGGCCCGTTTATTTTTGTCCCCCAGTTTTTGGTTCATTTCCCCCCTTCCCTCCCCATTTAGATGGACAGAGCTTGCAGTTCTCTGGTTAAACTGTGGGATGCCTTTCGTTTTTGAGTGTGTCGTTTTGTTATTTGTTAGCATGTTTAAATGCGTGAATAATTGTAGAATGGATGCATGGAAAATTACTCTATTAATCCCGCAGTATTTTTTTTCGTCCAGTAAACTGTTGTCTCCGCCATGATTAGTTTGGGGGGGGGGCCTGTTACTAACGCTAGTTTTGTTTAGTTGTGTAAATATTTTTATATCACGAACATTGGGATTTATTGTTTGAAAATTTTTATCAGACCAGCCCTCCACAAAAGCTGTATATATGGGGATTAGGTAGAATTTCCTTGAGTGGATGTGGTATTGTGGTGTATGTGTATGGCAGTGTTGTGTGGATGAGATGTTTTGGTGAAAGGAGCAATGTTTGGATGATTGGATCATTAAATGAGGCTAGCTAAGTTAAAAGTAAGACAGTTGGAGACCAGCCTCCCCCACTTTCCAATTTTGCCCATGTGGCACATTTGTGCAATAAATATCCCTACGCCTATTGCCTACACCTAAGCATATTACCTACGACTACGATGAGTACCAGTCCATTACAGCTACCTGCTAGATTGTCCTACCTGATTACAGTAGCCAAAATCACTTAGCTACTTCGAACAAATATATCCCTTTCTGGGTCATATCATTGTTGATTATTATTATTAATATTATTACATTTACTTGTATTTATGTGTTCATTTATAGTTTCTTAATTATTTTTCTTTTTTTCAGATGTTGTTATCTTATTTGTTTAGTTTAAAGTGTTTTCATTCTGTAAAGCATGTTACAATATCTACATTACATATAGTAATCTGCATTTTTCATGGAGGTAGTTTATGAACTATTCATTTTAGGGTTTGGTTTTTAAGTCATGCAGTAAAATTAGTTTATTTATTTGCATTTTGAGATTAGTTCTGATCATTTATTTAGTAATCTGTGTTGGTCTGGGAAGATGATTATTGCTATTTTCTCCTTGAGACAAAATATACTGATTTTTGGTTTTGTTGCTGTAAAATCGTACAGTTTCCCTTATTTTCCATGATATTTTTGGTGTAATTTGTTTTTTTGCTTTTAATTTCTCACATTTGTTTAGAAAGCATTGCGCTGATCAGGTATTTACTATTTGTGAACAATATTTTGTGTGCATAATTTCTCTGTTTTTAGGATCCTTCAATTACTCCTACATATATTTTTTTCTTCGTTACAGTGGCTTGGTTATTATATTGTTTTGCAAGCAATTGCCATTCATTCTTTGCTCTACAGTTATAGGTGGGGGTTTTGTGTATGGGTGGGGTTTGTTGGTTATTATTGTTGTACTTTATTAATTATTTGTGTTCTCACTGCAACTGTAGCTGATTTTTACTATGTTTCTACAGAGAGCACTTAAAGGGGGAAGAGTGTTTGTATATGAGTTTCATTTTTATGTGTTTGTTGTACAATACGTTGAACCAGATGATGTTTCTTTTCCTATTGGTTTTTTGTAATGTGTGGTTTGTATTTGAATACTGCCAAAAATTCACTATCTTTTCGGGCAGTTTCATAATCTTTTTTGCTAAAGATGGTTTCATTGGGGGAATTGTCAGATAACTTGCAGTTAATTGATTGCGGGATTTGCTGGATTACTGATGGCAGGTGGTTGAAAAATGTGCATATGCAAATTGGTTTTTTTTTTGTCAGCTTTTCAATATGGTTTATATGTACCTTATATACTTAGGTTAAATGGGACATCTAGAAAATCTACTTCTTTTAGGTTTGTTTTTATGTCTGTGTCGAAGATGTGAAGAATATTTATGATGTCCATATTAGGCCATGAATAAACATTTATTTAATCTACAAAATTTGTTGAATATGGAGTCATCTAAACTAGAAACTTTTCAAACTTTATTATTTATCATTAAAATCCATTACAAAATTAACCAGAATATTTATTTAAAAAAATGAATATAACTGAAAAAGAAGTTTGAAAAAAAATTTTCACCAAAAAAACAAAAAACCTTTCTGTATATCTAACGAGCATTATGCAATGTTCAATGTTTTTATCGTTTCTTTTTAGAAATAACATTATAGTAAAAGCATCAATGACTTACAAAAGGATATCTGTCATTTGAAAAATGTTTGAAACACCAATGTTTAATCTGTTATTATTTAAAGATAGTCATACAACATTTTAGCTGCTACTTTTTAGAGAATAATCCACAGAAATTAAACATGATATAAGAGAAAATGTCTGGGAAATAGTCTTCATTTGATTTGAAGTTTTCTCAGTTAAGAATCCCAAATTCTCGTACAACTGTCAACCACCGAAAATTGGAATTATTTAACTTACATTACATTTCTGTCATCCATTGTGAAACTTGATGCAAATATTTTCAACTTTTTTGTTCTAATTATTTCTTAATGCAAAAAAATATTACTGAGTCTATCAAAAGTTAATAGCACATAAAACTATTATTATTCACTATGGATTTCGTTAATCGGACTGACTTCCTCATCTTGGTTGCTTTCCTCACAACGTTTCGGCCGTCTGATCCTCCGGCCTTCTTCAGGTGCATCTCGAACTCGGGAACCGTCGGTCTGGAATTTCGAACCCAACCCTTTATTGTTACGGGGGTACCATGTTCTCGTTCCATTAAGGCCATCGCTGCTGCTACTACTGCTTGACGCCATCGTTGCTGCAGCTGTTGCTTCTATTATCGTTGTCACCGCTCTTGTTTGTCGCTGCCACTGCCTTTGCTCGGGATTGAACTCAGGACATCGGGAGAACTTGCAATCACTGTTCCAACGTCCTAGTCGCCTCGGCCATGTGTCACTGGGACGATCGTGTATGAATTTTTGGTATATTTAAACCTAAGTTGTTATTCTAGGTTCTCTCTTACGATTAGGGGTGCCCAAATCGTGTTCAGTTCTATACTTGGTCTGCTCAGGAGGTTGGTATGTCCTAGCATGTGAGCTGTTTCTTTGAGTTTTCTCACTTTCCAGTGGGGCTCACTGTTTATTATTTTAACTTCATCCCAGAGAGGGCGATGGTCACCCTTTTCCTTCCATACATGGTAGGCTATACCCGACTTTTCCGTCTCCCCTCTAGTCACTGCTTTTCGATGTTCATCCACCCTTACTTTAAGGGGGCGGCATGTTTCGCCCTTGTAAACCTTGCCGCAGCTGCATGGGATGGAATATATGCAGTTCTTGGTCTGGTTCTTCTCTATGGGTGGCTTTACTCGGACTAGGTGTCTTCTCAGTGTTGATTCACTTTTGAATACCGTCCTGATGTTGTAAGGGGCACATACTTTTTGAATTTTTTCTGAGACGCCTCGCATGTATGGTAAGCAGACCGTTGGAGGTTTTTGCGAGTCATTTTCTTCATTTTCAAGGCAGTGGCAGCGACAAACAAGAGCGGTGACAACGATAATAGAAGCAACAGCTGCAGCAACGATGGCGTCAAGCAGTAGTAGCAGCAGCGATGGCCTTAATGGAACGAGAACATGGTACCCCCGTAACAATAAAGGGTTGGGTTCGAAATTCCAGACCGACGGTTCCCGAGTTCGAGATGCACCTGAAGAAGGCCGGAGGATCAGACGGCCGAAACGTTGTGAGGAAAGCAACCAAGATGAGGAAGTCAGTCCGATTAACGAAATCCATAGTGAAAACCCCTCATCCCAAAAATATAGACAATTATTATTATTCAATATTGTATATTAAAGAAGGTCATCTCTCTTCATTTGTTTTACAATTTTCAGTTTTTACAACCTATTAAAAGTGTTTTTAATAAGCATAATCAAAATATAATGAATGGAAAAAAAGAATAGTAAAACCCTTAATGTTTAAAGAAATAATTTATATATATATATATATATATATATATATATATATATAGTTAAATATAACAGATAATGAATGTCTATTATGTTTGATCATAAGCTGTTATAAACTTTGTATGTTTGCTTTAATTTCAGGTGGAAATAAAGACAAAAATTGTACAACATTTGAATATTTTTTTTATTATGCTGTTCCTTGATGTAAGCTTTTGGCTCACATGAGCCATCTTCAGAGTGGTTATACGGACATTTATACAAAGATATTCACCATCAAAGATGATATTCTGTCATATTGACATAGAAGATTGCTATGTGATAATAACAGTTGAAGAATAACAGTCGCAGGTCATAAATTCATGATATGGTTCTATGACGTACCACATGAGCAACAGAACCATATGTTGAGACACAATGTGCTGAGACTAGTTTGAAATGTATGTATGTGTGTGTGTGTGTGTGTGTGTGTATGTGGCTGAGAGGTCAAGGCACATAAGATATGACGGTTTAAAATAGTGGGTGCAAGTTTGAATCATGATGGAAGGTGCATAGTTTTCTAACAAGATTTCTCGAATATTCAGGCCGGTAGATGGAAATAAATAAATATACTGCTTAATAAATAAATAAAAACAGCATCTACTGAAATATGAGTATCCATTAAAAATAATGTTTAAACAAGTAAATTATACATACACACACACACACACACATATATATATATATATATACATACAATATATATATAAATATAAAAGTGAACATAGAAGTCAATACTTAGAGGCGACAGTCTGTTTCATGCTAGATGCAATCATCAGGTCACAAGTGCTGTTATTTTTTACACACGCTCTATCTCTGATATTGAGCACTTTATCCCATAAATATAGCACATCTTCAGACTATATTTCTTCATATATATATATATATATATATATATATGTCTGTGTGTGCATGTGTGTGTGTGTGTGTAACAATAATTTTTCTTTTTTAATTAAAAGATTATTATTTTTTTCTTCTTTGACAGGTTTCCATTTATTATTATTATGTTTATTCAAAAATATTTGCATAATCAAACAATTCATTTTAGGAAGCAAGTTTGTTGAATACAAAATGATTAATGACTTTGAACGGAGGGTCGTTTGTTGACACACACACACACACACTGACAGAGGACAACATTCCAGTGCATCATTTCTTGCAATTCTGACAACTGTGAAATTTCTCTATGTAGTATTTTCACATGAACAAAATAATCTGACACCACACTACCCAACCCAACCTATCTCCTGGCTCCTTAAGCAAAACAATGTCATTGATCATGATTTTTGAGAACCAACTTTACCCCTGATCATACATAGGGGAAGATATCCCTCTCTCCACTAACCCTACCTTGCCTCCACCGTACATAATTTCTGTCCCAGTCTGTTGCCATTTTCATGTATCTTCCTTAAATATTCATGAAAAGATTTTGGGAGGTGAAATAAAATAGATGTCAAGGGGCAACTTGGGCAATTCTGACAGTTGAAAATATTCTGTTGACAAGACATTGCCAGCCCAAGAAGTTAGACCAATATATGCCCACATTGGTGTATGTGTGTGTGTGTGTGTATATATATGTCATTTAATTATACACACAAATACATTGTATGTGTACAGATAAATATTAGTGTAAATATGTATCAGTATTTATATGTGAACTTTTAAGTACAAAACACTATATGGCAATAATATGACAAAACTTTCATATATTTATACAAATTTATGGAAGGTGCATATATAAATATACAATCATAGCATTATTGAGTGTGTGTAGATGAATATGAAAACATAAATTGTATAATAGGTGTCTGTATACAGAAAATGTGTCATGGACCAGTTTGAATATGTATGAGTGTGTATAGTGGAGAGTTTTTCTATATAAATATATACACACAAACAAACACACACACACAGATCTATACACAATAAGCTCACATATACAAAATAACAAAATGTTTGAAAATAGATGACAAAATAGGTAAATTCATTATTCATATATATATATATATATATATATGTGTGTGTGTGTGCATGTGTGTTCATACAACAAAATAATGCAGAAAAATGCATACACTGAATAATAATAAATTTGTACATTGCAACAACATGTCAAACATACTGATAAGATATTAATGCTTGATATGTCACACACATGGAAACATTTCATAAAATATATATACATATTAAGTAACAATTTGAACATATTCACATGTGACAAAAATATATATGATTTTATATCAGTTTTGTATTTGTTTTTGCATGTATATCTATGGTACAATGTATGCATTTTAACTAAAGCCTGTCTTTATTCACACTTTTATATATTTGCTAACATATCTTGATATAAGCAATAAGAATGAAAGAGACAAATCTATCCATATGAGAGCTGTGTGTAAATATCATAGTGTGTGTGTGTCCTAAATCAGGTCAACCTGTGTGTTTAAATGCAAGAAGATATTACTGTATTTTTCCCCACGGTTTCTGTGATTGATGACATGAATATAAAACCTAGAATAAATTGCCTGATTTGCAGAAATTAGCTTGAAGATTTATTTCCATCACCTGAATATATAATATTGTTCCAGAGAAATGGTATCTCTATATACCCACTTTGACAATGACCTGAAACATATTTATTTTACAAGTATTTGAATGAGTATATAATTATACATGTAAAAACAATAAAAATGAATAGGATGCCTAAGTTTATAGTGTAAAATTAGTCTTGTGTTTTCATTTTCTGTCCTTTATGTCATTCTTTAATTTTCCTTCTTCCTTGTAATATGTCATCTGTTGAAGTGTTTATCCACTTTTAATAAAACAAATATTTTTCTTTATATA